>JACAXG010000117.1:2447302-2640106 GCA_018881555.1 Amblyornis subalaris | reverse complement strand
TAACTCTCACCTTTGGACCATGCTTGCTGAACAAACTAGTCTCTTTTGTCCAAACCCGTTTAGAGCGGGCCAACATTTTCTTTGTAAGCCCACAACAAATGCTGTAAACTCGCCTTGCGAGATCTCAGGTATGCCAAACCCCTTTTCCTTGTTAAGTTACTACCTCACTTCAGTGCCTATATCTATAACTACCTCATTCATTTATAAAAAAGGGGGGGGAAGTGTGGTAGAAAGGGACAGGCGGACGGAAGATCACGCGATGTAACGGAAAGCAGGAGCAGTAAGGAATCTCACCTCCCTTCATTCCTTTGTGATAAGAGCATGCAGACCCCTCTAACCTCTGTAGTTTTCCACTCCTTACTAACTCCAGGTATCCCACAGTCCCCTTTTCCTGACGTAGTGAAGCCCCTCGACTATATAACCTCATGAGATAAGATAATAAATGCCATTTTGACCATCCACCACGTTGGTGTTTGTGCGTCCATGGCCCGAGTGGCCACGGGGTAGGCCGGGCTGCCGTGCTACTCTTGAAACCAGGTCGCCTTGTCTTCTTATCAGAAGGCAACAAGTTCAGTGAGTTTAATGGAATATAACTCCATCAAACTGGTTTGGAGATCAGATAAAAGAAACCCTGGACTAAGTATGTAATTAACTGAAGTCAGTAAGAGATTTGAATCAGAGCTTAGCTTTGTCGAAAGATAAAATTTCTGTAATTGTAAATATGGGGAAATGGTAATTCTGACAGAGGAAAAATTTTAGTAGAGGAAACAAAAAAAAATACAAGAACCATTATAGAAGGCTTGGAAAATATGAAGTTGAAGGTTTTTTTCTCTGACCTTTTCTACGAAGTATTTAAAAAAACCCCAAAAAACAAACCAAATCCCAACTTTTGTTGACGAAACTTTTAACAGTGATGTATTTGAATACTTTCTTTTGCTATCTATAATCAAAATTTCAAATTTTGATTTGAAATAAATGTGAAGACTATGAATACACTATCAAATTGACCATACAAGTACCTAGGATTGTCACTGCCTGCTTGAACAGGCCTGACCTCTAACACAAATATCTTTGTAGTAGGTCTTTATGGGAGAAAGCAAACTAAATACTGTAAACTCATATAACTTTGTCAAGCTTCTTTACTGCAAAGTTGATCAACTTACAGAGGTTATGACTTGCGTTTCTTTTGTTCAGCTTGGTGTAAGCCCTATTATTTGCTAATTCTGTCTCATCCTTGTAAACTTTTTTGCATAACTATTAAGCAGTATAAAATCTTGATGATTAAGATTAGGCCTCAAAAAAAAAAAATTAGGAATGTTTTTTTTCAATTGCTGAATTTAGCCAAGACAGGAAAGAGAGGGAGACTGAACAAAAATTGCACTTCCACTTGAAGATATCTAACTATTATTATTCTGAATGAAATTTCAGAAAGATTGTCATGGTGTAAACTGATGTTAAAACAAGTAGTGTAAATAATTTTACCAGCTAAATTGTGGTAGTACAGCTTGTTTTTCAGATTTATATGCTAATTCCCCAGTGAAGTTAATGTGGCAGATTAGTCTACTTTCTCCTTTTCAGTTAGGTGAAATTCAGTTAGGTGACCATGTCACCCTTCCTTGCCATTTTTTACTGCTGTCTTCTCTAACCTCAAATTTAGTTTTTTCTTTCTGAAAATTCTGTTCAAAATGGGAAAAAATGTTCAAGGGTTGTCTCATCTGCTGTAACTATTATAGAACAATCTCTAACCTGTACTATTAATACATATGTACACACATATATATGGAGAGGTGTTTGCGTGTGTAAACACATTGTTTAATGAAAATCAGTTAAAATAAGTCAAAGAAACATCAAGTCAGTATTCAGGAGTTCCTTTTATTATAGTAAGTGTAACGTTCTCAAATTACTAACACTCAAATATATCTTACTTAAAACATTAAACTTCATATGACATTAAAAGTTGAACAGTCATTACTTTCTACATGTTTCCTTTATTTGCTTCTATTCTTTCTAAAGAATTCTCAAAAATTCACTGAGCAGACCTCTCTAGATAGATTTGATTTCCTCAGGAGTTCTATATTAAGCTAATTTATCTTTCCTGTGATTTTCATTGGTGTTTTTAAACGGAAAGTGCTTCCTCTCACAAGCATTCTGTCAGTCTGGTGGACTGCCCCATTATGAAGCATTTGTCTGAAAATATGAGCACATATGACACCATTATATGGCTAAATTCTTTGATCACTAAGTCCCAGGAACTCACAGAAACATTTTCTGCCCTTTTAGCTAAAGTTTAGACACAATATGAGACAATAATTTTTTAAAGTTAAAAGACAAAGTAACTTTAAGAAAACCCCAAAACCATTGCTGGTGGAAATAAATCTGTGTTTCTCATATGGATTCTAGACATTCCACCTGCATAATTCTGAAAGTCCACTTTAATGTTAAAGCTGAAATGGTTCTCTTCTATTTACCTTTTCTGTTACTGATATGAATTTTCTGCTGGTAATTCTTGTGTGTAACATTCTGTCCTTGTATGATAGAAATATGCTATAGAGTCTATCAATAGAACAGGGAATTTTCTGCAGTCAAACTTTCTAGTAATTTCATTTGTCAAGTTACTGAAAAACTGTGTGTTCGGCTTTATGACATCAAGGGAAAAATGAACTTTTTTATGTATCTCAGGAAATTATGAGATAATGTTCCTCTGGCATAAAACTTGTTCAATGGTGTCAAGACTCTAAATTTCAACCAGAAATCCAGACTCCCTGTAGAAAACATTATTAATTTTGGCAACCTGACATATTTGCATAAGACTGTAAGACAGTGTAAGACCCTCAAAGGAAAAAAGTTTGGCAGAATTGCAAGATCAATGAAATTGTTTTTTTTTTTTAATCATATAATTGGACAGTATCAGTGCTTCTGAAAGCTCAGAAGCACAGAAAAACAAATTGAAAGGAAAATATTTTGAAAGGAAATTTAATGTTCTGATTTTCTGAAGCAGTTCTTCTGTCTTGGTGCTCACTGTATTCCTTTTTCGGAAATATACGCATCAAAACGGTAATCAAACTTGAGTCAATATTTGTCTGTGATAAAAAAATCCCAAGTTAATGACATAAAATTGGGGGGAAAATAAAGAAAGCATGTTTGGTTTTTTTGTTGTTTTTTTTTTTTTTTTTCTGAGTGTTCAGCATCATTAAACTGAACATGCTTCTGATGGTTATTTTTTTCCTTATTCCTATAAGTTTGATAATAAAATCAAGAGATCGAATTGAGAACAATTTTAATCTTTATTTTATAGCAAATTTCTTATTCCACTGTTTCAATCTAGTTCCTAAAATGTCTCTTTGAGAAAATCTTTATGCAGCTGCTTTGTAACACCAGAGCTCTGCATTAGCTGTATGTCTCATTAACCAATGAGGAAAGAATAACTGAAATATTTTTCATATGATTTTATGGGTTTGTTTCTAATGTTTCCCCCATTATCTAGAGAATAATATTTCTTTCCTTTCATCAAGAAAAAAACCCAAAATATTAAGGTTTTCTTTCTCAAATTGCTGATTCTGTGGCTTTGTCCTTTGGGGATTTTGGAGGGGAGGTGAGCTGAGGTTTTTCCTTGGTGTTTTGTTTGTGTTTTCTCCAGGATATTTTATACTATGGCTATACCTGTTAGTACTGAAATACTTAAGGCCGTGTCACCAATTCCATTATAACCCTCTTATTTTCATTACTATATGATTCAGCTGTAAAATTTTACTTTAAGTTTAAATTTGGAAGATGAGGTTTCCTCCTTAAAGGGCATTTGGTTTTGTTTGGTTTGGTTTTTATAACTAAGGTTAAAACCAGATAATATGATTATTTTAAAAATGGAATAATCTGTTGAAATACAAAAGAAGCAATTTATTGTATATCCATATGTTTTGTTTTTCTATGCTTGGGAAGCAGACAGCTTATTAATCTATCACACAGCAAAAGCCACATGCTGATATATCTACTAGGTACACATAAATGTTGAGACGCTATCTTTCATTTGAAACACTGCTTACTTAATTACTGGTACAAATTGCATTTTTATTCACTTCAGACCATTTTAAATGGCATTCTCTTATTACTTTAAACTTCTTCAAAATCTGAATCGCTCCAACCGCTGCTTTTGTCTTTTGATAGTTTTTTAAGACCCCGCTATAAACTGAATCTTTTTTGATCAGCCCCTGCAGAAGCACAGTTTGCGTGCATATCTACTCTTATGACCTTGGATAGATAGTTTTTGTCACTCACCTCATTAAGAGACTGTAAAGCTGCAAATCTCTGTCTTTACAGAGACATAGGCTAAAAATAAAATAATAATTGAAAAGGTCACAAGGAACCATGTCTCAGGGCACTGTTACACGTTAGTAACACCAACGTTGTGAGTTCAGGCCCTCTGTGGACCATTTACTTGAGAGCTGGACTTGATGATCCTTGTGGATCCCTTCAAACTCAGAATATTCTGTGAATCTGTGAATTTTTCAGCAAAATATCCTAATGTGGTTTAAATTTTAGTCACTTACATTAGTGAAGTTTAGTAGTGGAAGCTACTTCTATAATTAGAACAAGGAAAGTTTCACAAACAGAGTAAAGGTTATTTACTATAATATAAACCAAAGCATATTGCACTGAAGTAAATGATATCTTGTTTGAAAAAACATGAAACTATAAATAGACTGATGCAAGGATTTTGTTTTGATTTCTGACTGCTCTTGACTTTCAGAGCTTTAAAACTCTTGTAAACAAACCAATTCACATTAGGTATAAAAAACAAACTTAACTCAAAATGATACTCTTATTCTAGTTAAATTATTGTGCATGCATGAATGCATGTTTATACATGTGTCAAAATTCTCTGACCCTCCAAGTGCAAGGTCTTTAGAAAGCTGTTAAGTTCCCAGTGAAACAAAGGTATATAATTTAATTCGAGTCGAATCATTACATTGCGAAATCTACAGGATATATAACGTTATTACAGATATGTGTGTTATCATATTGTTAACTAATGCAGAATACAGAACTTTCTGCTTGTGACAGAGGCTGGCAAGTAGCAATTATCACACGTGTAAAACAAAGTGCCCAGCAGTTGCTTTTTCTTAACCATGAGCAGCCTGTGCTGAGAGTCCAGCTCATCTGTGACGGATGTTGCACAGACTCAGCATGCAGGAGACGCTACAACGTTTATTGCAAGAAGTACGCGCTTTATATACACTTTCTCGAGACACCGTCCTTCCTTACATGGTGTTTTTCCGTCACCCAACCAATCACACTTTAGAGTCCTCATATGGGCATTATCCCCCGTTGTCCATTGGTTCGGTAGGTTCTGGTAGGTTCTTTTCCATAGGCGTTGTGTTTTCTTCTCTTGGGGTTAGGTGGAGACAGGTTTTCTTGTACTGTCATGGCATGCTGTGAGTGCATCTCACAGTCCCCAGTCCAACTCTATCACATCTCTTCCCACACTCCTTCAGTTCACAAATTTGAGAAATTTGCTTTCTGGGAATGCGCAACAGAGAACAAGTGGATGGAATAAAGTTTCTGTCTCTTGGAACAAGAAGCTGTTGCAGGGTGGTTAGTTGAAGTAGATATGTACAAACTTTGCATTAAACCTCTCATAGATGCTGATCCCTTTGTGGCATTAGATCCACGGGCCAAAGAGCAACAGAAAATTAAAGTGAAACTATCCAAATTTCTCTTAAAACATACAAGGTTTTATTGTATTCCTTATTTTACTTTTCAGATCTTCAGTGTTCCATAATACTGAAATAACTTTATGTATTATGAGGAAGAAGGTGGTGTACTTACCTTCAAAACCATTGATATACAATGTACTGCCATAATGAGATGTGGATAACATTTAAATTACTATGAAAAAATGTTTTGACTTCAAAACCTTGATTTTAAGAGGTTAGAAAATAGTTTCTATTGGAAGGTTGAATTTTTTGTGTGTGTTGATGTCATCATCCATGTCACACCTTACACTGAGTTGTCTAAATACACAATTCATCATGTTTGTGCAGCTGGTTGTAACACATCACTTTGATAAAGATGATATTTAATTCCTGAAATTAATTTTATCACTTTTTCCAAAATGTTAAATAGGGGGGGGTTTTTTGTTTGTTTCTTGGAAACATGTGGTGTAACTGCTCCGTTTTCTACAATCTGGACTCTTCTCTTAATAATTTAGTACGTGATTTTCAGACCATAAAGTATACAAATTATGCAATTATATTTCAGATTTCATGAATGATTTATAACTGAATCCTGATAATCTCAACAATTATTAAATTGTTCTCTACTATGCAAGTGAGGCACTATAAAAACTAAAAACCTACAGATTGAACACAGCTCTACTTTTCAACATAATTAAAGGCATATTCTCTCTTTTATAACTTTTACTACTGAGGAAAAAACATACACCTGAGGGGTTCTAGACTTGTGTCATACTGCAAAAACTTTCTCAAAATCCTAGCAGGTACTCTCAGCTGTTTTCATTCGCACACAACATGAAATCTTTTACAGTTATTACAAATGCATTATTCTACTGTCTCACCGTTATCTATTTAGGATATTATTTAGGATATTATCTTCCTTCTGGTAAGCTACTATGTAGCTTTAGGAAAAAAAAAAAACATGAAGCTTCTCATCTACATCTCAATCTGCTCAAAATGCTGTACTTTCCCTTAAAAATTTTTCTTATTTTCTTATAAGAAATGAAAAAAGAAAACCAGCAGGTGTTTCTTCTGATCTCTAGTCACCAGAAACAGCCTCATTGAGACACAAAAACCACCACTCGCACCACTACCAGCAAAAAACCCAACCCCCTTCTGCTCTCACCCAAAAAAACCCACCTGCCATGGTATGTTCTATTTCTTTTCCAAGTGCCTGATAAGACCAACCACATGATACTACTGTGCTTTCAATTTCTAACCACGGCAGCAGAGATCCTAGGGACAGATTTTCACTCCAGTGATATTTTTTGGAGTAATGCCTCAATGGTTCCTTTTGATGTGCTGCTCCCTTTTTGTTCTATTTGGTATGGGAAAATAAAGTTTTGGCAGAGATCCCTCTCTTGTAGTAATTCAGCCACTGTTGTCTACTATTTTCACGGTTTTCTGCTGTCAGATTTGTTGTTCTTCACTGATTTTAATCATTGGGTAAAGAGGAAAACAAGTATTTCCTCCTGTGCCTAACTATATTCAAAAATCTTGTCCTTTGCATTTGTCTGTTATTAGTAAAGGCCACAGGAATAATGTCAATTAGTTGTATCAAGAAGTGGCATTAATTTGCAATTATAGAGACTAAATAGATGTGTGTGTCCATAAAGTCATTACCAACGGGAAAGATGGAGAAGAAATGGAGAGAGGACAGCAATTTCTTGCAAACTTCAAGTGGATTGCAGAAAAATACAAGCTGATCTCAGGGGTGCATCTTTCCAGTTCTGTGAGCTGATGTGTACAAAACACACATCATAATTCTGCCAGCATTTTTACTAGCCCCCGTGGGAGATGCTGCCTTCAGCTCTGCATGGAAAGAGAATGAGCATTCTCAGCAGAGGAAATGTGACTTGTTAGATGGCACTGTTAACACAGAGCAAACCTCCTCTGAAGTGCTCTATGCATGCGTGGAGCCTGAGGAAAGAAAGAGAAAAAAAAGGTTGTGCATTATCTGTTTGTAATGGATTAGACATTGTTTTTTCTGGGATATTTCTCTTTTGATATTCTTGCTCTAACCAAGCAAATTTTTAGCTGTCCTAATTAGCAGGAAGCTAAAATATCACTGTTAAATATCAGTGTAATTCAGTGTCATTGGCTAACAATTAAAATGTGCCTCAAGGGATATTTGTGTTATTGGGAAGAGGCTGGACAAGGCATGACAGGGCATAAGCATACGAGAATTCCATGAATTTCATCTAGAAATAAGAAATCATGTCCAATTACATTCACTTTATTGAGACTGCAGTGTTGCTTTTCAACTGGATGTTAAGTGAAATAAAGCAGATGTTTGTGCGAGTTCTGTCAATTTTGAAGTTTTTATCCTTTTTGCTTGTTAGTTTGATTGCATTTCTAAGAAACCTTCCAGCTTTCAGTGTCATTACTGTCATTCTTTTACCTCAATCAGTTCAATGGCTGTCTAGAACACGTTCTGAAACTCTTCTTATTCTGAAATAATATGCAAAAGACATGCTACCTCGTAATTTGTATTTCCTGCTAAAAAGCAGGCCAAACTTAAGGGATTTGTAAAATGTCAGAGAAATATTTCAGACCTGGCTATACCAATCAGGAAGTTTATACTTCTTAGATATAAAAGTGCATTGAAATTTAATGCATTGAAACTTCTAAAAATAGTTTGTTTCAATACTAATTAAGACAAACTATTAATCAGATGCTGTAAAGAAACTGGCAAATTCATGTTTTGTAAAAGGAGAAAAGAACTTACCTTTCAACAAATGTAATTTTTCCTGGTGCATGTTTCCCTGTACAAGTGGCCTTTGCCTCTGACATATGATGTCAGAACTTTAAGAAAGTTGGAGGATGCTGAGGTTACTGTGCGCAGAGAGTGAGTGGTAGAGTTCAGATAGCTCTTTGTGTTTATGAAACCTGTTTTGCCTTATTCTGTGGCACAAATTCCCTGTAAGCAAGAAAGTACAGGGATCTACTTTTAAGGACTCTTGTTGTGCTGAACTGCAATTAGAAGAGGAGGCTGAGTATGCTTTTTCAGAGGATTTGTCAATTGTGTTGTGGGTTCCTGAATACAACAACAACAACACAGTGGCGAAAAAAAAAAAAAGGAGAAGGATATTCACTACAGGAAAATTTCTTCACCAAAACAGTGAAACAGGCTGTCCAGAGAAATTCTTGAGCCACCATTCCTGGAAATATTTAAAAGATGTGTAGAACTGAAGCTTAGGAACATGGTTTAGTGTTGGACTTAGCAGTGTTAGGTTAGGATGAACTCAATGACCCTAGAGTTCTTTTCCAACCTAGATGATTTTATGATTCTATTCCATAATTCTGTTATCAGGAGGAAGGACTTTTGCTTGGTAGCTATCTTCCAATCCACTTCATAAAGAAAATAATAGTTCATAGGAAGATTAAAACTGAGGCATTGAGAAATGTGTAACTGGTCAACAGAATACTTAGAAAGCTGTTAAAATGTATTATTCTGATTAACAAATGGTCAAATCCTCCCTGCTACATCAAGGAACGTCTGTCTATCATTAAAGTGGGTGGTAAATTCGGAGTCAAGACTGTTCAGATTGTGAGCTGAGTCGTTCCAAAATGGGTATTTTAAGATAAATCTTAAAAGCATATTGATATTTTGCCTCAAGAAGAAAGAAGTTTTCAGAAAACATCTCAAAATCTCATTGAGGTTGATTTACAATTGACATTTGCTTTCAACCCCATTGATTTTCCATGAAAGTAACAGCATCTTTTGGTAGACTTCTTAATCTCTCCTGTTCTGTGAGAAGTACTTTATTTCTCCATCATGGGGACTCATCATCAATAAAAAATTTAGAATATTTCATAATAATAACTCGAAAGTTCCATGTACAAGCATTTTTTTCTCCAAATTAAAAATTATTATGATGTTTAATTAAAAACACGTGTATGTAACACTATTAATTTTTAGGTAAAGGAGGCTGAAAAAACAGAAACTAAAAATACGTACTTCTGGGTTTTCTCTTCTTTTTTATATTTATCACAGTTTTATTCTTCACAAGTAAATTTTCTAAAACTAGGGTATTTGTGATTACTGCTGGCTCTTTGCAGTGTAAGCCTACGACCCATGTAATTATATGGATTAGAAAATAGATTGTTCATGATTTCAGGTTCTAAAAATACACTTTCCTACCACTATTATGTTTTATTATATTTATATTGTATTACATTATTATCATATCATATTACTCTAGTAAATTTTATTATGTTATATAATATTATATTGCATTGTAATATTTTTAACAGAAGAAAATCTTAATTAAATCATATTCTAATCCATCTATATTTCCATTTTACAACTTTGTCACTTAGCTGGCATTTAGGTGATTTCTTTTGGTTCAAATCATAGTCATATGGTTTTTAAAATCTATGATCCTACTTATGCATCTTGCACCTTGTGCTAAACTACTTGGGCCCTGCAGTTAAATTTTGTCTTTGTCTTTGCCTCAGAGACAGGTCACAATATGTTATTGGCATCACAGACAGGATCCTTTGGTGTTGAGGAGTAACTGATAGTGCCTGTACGAGGTCTTCTTTCTGGAGGAAAGTTTGCCTTTTCTCTGAGGAAAGCGGGGAGAAGGACACCAGCTCTCTGAGAGCTAAAAAGACTGAATTAAAAAATATGACCACCCAGGGCAACCCAAATAGAGACAGTCCCTTCTGGACAAGATTAAAATACTATAAAGCTTGTCTTTTCCTCACAGGTATGATTTGGGCACATAATTGACATGACTCAAAAGTTGTGACACACCAAATTACCATTCTAAGAGACAAATGAAAACTAAGACCTCTAAAAGGAAAGATGGTTGTCTGTGACATTCTGGGTGCAGCTCTAGTAGCTGCACAGGAAGAATGATTAGCTGCTCAGAAAAATGAGAGTAAAACACTGATCTTTGTGAGATTTGGTAAAAGCTTTGAAAGAACAACTGGAGAAAGAGCTCTCCCATAGAATGTGAAGCAATCAGAAGAGAAAGAGACATGAATCAGTTACTCCAGTCAACCCTACGAGATTCACTGGAGTGAGAGGAATCCCCCAGGAGGGAAGGAGAAACTAGAGAATGGGAATCATGTACTAACAATACAGGGAATTCTTGGTTGATTTCGAATATCAAGTCCATGCACCCTCCTGAGAAATTGGAGAAATTCAAAGCATATTACTTCGGGAATTATGATGAAGTAGAACTGCTCCACTCATTAAAACTGAAACTTTAGAGAAGTTTAGGGCGGAGCTCAGCAAACTACAACACACACAACCCCTTAAATGGGTGAAGCCCTAGCTCAAATAGAAAAGTACAGTAGAAAACCCAATGAGACAGAAACCAAATATGTTTAGAGGGCATCTCTTACTGGGGAAGATTGGATCTTGCAGAGTGAAGCAGAAACAAGGAGGTGTTGGAGGCCAGGAGATTTCCTGGTCATGAGTGATAACCAAGAGCCATGATCCCGAGCAAGAGAGCAGCATACTGGGCAGGAGGCTCGGATGCTATGGAGGGGGGAATACACCATCTACCTAGAACCCCTCAATTGGTCATATATTGGAAAGTGTTCAAAAGGTGGCATGTTTGCAGTTAATGCATACACAGTTATGGGACGCTCAAGGTAACTCTCCTATGGAAACAGAAGCTGATCACCTTCAATTTCCGTTTTTAGTCCGGGGTTTGCCTGACACACTGAACATTCACTCCAAACACTTAACAAGAGTGAATAAAGTTAGATCTCAGAACTCACAACCAGAACGGCATGCATTGACTCACCTAGAAGTAGCCCGGGACTTAATAACCTCTGAGTAACAACAGGGAATTCTCAATACCACCAATTCAACTAGCATGGACTGATGTTAGGAGAGTAAGGGACGTCTGGAGACCTCCAAGGCACTGCTCATTCAGTGTCGTTTCACTCTAGTTCACCCTAACAGATTTATAAAGAGCAACCTGTTACCCTGCCTCAGAGGGTAACGCACCTGGTCCTCGAATGAGGACTTCATTCTCTGGATGAGAAATTAATAAAAACCAAACAAACAACCCCCCGAGGAAACATACAACTAAAAAGTTGATTTGCACCATCCTGTATATCCTTCCTATGTAACACTTATCCCCTTTCAATCAATCCACAGAAACAATCACCTTACTGAGGGGGTTGTTGAAGGATAACCAACTCCCAACACTTCAGTAAGAAGTCTGAGCCACCTTTCACATGCATCACTTGTACTTTAGACATGGCCCTGTTCCACTGCTGCCAAAGTAGATTTTACTGTTGCAACAAACGGTGGAGAACTAGAGTGGTCAAAACTCCCAAATATTAAATTCTGACTAAGGGCCAGATTTGCAAAGACTGGCATGTGGAATTAGAAAAGAGCAGATTTTGAAAAATAAATTAATCCTTACGTATAGTTCTTCAATTTCTGGATAGAAGCAAGACATGTTTAGACTGATTTTGAACTCTTTTTGGAAAGGATTCAAAAATAGAGCTCATAATACAAACATGTTAGTTTGCTTGGCTGGGAGACAAGCTGGCTACGTAATGATATTAAATAAAGGCATTAAGAACATTTTCATCAGGTAAATTATTAGGTAGATTTGTAATAAACTTTGTCAAGAATGCTTGCCTAATTAGATATAATAGCTATGAAAAAGAGCTTATGTCCTTACATAAATGCTGAAAGAAATATTCAGTTCTTAGACATGTGGTTTCCTTATCAGTGTTTTTATGTTTCCATGTTTTTTCACGTTTTTTCACTCACCTCTTGACTAAAGCACCTGGGACCTCAGAATCTGAAAAACATCTTGTCTGTGGTTTCAAGAATAGGACCACCAGTCTGCCAGAACTATGTCTTTAGCTTTGAAGATTGATATAATAAAACCAATGATAACTGAAGGGAAAAAACATTTCTCCTTTCTTGAACAGTGACTGTAGTATGACAGGATAAGAATAACGCTATCTTCTTTTCACACTGGCAGTTGCAACATGATGTAAATATGCTTGGAGAGTATCTCTTCTCTCGTGATGTCTCTGCTTCTATGGTAGAATTAAAGCATCCAGTAAAAGTAATATCAGGCACAGATTATTAAAAGAATTCTGTTCAATTTTGGTGGTGAAACATGCAAAGAGATGCTTGTCTAAACTGTGAAAAGGAAGCTCTTTAGGAAAATTTTTTTCAGTTTACGGAGTGAAGAATGCTTCCTGCAAATTTAGGTGGATGACTAGTTAGTGCTGACATGTACTAGGTTTATATTAGACTCTATAATGCCATTGATAAACAGTCATATTATTACAATGAATCTTTTATCGTGAAAGTCAGATTTGTAAAACGATATATGAAGATTTAATGTAAAAGAAATTTGGCAACAAATGTTCCTAAATGGAAACCACTTAAAGATGACTGACTATTTCAAATTTACATAAAACACAAAAAAAGAAATGAATCATCATTTCTTGAGGGGAAGCTATATTTGCAAATAGATTTAATCTTTAATAAAAATCAGAATATTATCTGCTAAATTTTTCAGCTGTCAGGTTTTAGTCTGTTAACTCCCAAATAATTCAGAATTATAATAGATTCTATTTTTTATATACAATGTAAGTTACCTACCCAAATAACCATTGAAGAAGTAAAACAGTGGCAGGAAAACCTTAAATAACTCTATCAAATCTGTGGGTGTTATAGTGATATGATTTACAGGCGTATTCATAAATAAAAAATTATGCTTCCTCCTACTTCACTTTCAAGCAGGAGTCATCATAAACTAGTAAAGCCATTTTCTCTACGAGTGCAAAACTGACAAGAGCCCATTTTTTAAGAAAATAATGCTAGTTTTCTCTTTCCAAAATAAGAATTTTACAAGCTCAGCTGGGTAGGCAATGTTGCATATATTATTTTTCCTCTTCTGGAATGGTTATCGGAAAAGTATTGTTTGCAGTATTGTGATTTTTACTGCAACCACAGCAAAAAAAAGTATATATTTTAAATGAAGCTCAATAAAAGTTCAGTTAAAGAAAAGAGGAGAGCTTGAGAAATATAATTGCATTGGAAGTTTGGTAACTAGGAAGTTCTGAACAGGACAGGCTTCCCTAAGTGTCTGTCTGCATCCTAAAATGCCTTAATACCTCATATATACAACCTCAGTAGTGAGTCTCTCTCAGTGCAAAGAAGAAATTAAGATTTATGAGAGAAGATTTATTAGGAAACTTATAACTTTGCTTCACCCATATTAGTTGTGTATATAGGTATCAACAACCAAAATTTAGATCCAAACTACGCAAGAGCCCATATTTTTGCTGATAAAATTCCCCATGATGTGAAGGACTGTTTCTGGACTGCTCAAAATTACTCACCTTTTGACAGGACTCCGCTGTTTTGATGGAGTACTTGGAACCTGTCCATCCTTTAGGTGCATAGCAGTCCAGAGGAAGCTCTCTGCCTCTTAATGATAAATACTGGGCTACAGAATCAGTGAAAAGTAAAACACGTCTTGAATAACTGCGTAATGATCTGAAGTATGCTGACTTTTTATGTTATTTCAGTTAAAATTCATGTACTCCATTTACTTGGGCAAAGAGTGCTACTCCTCTGGAACTGTGGTCATTGCTGAAAACAGTTGCATTCTCTCTCTCTCTCTTTCTTTCCAGGGTATTGGTCCAGAGTATTCCCTGAAACACAGAGATCAGTAATAGAGTCCTTTATTAAGCAGATATTGAAAAGCAAAAAAAAGTCTGTGTGCTGACCTTCGTGTCACCCTATAAGATGTCAGTCTTCTTTCTGTCTCTCCTACAAGAGAGGATAATATTTCCTCCATAACTCCTCTTTTCATTGATGCCTTATCCAGGACTACCTAAAAAGAGAGGCTTGACAAAACCAAAAGAGTAAAAAGCGGTTGTATTTATTTGAAGGCCTTCAAGTGCATCCAGGGCAGTCAGAGCTCACTCAGGGGGCTTACACTCTAAGATGGACCCCCCAAGATGGACAACCGGTCAGGGGTTCTTCATACTTTTATAAGTTTGGTCTATTAGCGTATCGGGGTTAGTTCTTCTAATTACAGCCTCAGATAATGAAGTAATTCACCCCAAGTTGTTTACATTTCTTGGGGCCTGAGGCAGTAAGGTGTCCTTGAGTTTTCAGGCCTGGAGATGGATTGTTTTGTCTGAAAGCAGTAGCTAACACTCTATATGGACTTTAGAGTTATGCRCTAAAGAATTGCAGGGTTACAAATATATGAAAAATATAAAAGCTAAAATCCTAAGGCATCACCATAACTCTATGTATTGTAAGTCACTATAGTCTGCATTTAGAGTGCTGTGTTAAAACAACCATGGCATATGAGAGATTCAAAAGCGAGAGACAAAGACTTCTAGGACATACCTCTCAGCACCTGCCTAGTGCCATAAGCCTTTATATGCTCCAACTCTTTTATCTTTACAGGAAGCCTGTCTCGGAGCTGGAGGTTTGAAAAGGCAGAAGACTGACTTCTGCCTGGCTCCTTTTTATCTCCTCCTCACTCCTTAGTCTGAGTTTAGCACAAATATCAGTGAGTTGCAAGCCAGTCAAAAGCATTATTGATTTTGGAATGTATGTACCAGGTTGGGTGCCTGTGATCGAGATAAATCGTTAACCTTTTTCAGCAAGGTACTCTAATACAAAGAGCCATGAGAGTTTGCAGCCACCTGCTCCAAGGCACAGCCACTTAAATGAAGAAGTATCTCTGAGAGAAATCATCCAGCAGGAATTGGAGACAGGTGCTATGTGGTGTGGTTCCTGAAGGGTTACAGGGAGAACCTTTAAATCACAGCTGGGCCTAGAATCAGAAGAGATTACTGCAGGAAGGGAAGGGAATGGAAGGGGAGGAAAAGGAAGGGGAGAAAAGGGAAGGGAAGGGTCAGGTCTCAGGATTAATGATCATTTCCAAGAACAAAGTCTCTGTCAACAAGTGCAATTTGAGCAATGGTTTCTGTCCTAGAGGAAAATTTTACAGTTTGCTTTCTCCACACTTCTATAAGAGTAGAAAAATTATTCTCCTTGAAAAGAAATGAAAATCTGAGGGACTTCGGAACTTTAAACTCTTAAACACTATGCAAAGGACAAGTTTGAACTGGAATGAACAAACTAGTGCTGAGTAAAAGTACTAGTTGCTTTTTAAAAGATGCATCTTAAAAGATGGCATGGCACAGATTTAAGAGTTACTTAGGAAATTAGGACAGAGCACTTAAGAGACTGTTATAGTGCAACTGAAGATATTGGAATGTTACTCTACTTTTTTTCAGGCATAAGATCACCATGGAGATACAGCATTACTCTACCTGTTGAAGGAGAAGTGAGTGGTCTGAATATAGCTAGACACTTAGGGGAGGAAGCAACTGAATAAGCAGAGGGCTGTAAACTTATGTAAGTCAACCTGCATGAGCTCCACTGAGTCACATTAGTAGGGCTCCATCAATAAATATTACGGAAGGCACAAATTCCTGTCCCTCATCACCAGTACAATCGATTCAGGCAAACTATGAAATATTTAGATCCTATCTCTATTTTTCTCCTAAATTGGCTTTTGAATCTATCTAACTCCTACCATTCGGGGAATTGTTTTCTCTTAGCATTTTCTTCTGAAGATACGTTATCCCTTCAGGATACTTGCTCTTTATATATTTGTCACATTCTGGTAGCTATAGCAGGAACAATTCCTGTCCAGTTTGAGGATTGATTCTTTCTACTGAAGTCAACTCTAATTTGACTCCAAAGAGAACAAGATCTGGACCTATTTCTTGTTTATGTGAGCAGGAAAAATTCAGTATCCTGGTAACACAGATATTTATTTTGTCTCTTCCTACTGAAACATCTAAAATGTTTTTCAGAAGCCCTGCCAGGCTGCTGAAATGTCATCAAAATGTATGCCAGATGGTCATATTCTCGAGAGGATTTCCCCTAACATACCTACCTCAGGGAGCTGGGACCCTTATGTCCTGCACTTCACAGTCAAATGGGATTTGGTTATGGGATTCTAAATATCAACATCTGTCCCTGACATGAGTGCTACCCTTGAAAGTACTAAATAAGTACTGAAGACTAAATGTCTTATCCATGCCCTGTAGAGGTGAGTAAAAAAATGAATCACACAGAAATAACTGAAGAGGATAGAGATTAAGTAATAATGTTTCTCGATAGACTATATTAAACCCCAAATCTAGACATAGCTGAAACTTGATAATAAGAATGCATATATGTTTCTGGTCTAGAACTCAGTTGCTTGGGGGTTTTTTATTTTTTCATGAGTTTTATACGGAATTATGGTATTCTGAGGGTATGAATCCTGTAATTTAGGAATTAAAGAAACTGGTTATACTGAACTTAGTGTAATATGAGGTTCTAAATTAATAGAATTATTCAATAACTAGCTGAGGCACCTATGCGAACAAAATGTCCAGAACACGCACTGCAGGCTTCCCATACAGTTATGCAGTTTCCCGTGTCACACATGTAATGCATTATTCAGACTTGTGTTTCAAGATTATATTTCATAGTATCAGTGGCTAACTATATGAGATCAGTATATCTGAAACTGTGTCTCAAAAAGCAGCAGAGTATTTAATTAGCATAATCTGCATATATGGTGGTTAGTATTGCCAAGA
Organism: Amblyornis subalaris; assembly: GCA_018881555.1. Classification (NCBI taxonomy): domain Eukaryota; kingdom Metazoa; phylum Chordata; class Aves; order Passeriformes; family Ptilonorhynchidae; genus Amblyornis; species Amblyornis subalaris. Next base: position 2,622,752 of record JACAXG010000117.1, on the reverse strand, counting down.
ATTGAATATCAATTATTCAGTGAAGAGAAAACCACAATTTGTAATCCTCTCCTGCCCCTGAGGGAAACTATGAATTGAATTATAGCACACTTCTTCTCTTGAGATGCTTCTCTATTGGCAGTTTTAGTCTTGATCTGATCATTATGCTCCTTACCAAAGGCAAAACACTGCCAGCTATTTTCCTATTGATGAATTGTGGAATAAGAAAATATAGAGGCAGAGATTTAATCCCCCTAGTCCCTGTGGAAATAAGAAGCAGCAGGGAGCACCTGAACCAATGTATTTTGAAAGCTTTCTTTTCTTTCCCAGTACTTTTTCATCTTGAAGAAGTGGTAGGTAACACCTTGCCTTGCTCTGCGCTGGGCAGGGAAGCTCAGAGGAGTTTTAAGCACACACCACAGTTTTCAGTCATTCCCAGAAGGTGAAATAATCCTAGAGAAGGATTATCAGTTCAAAAGAAAAATTATTAAAGACAAGTGGAGGTTATTCTGTTAGGTCTGAATCATGGTTCCATTAAAAAAAGACCAGAAAAGTTCAGAGGATATCATTACATAGGTAATTCTTGCCTGTACTCTGAAGACAGATAAGTAGTAGAAATGTCTCAAGCTATTTTTATTGGAAGAGGCTTTGTATTAATTTCACTAATGGTTTGTACATGATCTCAGCTAATTTATCACTCAACTGCTCATCCTTGAGCTACTAAAAATGACTGTGAACAAGTAAAAGATCACTGGGACTGGAGTTTTTATTTGTACTGCTCTGTTCATCCCTCAATTCTAGTTTAAGTCTAAGCATTGTAGGAAAAAAAAGTCACAGAAGCCAGAAATTATGCTAGAATTGGTGTATGTGCAAATGGGATCAGGAAAAACAACCCAATAACCTCTTAAATCAGGTTACAAGGACTCAAATATCTTTAACCTATATGGATTTAAGTACAATGGATTCAACCAATGGCAGTAAACAACATAAGCTTAAAAAGAACAAATCAAATTACTCTTTTTTTTCAAAATATTTCTCCAGCTAAAGAACATAAAGAATATGGTGTCAGCTGCACAGACTTCAGTGAAATTTAGCAACAGTTTTCTTGTTCCTCTCATAGATAAGTATACATTTAAAAGGATTAGGATAGTTGCCTTATCATATTGTTTTATAATCAGCTGTGTGCTCATGAAGAGAGGAGTGACATCTAGTACAATATCAAGGTCATTGGAAAGAGTCATGGATCAGAGTGAAAAAAAAACTTTGCCTAGAAAAATAAACTGACATATAATTATTTGAAAATAATTCTGTTACAGAGAGTGCTATTTAAATATTGCCTCTTGCTGTTATTTGTACTGAAGAACTGAGAAAGAGATTAAAGTGCAAGTTAAAATCCCATAATTAAACCTATACTATGGAAAATCAGATGATGTTTGGTGTACTAAAGCAATTTCATAGACAATAGAAACACAAAGTTTCTAAGTTGGAGAGTGAGGGAAAGCTATCACAAAGAGCGGTTTTGCAGTGAATGGCAGTAATATAGTTTAATTAAAACCCAAATACAAGCAGTATAGTAAAGTAGTCTCCATGGGACAGTTTTTTATTTAACAGAGGCACATGACAGAAGTTCTAATGGAAAAGCAACACTTGGCAGTTAATATTGATTAGCTTTAGCATGCAATCTTGACTATCCACATAATGAGATATTGTACACTAACTGAAAAAGAGCAATCCTTCCTTCTCCTTCAGTTAACTATTTCACTGACTTTCTTAAAGCACTGACATGAAAAAGAGCCTAAGCTAACTTAATGACATTATAAAAGCAAGAAATGTATAAACTATCATCATGTAGCTACATCAAATTAACTTCTGTTTATAGCTGTTAGAATCAAAATCATTGAATAACCTGAGCTGGAAGGGACAAGGATCATTGAAGTCCAACTCCTTGTCCTGCACAGAACATCCTAAGAATCCCACCATGTGCCTGAGTACATTGTCCAAAGGCTTCTTGAACCCTTTCAGACTTGGTACTGTCTTGGTACTACTACCCACATCCCTGGGGAACCTGTTCCAGTGCTAGCCACCCTCTGGGTGAAAAACTTTTTTCAAATATCCAACCTAAACGTCACCTGACATAACTTTAGGCCATTCCCTTGAGTCCTGTCACTGGTCGCTACAGAGCAGAGATCAATGCCTACCCCTCCTCTTCCCCTCACGAGGAAGTTGCAGACTGCAATGAGGTCCCCCCTCAGTCTCCTCTTCTCCAGGCTGAACAGACCAAGTGACCTCAGCCACTCCTCCTATGCCTTCCCTTCCAGACTTTTCTTAATCTTTATGACACTCCTTTGGACACTCTCTAATAGTTTCATATCCTTCTTATCTTATGGCACCCAAAACTGCCCCCAGCACTCGAGGTGAGGCTGCCCCAGTGCACATCAGAGCGGGACAATCCCCTCCCTTGCCTGGCTGGTGATGCTGGGCCTGATGCCCCCTGGGACAGGGTTGTCCCTCCTGGCTGCCAGGGCATTGCTGATTCACATTCAACTTTCTGTTGACCAGGACCCCCAGGTCCCTTTCCATGGAGCTGCTCTCCAGCCTCTCATTCCCCAGTCTATACACACAACCAGGGTTGCCCTGTCCCGGGTGCAGAATCCAGCACTTGTCTTTGTTAAACTCCATACAGTTGTGATTGTCCATCCCTCTGATTTGAGGTCTCTCTGCAGGATCTCTCTGCAGGGTCTCTTTGCCTCCAAGGGTGTCAACAGCTCCTCCCAATTTAGTATGGTTATACACTTGCTATCTATCTACTCTCTAATTATCATTAGTGAGTTCTGCATCCAAGTCATTTATGAAGGTGTTGAAGAACACAGGGAAGAGCATGAGACCCTGTGGAACCCCACTGGTGACCGTTTGTCAACCTAATGTCACTCCATTTGCTATAATCCTTTGTGCCCAACCTGTCAGCATGTTGTTCACTCATGAGACTATGGATTTCTGTAGCTGTGTCCTGAACATTTTTTACCAGAACAACAGTATGATTTACCCGATTTTTTTTTTTTTTTAAATTATGAGTAAGTATAATTTAGCCTCAATTTCCTTGAAATTTGGATTCAAAATATTATGGAAAAATCTGTTACTGTCATTCAGAATTTATGCTATTTTTCATTCACAGATATGCCAGTGTACCTCCTAAAGAGGCACCTTGGAACAGGTGGCTTCCAGACACATCAAATTTTTATCCACACAGGGACTTAACAGACAGACGAACAACAAAGAATTTTATTCAGAATGGGTCAGTGCCTGTCAATGTTCAAAGCTGGTGTAAAAAGCACAGTAGTGTTTCAGCACTGCACTGAGCCGTGATGTAGGGCTCAGCACGAGCTCCACAGGGACTCTAAAGTCCAGTGCCAAGTTTCTTACTTTTATTTCTAATTCATTGGCTTTGAGCATGCTTTTAGGAAACCCTCTGTATATGAGTATTACTGTACTTACCCTTTTCTTTCTCCTGAGAATTACAATCTACATGTACAAAATTATCTTAACATAAATGGATGTGTATGTATCATCCTGAATGATTTTTTAAAACATGTTCTTAAAAACATGGAAGAAGTGACCTAGAATCCTATTATCTGTATGCACAAACAAAAAAGTAGCCCTGTCATGAGTACAAAACAGGTGATTGGACAGAATTTCCTCTCCAGTTTAATACATCTAGGTGTGTGCTTTTATTCCATAAGTACTCAGATTGCCTACCTTCAAATGAAATAATTAATGGATGAAATATTGTGTACATTTTCAAGAAACACTGCTTTTTCTAGGCTCAGTTGATTCTCCTTATGTTTTTTTTTGTTTTGTTATTTTTATTTTTAATACATAGAGGAGATGAGAAAATATTATGCCAGCTTGGATTTTTTGCTTGAATGTGTCTGCTAAAACTGTTGTCTTTGGTAATTTTTTTTTTTTCATTTAAATAATTAGATAAATTAATTATATTAGTGGAATATAAATAATCTTACAGGACATTGTTTCTTATTGTCTTTTAGTGCAATACTGTTCCATGCCTAGATTAAGACTGGAAATTAAGTGGTCTCAGTTGGATTTTTGGGGCAATGTTGATATTGAGGTGTGGGATATTTCTGTGATAGTATAAGGAAGAAAGTATTTAACTTATTGACATCTGTCATGCAAAAATGTTCTTTATGTGTTAAAATACAAAGACGTAGCACTAATAAAGATGACTTTTTTCACACTTATTTTAACTACTTTAGTCATAAACACTTTTTCTAAGGTGTGTTGTGACTGTCTTGTTTTACATCTGTCTTGCACATTTTTAAATTGTGCTAATTTGGTACTTATTATCTAAATAAATATTATCTAAACATAGATGTATACTGACAATGAAAAGTAAACTTTCTCTTCCAGTTGTAGGGGAAGATTAAAGTAATTGTATACCTATAAACATTTCACTAACTTGCAGAATTCATTAGAAAAAATATTTTTATTTTTGTTTTTTTTTTTTTTAATACAGAGATGTAATTCCTCAATACAAAATTCTAAATGAAGGCAAATTTTTTAAGTTACTTCCTCTTGGAAAGTTCTGCTGGTGCACTTAATCAGTCAATAGGCCTTCTAATGTGTTTTTAACTACTTTGTAAATTGACTTGAGAATAGGGATGACTGTTTAGATAGTCTGGTAAATATCAGCATTTTGTCTTCTTTCACAGTTTTTGTTTTAATACACAAGGAATCGGTGGTTTTTTTAGTACACTGATCATATACAGTATATTTTAAAGTATTATTTTCATCTTTCCATATTACATTGAAAAGAAAATGCAAATTTCTCCACGAAAAGAATCACCAATAAGTTCCAGTGGGATGCATTCTAATCTTGCTGAAAAGATACAAAATTTGCAACTTTTAGTCAAGAAGAGGAAAATCCACAGAAAATAGTTTTATTCTAAATCATTTGCATGATGTTTCAATTTGCAATTGACTTTAGAATGTTATACCCAGTAGGAATTAAATGCTACAAGCTATCTGAAATATACAGACATTTTAAAAAAGACTGTATTGCTGCATTTAATGATCCTGCTATGGTTGGTTAGCAAGAAGCTGTTCAACAAGGTGTCTCAAGTAACCTGTTTATAATTGGGAACTTTTTTCATCTAATGTGACATTATTTAGTTTAGTAAGCGTTTGTTAGGATTAACAGCATGCTTTGTAGATAAAAACTGAACTATCAACACCATACATTTCAGACATTTGGGCTCCAGAAGTCTGAGTGCTCATTCAAAAGAAAAGAATATTGTTAATTGCTTTCCTTCTGGAATCCTGTTCCTAAAATATTGGTTACAACACCAATAGTATAAATGTGTCTTCTTTCCTCTTAATATTGTACATAAGACAAGGCAATTTATTTATCAGGATGATTTTTTTTTCTATAAAGTACAACTGTAAGTTTTTATTTCTGAGAACCATAAGTAATGCTAAATTTGGGGTTCTGAGTAAAAGTTTTGATGGAATCTGACTAAAATGTCTTTGCATGCAGTACTTTATGTTCATCTCTTAGCAGTTCTCACACTAAGCAAAAAGAGTAAGTAGTAGAAGGAAAAATGTAATTGGTTTATGCATGTGCTTTTTGAAAAAAAATTCATTGTATGCAAACTCTTTTTATCACAGCCTTTTCTGTTTTGTTCTTTCCTTTCCTCTCATCCTGCACAAGACCTCGATTTTCCCATATATTGGGTGTTTGCATAGCCCGTGTAAAAAAAGAATTATTTAAATGTTGAAGAGGCCTTGGTTTGCTCCTTTTTAAGAATTTTTTCTTTTGACCTTTGCACGATTCTTTTTTGTTTTCTGGGTTCTGCCAGTACCAGAAAAAGCATATTGAACTACCAGAAGGAAAATCAATTAAGGTTGGCCAAACACTTTACATTTTTGTTATGAATATTCATGTGAATAAAAAATAAAATCTACTTAGGATGTGACTGTGTATCTTTTGTCTTCAGTTTCTGTGACTGTTCTAGTAAATAAGTTGCTGGGAAAAAAATAGGTGCAGAAAGTAGACATTTTAACGTTTCTGTCCAAATATTTTCTGTGAGAAAATTAGAGAGTTTAGATTGGCAACTTACAGTCACATTCAAAACATGACTTTAGATTAACTTATATTGAGGATAATTAACCCCAGATTAAGTTTATAATTTTAAATGCAATCTTTGAGGGGTCTTCCACCTTTCTTTCCAAAAACAGAAACAATTTGGGAAAAATTAAATCCGGGAATTATAAAAAGACCTATTCTTTAAGTAAGATTGAACTCAAGTATTTAATTGATCCAGAATGAAACGTGACCGAGTACCCATCTATTCAACTGTTTCTTGCTTTAGTCTAGATAAAATGCTTTAGACACCCACTAACATGACAGTGTGTTCAGAAAATATGTGCTAAGCTTTGAGATAAGACAATTCTTCCAAAAATGTGGGCCCTCAAAAAGCCTGAGATGTTTTGAGACATGTCATAAAGGTTAAGTAAGAGGAAGAAAAGGCCTTTCATTGTGGAATTCATCAGACTGAGCAAAAGCATCCTGTGCTGGTCACTGGACTACATCAGGAAATATTTTATATCCCAAAAGATGTCCTTCTTGAACTACTGAGAGTGTAACCTCAGACTACAAAACCACTGGATCAATGCTGCAACGGAGTCTGGATGAAAAGAAAATGCCAGTGTCAAATGCAAACTCATTCCCGTGACACATGGTGTCGCATCATGGTCCTCATCTTCTGGCAAATTCTGTTGTTAGAGATGAAAGAGTAACAGAAATTATAAATGAATACCAGAATTTATAAATTTCTAATAATTTTGAAAACCTCTGGTGACAAAAATGCTTGGTATAAACCTTAGACCCTGTAGAGAATCCTTCACAAGACACATAGGTAATTTTTCACTAGGTGCTGTCTTTTTAGAATCATGGATACTTGAACTAATGTTGTGAATTGTTCCTGACATTTAAATTTATGAGAGGTTCATAAATGTAAGTGTGGGGGTTTTTTCTTCAGACAGTTTGTGACCTGTTTTAGTTGTGTTTTCCTTAGGGATAGCCCATCCATTTTGTATTCAATATTCTGACACTTTCCCTATCAAACTGCCATTTTTTTAAAGAAGACAAAAAGCAGCCCATCTTCCTGAAAACAGAATGCAAACTAACCAGTAAAACAGTAATGCTGGTTTGAAAAATGAAGCAAAGTGGGCTTGTCATTCAACATGCTGCAATACAGTTTTGAACTGTCACAAGGAGAAAAAAGCATTTGACTGGAGGGAACATGTGTCTGCTTAACCAAACTTATTTTGTCACATAAAAATCTCTGCCACTTGGAATTCAAAGATCTCCCTCTCTAAAGAATTTAACATTTTTAATCATTATGTTTTTACTATGTAATTGCTGGAATTCACACTGTCTTTATCTTACATTAATAAATCACCTTTTCCTGTGTTTTCTTCACTCTCTCAATTCCACATGATTTTAGAATCAATTTAGTTGCATCAGCTTTATTTAAAGAGTGAAAAGAGTAAAGGTGAAAAGTTGAGTTCTGTTCTCCAAAATCAATGAAAAACTTGAAGATTCAGAATGAAACATTCCTTAGGAAGTTGAAATATCAGGCCAAACGTCTCTTTTTATGGGACTCTCACCAATGTTTTTAGTTTAAAGTGATGTATTTATTATTTTTTACTGCTGCATATGTCGGAAGTGACAGCAGACAAAACTATGATGGCAGTTGGGAAAGGCAGGAGAAACAGAAGATAAAAAGTTGCTTCTTACTGGATCAGGCTGACTAGTCAGATGAAGATAATTAAATCCATTTGAACTTCATATGAATTTGAGCCCAAACATAACTGAAATTTCATTAGCTTTTCTATGACTTTCAATAATGAAAAACTTATTTTATTGTTTATCTTTTTATCAATAAAAGAGCTGAATAGTGTTAGGCATTGTTTGCTCTGAGTGGAAGAAGAGGCTGGAATCTCAGGACTGGATCTCAAGTTTAGCTGTCAAGTTTATTATCAGCTAAGATAGAAAATAGATTCCATATTACAAATGATGGTAAAAATTTTACCACATAAGAGACTGCCTCTCAAGACCCAAACTACAAGCAGTTTGCTTATGTAAGCAGATAAGAAAGGGTATAAAAACTGATGTTTTCTGTCATTTACATTAACAGAACTTTAGGTCCCTTTGTATTCACAGGTAATTTCGAACAAAAAATGGAGAAAATAAATTAGTGAGCATGAAATGAGCAATAATCCAGTGACTAATCCCTTCTAAATGGTGCTTTAACAAAAAGTCATGTTTTAATAGATATCAATTATAATTAATATTCTGAGTATGTAAAATCTCAATGTGTAATGCAAAACCAAACCAAACAAAAAAAGAAACCACTTTTAGGAGTGTAAGTCTAGAAAGCCAGACCTGTTTGACAGCCAATTGCTTGTCATTTCTTAAAAGCCACTTAAGCAACTAATTATTCTGAATGAAAGTGTCTCTTGCTGTTGGCTCCTAAATATGATATATATGTCCAAAGGATCATTACAGAAGGAATGCTGCACCTGTAGGAGCATGGTTTTCTGCTTTTCAAATAGCTGCTGAAGTGAATGGGAAAAGAAGAAATTTGTACAGGTGCAGAGAATGTTTTCATTCTGTCACGAGCCCTTATTTTACATGTGTACTGGTGTGGATGGGGAAGGTCTGTGAGAAGGAGGGCTTGCAAGACTGGCTTCTGTAATTGGCTTCTCAAAGTGTCGGGAGTGCTTGAATGATTGAGCAGTCATCAGGGTGCCTGTACCTCTTGTTCACATTAAAGAGATTTATGTTGTGTGTACAACAACCAATAGGTCCCTTATGGCTCTGGCTTGACCTCAGATTTTAGAAAGCAGTGACCATGTTTCGTAAAGAGGCTATACTGCAGCTTTTCAATAGCATTATTTTTATGCTGCTGTAGCAGCATCCTTGAAGAGAGTTCATCAGCTTTCAGATGTTCCAGAGTCCTGGTCTCCTAATACACGCAGTGGATTATTATTTTTTTGTGATACATAAGTTTGCAGCTAGATTTCAGTATTTTCTTTTGAAACTCAAATTTTTGAACAGAAATAACAGTGAACGTCCTGTTCCACATTCAGCATTCCCTGTGCGCTGTTGACATGCTTATTCACTGCAGTAGAAGTGGTAGGTCAATATTTCCTTTCTGTTGACATGTATTAATATGTACCTTGCAGGCCTCGTGGGATAGTGCTGGAGTAGTCACAGGTAGACCCTATTAAGCAGCTTGTATTTTTATTTAATTTACGCTTATTTTTCACTTCTCATGAAAAGCGTGAGATTTTGTTTTCTGCTTGATCATTTATTTTTATGAGATTGAAGGTCAAATAGCAAGATAGCTGTTTCTCAGCCACTCAAATAAATTACCCTGTTTTGCACAGCAACTGCTTCAGCCCCATCCAGTTCAAACCAGTTTCAATAGCAGGCCTTGGAAAAACATCGCTTGACATCCAAGCACAGGTTTCAACCTGTGCAGGTCAGATTTGGTTATTCTAGAGGGAATTAACCAGAGTAGAGATGACAGGGGACAAGGAACCAGAAAAATAACAGAGGTATTCTTAGACTGGAACTAGACTGGCTTCCACTTAAGCTAGGCAAAAGTACAGAAGTAGCATGGTACTATTAGTGTACATGTGAACCTTTATAGTAGTTAACTGTGCTCCAAAATAGAGAGCACTCTAAAGAATTCTCAAAAAAAAATAGGGAAGTATTTTAGACATCAGATTTTTTTTTTAAATTAAATTTATAATTGTTGGTAACACTTACCTCTCAAAGCTAAAGCCTAACAGAAAGAGAATTAAACTAGCAAAAGTAATCAAGCATACTGCAAAAAGACTAGGCACTGGTTTTGGTTTATAACTGGGAAGGCCAGCTCAAGTAAATACCTTTCTTTCACTCACTCCTTTCAAAAGTGGTAAGCTGGAAGTAATATTTATGTAAATGAGTTTTGCAGCTAAAATACCACCTAGTCTGAATTCCTTTTTTTATCAGTGATTTTCTCTGATAGTAAGCAGTTTTATAATAATATTTCTTTATGTCGTCCATGGTTCCATATGTAGAAGACTATAGGTACAAATTTGCCAGGAGATTTCTCAAATAGGCATTTCATCTTTCATTATGACATTTTTCATACTTTTACTATTAATCCACAAGGAATCTTTCAGCAAGACAGGACTGATTAATAGGATGGATTTTCTTCACTTGGTTGTTTGTTTCATTTTGCTGACATTTCTAAATGAGAAAAGGCAAATTATTTCAGTTATGATAATAAGATTCTTTGCTAGATCAAAACCAGAACAACAAAAATATTTCCAAATTTAGACAGTTGCAATTTAAAACAAAAGAAAATTCTTAGTGAAATAAAAACTTTAGTTAACTTGCTTTAAAATGACGGATAACTGTTAAATAAATCGCAATTGAGTGGTTCAACTGCTTGCAAATTTATTTAAAGAGTTCTCTTAAAACAGCTTCAAAATAGTCGAAGTTAAAAAGTATCTTCCCATGTCTGCAATTTGCATCCCTCTAACTGATACTTAAATAGGATTTGCAGCCCGTTCTGTACTGATGTGTGAGAGGGTACAATACAACACAATATGACTTCTTTCTTCTTCTTTACTTGCCTAACTGATCAGAATATACCTGGACATTTAGGTTCCCGGAACACCTTTTCTAAAATATCACACTTGAGGAACTTTGGAGAGTATCACCTGACAGTAATTCTGTAACTTCTGTAAAATTCTGCAACTTCTCCTGTCAAATGCTTGGCCAAAGAAAACATCTTGTAGAGTATTACCTTGTTTCTGGAAAAAGATCACAACTAAGACAGGTTCATGACTTCCTCTCAATTTTTGTACTCTATATGTCAGGCTCCATCTCATCCTACTTAAGTCTCTCCATTGCAAGTCTGAGATTGTTCTCTTAATTAACACATGTATCTTTCATTCCTGTTCTAATGAAACTAAAAGTAAGAGAAAGACATTCTAGACTAAGTTTAGTTTGGTTTTTTCTTTTTTTTTTTTTGAAGGTGTAATAAATTGCATGCAAGGGTACAATGGTTGTGTGGTCTTATGGTGTCAGTGTTTATGAAAGAAAAACTGTTTATTCTCTCAATCTAAATCTAAAATCTATATCTAAGAGCTACATCTAATTTCATAAGTAAATATATTGGGTTTGTATGTCTTCTTTTAGAAATAAAACAAATGGTAGCACAAAAATTGAGAAAAATTATGGTCAAATTAGAAATTAGCACTGTGGGGTGAAGTTTGCAAAGAAAATCTGTGCCACATTTCCTCTCTAAGGGAACTGCATTTCCAGAGGGTAGCTGTAATGATTTCCTGTTGGCCAACAGAATGAGAATTCAAACAAACAAATACCCTGAGATTCAGCATTAGGATTTGTTCATACTTTGTATGCAGCTGATATAGCACTATGCATATAAGATGCCAAATTAATTGATTTCACCATTCTCATTAGACAACATACCACATATAACCTAATAAATAGCAGTGTCTTCACTGAGTGTGTTTTATGGCCCTTAAATAGAAAGAGATTATATGGCTTTCCGAGACCAGTAATTGTCATAAAAAATCATGTGGGAAAAAACTTATATTATGGAGAACACAAAGACATTAGATAAATGTGTTCATTTTGAGACAGCCTTGCTTTATTCAAAGAATACTTGTTAGTGCCAGTCATCATATCTCAAAAGCCTTTTTCAGCCATCTGAATTGCATTTTATGAGGGAGCTACTAACATTGCCATCACATATTGCAAATATATATACGCATACACACAAAGGAGGAAAAGTGGAATTTCACATTCGAATGATCTGCCCCCTTTATCCCATGATATTCTATTTTAAGTAAATTTTCATAAAGGCAAATTATAGATATCTTCTAGAATATTTTCTCTGAAATGTTGAATTCTGTCATCTGGGATGTGGTTGAAGGTATATAAAATAAATCAAGTTTTGATTGTTGAGTTCAAATAACTCTGTTTTTACATGGCAAGCAATGTGTGGATCAAGCTGTTATGAAGGACTTATTATCCAGTCTCTTTGGTTCCCAGATCAATAAACTGTAAAAAGAAGCATGACAGAGAAGTTCTATAAAACTGGTTGTCTACCCAACAGGGCTTTTATGTTTCTGACATTTTAATAGATCTCCATCCAGAACATTCAGAATCAATTGCACTCTGCATATTACAGAGCTTTTAAAATAACTGCTACATTTCTAGACTACCGATTTGCAGTTAGCAGTATCAGAACCGAGGACTGAAACCCCCCCCCCCACCAACTTTTCTATTAACCTTAATTGCTACTGTGTTAGACCAGATAATTTTTTTTTTTTTTCTCCTGGACAAGCATGTTAACAATTTCATTAACCACCTTATACCTTCGTTTACACTACCATTTTTGCTTTGTTTATATTTTACATTGTTTTTCACTTTATTTGGGGATTTATATTATTTTCTCAATTAGTAGTATTACTTATGTAAAAGAAAAGTAAGAATTTCAACAAATTTAATCTATTTGAATTTAATAATTTTGGCCATTTTTAACATGTCAAAAAAAATGAAAGTTAAAACAATTAGAGGAAAAGGTTAAGAAGTTTAGATTTCTTTAACATCAAATATGTCTTTATTAACTCAGAACTTTTAAGGAGTGAAATTAATCCACTGAGTGAAAAATCTATTATTTATACTGTTTTATCTGTGACTCCCATTCTCATTTCCTCTCTTTATATTTTCTGAACATGCAACTGTAGATCCCTTCCAAGACATATCGCTGTAAGCATGTTTTAAGTGTTTTCAATTTTTGTGTTGTATTTGGAATATCTCTGTGAATGTTGTACACATGAGGAAATAAATAGATTTTAGATATTTGGTAAATTGAGAAATGGATCAGTAGCAAAAGAAATCTTCAGCAGGAATATGACGTATTTGGAATACACTAAAGCATAGCACTTGTGAACTAAACTGCATTATCTTGAGCTCTCCATAGGCATGAATACTCAGCTTGTGTTGTTCTGCAGAAATGGTGAAATCTGTATGTAATATACATCATGAATGATGAGGGTTTTTCTTAAATTATTATAAAACTACTAAATAAGGACCTTTCTAGAACAGTACATCAATGATAAGAAGCTGACCCTCAGTGAATTTTCCTGTAGTGGTCTAAAGTTCCCTGTATAAATATTGTAGGACATTGAAACAGCTGCTTTGAATGCTTCTGCCATCTGGAAAAGATTTTAAGTTTTATCAGTGTCTGTGGCTGATGTAGAGGACTGGGATTAACACACATTAATTTATTCTGATATTTAGTTTCTGATTTTTCAGAGCTGTGCACGAGTCCGAAGAATCATAGTTAGAGCTTTCAGACAAAATGACGACATTATCCACTGGTTGGGACTCAACCTGTTTCCTTAACTTGAACATCTTTTAATGAAAGTTCCCCAAAGAGATCCTTTACTTGTTCCATGAGACCCACCCAGACTGTTTTTGCTGAAAGTAATAATCATTTAGCCAGCTGTAGGTTTATCACATTTAATGGTGGTTTTAATCGATCAGAGAATATCCCGAGTGGGAAGGGACCCACAAGGATCAAGTCCAACTCCCAGCCCTGCACAGAAAAGTCACACCATGTGCCTGGGAGCATTGTCCAGAGGCTTCTTGAACTCTGTCAGGCTTTGTGCTGTGACCACTGCCCTGGGGAGCCTGTTCCAGTGCCCAAACACTCTCTGGGTGAAGAACCTTTTTCAACTATCCGGCCTGGAACTCCCCTGAGACAGCTTCAGGCCATTCCCTCGGGTCCTCTCACTGTCACCACAGGGAAGAGATCAGTGTCTGCCCTTCCTCTTCCTCTCATGAGGAAGTTGAAGACCCCGATGAGGTCTCCCCTCAGTCTTCTCCAGGCTGAACAGACCAAGTGACCTCATTCGCTCCTCCTATACCTTCCCTTTCAGACCCTTCATCATCTTGGACACTCTCTGATAGCTTTAGATCCTTTTTATCTTGCGGCACCCAAAACTGCCCCCAGCACTCGAGGTGAGGCCACCCCAGTGCAGAGCAGAGCGGGACAATCCCCTCTCTTGCCCTGCTGGCCATGCTGGGCCTGATGCCCCCCAAGACAGGGTTGTCCCTCCTGGCTGCCAGGGCACTCCTGACTCATATTCAATTTGCCCCCAGTTCCCTTTCTGTGGTAGTGCTTTCCAGAATCTCATTCCCCTATCTGTTTATAAGTTCAGGGTTGCCCTGTCCCAGGTGCAGAATCTGGCACTCGTCCTTAAACTCCACACGGTTGGTGGCTGCTGAACTCTCTAATTCATCAAGGTCTCTCTTACGGGCCTCTCTGGCCTCAAAGGAATTGACAGCTCTTCCCAAATTAGTAACATCAGCAAACTTACTTAGTATTCCTTTGAATCCTGTGCCCAGGTTGTTTATGAAGACATTGAAGAGCGCAGGGCCAAGGATGGAGCTCTGTGGAACCCCCCTAGTGACAGGCCACCGGCCTGATGTCACCCCAGTCACTGTAACCCTTTGTGCCTGACAAATGAGCCAATTGCTCACCCATTGCAAGATGTGTTTATGCAGCTCTGGCCATTTTGTCCAGAAAGCTACTGTATGAGACAGTATCAAACATTTTGTTGAAAACCAAAAAGATTACATCCACTCTTTCAGTACCTCCCAGAATAATCTTCTCTGTGATTTTACCAGGCTCTGAAGTGATACTGACAGGCCTGTAGTTTCCAGAGTCGTCCTTATTGTCCTTCTTGAAAAGGGAGACAATGTTTGCCAGTGCCCGGTGGACTGGGACCTCTCCAGATTAACAAATGATTTGAAAATCACAGAGAGGGGTCTCATAATGATATCAACCAGCTCTTTGAGTACCCTTGGATGAATCCCATCAGGTTCCACAGACTTATAGGGATCCAACTGGAGCATCAGATCCCACTTGAGTTTGGGGCTGACCAGGAGTTTGTCACTTGCAGTCATTGTCCTTCATCTCAGGGCGCTGGCACCCCTCAACAGTGTCTTCAATCAGTGTTGAAGACAGAGGCAAAGTGTGTATTAAACATCTCTGCTTTGATTGTGCCCCTCTTTGTGAGGTGGACATCCTCATCCTGTTATTTCTGGACTGCCTTTTGCTACTGATATAATTTGAAAGGCCTTTTTTTTCTTTCTTTCTTGCTTTCTTGCATTCTTTCCATTTATCCTCATCAAAAACTTCAAAATTAAATACCTTGGAAACCTAGGAGAAATTAAAAGTACTGAAAATACCGTACCTTTAATGTGTACCACATGTAACGTATGCTAATATATGGATTTGCAGAAAAAAAAAATCTGAAGGTCTCAGAAATATTTTTGTACATTGGTCTTAAATTACTTTGATTTGAACAAAAATGTTCTGGCAATGCCTTCCAGTATTATTCCTCTAAGATTACTTAATTATACTCTGGGAACACAGAAGGCAAACCCTAACCTGAAGTATATCACATGGGCTTTGTTATTTACTAAGTGGCTATTTGTTTATTCCCAATATGTTCCTCCAAGTCCCTTATTAATTATCCTTGAGCTTCCAAGTTGAAGCTGAGATGCAGAAGCGCTATATCATCTCATGTTCTTGTTTGCCTAAGGAGCACTGAAATTTTAGTACTGGATGCAGCACACCAAGGCTATATTCTACCATTATTACACGTATTATACAATATTGCTAAAGCATATAATCAGCCCTGTTATACAGTAACCAAATATTTAACTAAATGTATTTCGGTGGGTAATAGCATTGCGGTAATATTTGCTTAGTTGGCAAATCTGTTGATTAAATAAACTCATCAATTTAATTAAACTATGTGATGGATACTCTCATTCCAATACAGTTTTCTTTAGAAATTTCAGGGATTGGACCATTTGAAAAAAAAAAAGAAAGTAGTGTCACTTTCAGGAACCTTCAATAGAAATCAATATAAACATTTCCTAAGAAGATTTTTCAGCATCTTTTCTATTAGCGAAATTATCAAGGGTTTATTTTTCTACTTATTATACTTCATTTAAAAAATCCAAAAATAATATGATTCAAGAATATTTTCTATACATGAAGAAAAGATGATGATATTTGTTTATGTGGAGATATATATAAAATATGATCATGATGCACTGACTGCAAATTAGAATATCTGAGTTAGAGTATAACTTTAGCACAGGAGGAAAAATTGCTGTAACATGGTGACAGCATGGTGGACAGACCAGAATGATATATATGATTCCCTCCCTCTCTTTTCCTCTACAGGTTATTCTTCCATTTTATCCTGAAAGATTCTGAATGCTGGGAAAGTCTCTCACTTCTAAAAACTTTATTGCTACAAGATGAAATGGAACCTTATCTAGCATCTGAGAAGCAGTTTCTAATCAATCATTGTCTTCAAAATTCTCATGCTTTGAATTTATTTTCTACTAGTGGCCTAAGACAATTTGAAGCTGATGCCCTTCAAATCTGCTATATTTGCCATTTCATTCAAAGAGCTTTCTTCTAAAATGTTTAGAATTTCACGATGTCCTTCTTGTGTTCACTTTTGCAGTAACATTGTCCAAAATGCAGCCAATGTCTCACGTACAAATAAGCCATATAAATGTGTATTCTAGGGTATTGTCAGATGATTGCAGTGAGTTCAGTCGGAAAGATTTAAAGCATTAGGAACTCCTCAGGTAGAGATTATTGTTTCCTCATTTGAATTATAATAAATGTTTTATTATTTAAATAATGCAGTGCAATAAGACCAAATAGTGAATGTGGGGCAGCACAATGTGCACACTATGTTTTCTTTTCTGCTAGATTGCTGAGAACTAGTTACCTGTTAGCAGTTGTAGATATCAAATGTATGTCTTGATGGGTTTTCCGGTTTTATTTTTTTTTATCCTAAAAGAGCCTACTTCAAGAGTTCAAAGAACGTTTTACAACCTGAACCAAAGCATATTAGGAGGCAATAAGGACATTCTTGCCTCCTCCACCTGATTCACCTCTTTTGCTCTCTACCTCTTACCAGCTGCTCTAAGAAGCATAAAAATACTTTTGTTCTGGAAGCAGGTATCATTTCATGATCTATTAATCTGCTGTATTTATCTCCTCTGCATCCTTTCTGCTGTACAGTGCCTAGGACAAAAACCAGCTCTGCTTCACTTTCACTTAATGTTCTTGCTGACATAGTGCTGTGCCAGAAAGACAGACGTGACTGCCAGTAAACTAGTATCTGATGACATAAATAGTTTTGTGACTTGTAAAGCCAGAGTAGCAGTAAAACCTAGGCAATGGCTCTACTTTTTTTTTATCAGCTAGAGGAATATATATAACTCTGAGTTGTAGTGACTCTGGCCCAAGCTGTTTCCAAAAGTAAATTGTGTTAGCATTTGAAGACTGTGATTGAGATGCAGAATATTTTTTGTTATTCAATATGATGGAGTGGACTGCAATTTTTATCCTTTCCTAGGTGATAACTACAAATGCAGCAATTCAAATAAGAGGCAGGAGATCAATAACTTACTCTCTACTGAGTTTTGACTATATATGGTAGCCCACCTGCCTTGCCATGAAAAGAAAATTATTTGGATATACACGGTTTTGGAATTTTAGTAGTAATCAGCATCAGTGGAAATTATAAATTCTCAAAGCCATTCACACGAAATGTCTTTCATTTACTCCTTGGTGCTGTATAGAGTAATCAGACCTTTAAAGAGAACATTTTCTCCCACTGTGAAAGTCTTTTTTTTTATAGTGCAATAAGGTTTGTAGGGGTCTGTTTGGGAAAACATAGTTATCTTGGGAGATGATTCACAATTTATTTCACCTTGCCTGGAGGCTTTCCTCTTAATAAGTTTTCGACCACCAGGTTTTAAAAGTTAATAAAAACAGAGGAAAACTTTCTCTTTCTTTTTTGAAAACCTGCAGTTTATGGCCACCTGGCAGTCTAGCATAGAATCGGGGTGGTGGAGATATAAAAGACAAGGGTTGACACAATTCTGTTGAAGGTTCCAAAATTTACTGCCATCTGCCCTTCTTACTGGTAGGATAAGCTCAGAAATTTGTAGGGTTTCTTATGGTCATAGTAGTCATAGCCTTCTAAAACTGCTAATTCGTTTAAGCACTGATCATTGATGAGGTCTTCTTGAACTGCCATTTTTAGACTTATAGTTTACCATATAGGAAATTTGAGAAATGAGGGTGAAGATTTTAGATTTTGGATAACTTGTCGATTATCAACCAGTGCAAAGTTTTTCACAATGCTATAAGTAACTCAAGAGTTGAATTCCTAAACTAGAAGTCCTGATCCCTGTAGCTTCTTGGATTTGCACTTATTTTCCTTAGTTTGGCTTAGCCAGTTCTGATTCCTAAGTGTTAACTACAGGCATTTTCAGCAGGTAATTACTACATTAATCTGGGTTGGCTTTTGCTTATGAAATCTGCCAGATTTTAATTTTTCAGAGGTTCTTTCTCCAAAGCTTCTGCTATAAGTCTTATTCTAGTTGTTTCATGACTTCTAGGCTAAAGGTATAGCCATTACTGCAAGAACCAAGAATTTGTGTGCTCAGATGCAGGATAGTTACTTTCCAGCCTGGGTTATGGCTAAGCCTTGTGAGAATTAGAGCTATTTAGAGAAAATGTTGACGTGAACTTTTTGGCCATTCCCTCTTGTTGTAGGGCAAATGCAGATACCCTATCACAGAGAGACTTCACCACCCTGACAGTGACAGTAGAGGTTAAGCCTACTGTTAGTTTCAAAATAATCGTATGGACTATGATTTTCCTTATGAAATACAAACCGAAAGTCTGAGATTGTTCGGCAGAAAATACAGATCCAACATTAACTGTCTCAAGCACAAAGATGAAATATGTGATGAAATCTAATGAAATATTATGCAGATTCTTTTGATTCAGGTCTGTGAAACATGGTGAGGTACAAAATAGGAAGGGGACTTAGCATATAGCAGAAAAACAAAGAAAAGGAAATAATGTCTGCTCAGAGTCCATATCTATCCTGCAAATCTCAGAAAGGCTGCTTTCTAGAATGTACAAGCAATATGCACACACAAACAAAAAGCGGAAAAAAATGTATACAGTTTTCATTTTCTAATCTATCACTTCACTGTCCTCTTCTGCTACTGCACATATTGGTAAATTTTAGAGTCCATCTTACCCTTATTTATCTCCTCCTGATGCACCTGCTCAGTTTTGATGAATTCTGCAGGCTCTGCCTGAAGCATATCCAGTGGTAAAGGTATAATGCCCTGAAGGTATTGCTTGTTTCTGAGAAAGCTTCAAGAAGATTACGTCTGGATGTCAGAGAACTCTAAGGAGAATTATTTTGAGGATAATCCATGTCTATCCAGACATGTTAGTGAAGCAACTCTACTGGCTGGAGGCCTCATTCCTTGAAATCCATATGACAACATGAAAGTATTTCTACCGTGTGCTTGAAACAACTTGGGACCTGAGAAAAAATACTCTTTCAGGCAGAACAGATGAGAACACATTAAAGTCATGCTGCTTATGATCTTGTAAACTGTCTGATATATGATCTTGTAAACTGTCCAGTAACATATTGTGCTTTCTTGGTGTATGGTTAAGCAAAAGTGAAAGTAAGCCAAATGCAAAGATTGCTAAGAGAACAAGGGAACAGAAGATGGAAAGAGTGTTGCTTTGCAGCAGACTGTGCAGCATATTGGCCTCCTCTAACAAGTAACTATTTCTTTATGGCCTGTCTTTTAGTAACTATCCGGTATCAAACTTTACCATTGCAATGTCAGATCTGAGAAAATGAAGATCAGATCCCTGACAACACATTTTATATTTCAGAACGGTAGGAGACAACTCTTTAGACAGTAAGATGACAGTGAGGTGGATAGTTGAATACTCCCATAAATATAACATTTTGGACATTAAAGATAGAAGAAGTTGGAGTGCTGCATCCAGCTCTGGAGTCCTTGGTACATGAATGACATAGACCTGTGGGAGAGAGTTCAGATGTGGGCTGCAAAATGATCAGCGGGTTGGAACACCTGTGCTATGAGCACAGATTGAGAGAGACTCTGGGAAGATCTTATTGAAGCCTTTCAATAGTTTAGGAGGCCTTACAAGAAAGACAGTAAATGACTTTTTAATAACACTTGTAGCAATAACAACAGTTTAAACTGAAAGAGACTGGATTCAGGCTAGATATAAGGAAGAAATTGTTTATGAGGGGATTGGTGAAACACTGGAAAAAGTTTCCCAGATTGAGCGGCTCTGTGGGGCTTAGTTGCCAGCTGGGGTTAAACCATGACATAGTGTTAGGTTTGAAGTTGGACTCAATGATCTTAAAGTTCTTTTCCAACTTAAATGATCCTATGTTTGTATAAAAATGAGGACTCAAACTTTTCAGCTGTTGATTTGACTCTTTCTGTGCATCAGGAGAAAATGCTGCTGTTCTTTCAGCATGTTCTTGCATAAAGTTTCAGGAAATACAAATGTACATAATTTTACAATTTTTACAACAAAGTACAATTTTTAACACCGAGCCTTGGTCTTTGCTTAGAATGACAAGCATGTTGCATTATGACTTATGCCCTCATATGTATTCGTGACAACCTCATAGCATTTTAAGCCTTCTTCTTTTGTTAGTTGGAATGATAGAAGTGTGAATATAAGTGAACAGGGAGAAGAAGAGGAGGTAGAGAGAAGAGGATAAGACCATAAGTTCCGTAAGCAGGCAAGTGGAAGAATGGCTGCTAAGTGACAGTTTCAGAGCTGTAAAGGTTAGCTGGGGACATGAAGGCAAATGGGCATCTGTCATTAGCTGACTGGAACAGGAATGCTCTTTAAACTTATCGTTTCAAGTTGACTGTGATAATATCAGAGTATAGGCCACTGCTTATTGCATCCTGTTTGCTGCAAGGGCACATGTTCGCCTTGTGTAAAATCACACTCCATCAAGAAGTTCAGTCGTTGAGTGGTTGTGTATCTGATTTAACTTAAGAGCTGTTAAAATCTCATTGAGTACTTTAACGTGACTACAGCATTTATCTGTTTTAGGAAGGATTCCAAGAGTCTTCACAAGCACTGGAAAACCACAAACAGAAATTTCATAAACTTTCTATGCCAAAAGCAGAAAACTAAAGAATGCAAGATGCCATGCAGTTATGTGAGATAGTGTAATTTAACTTCTGACTTTATTAATGTGCATGCTCATTTTTACTGACACACGCATTTTTGTTACTGAAGATGAGATTCCCATTTTGAAATAACAGTGTAATAAGATAGCCAATAAGTTTTCATTTATGAGGTGGTGGTTTTTTTTAATCGCTTGTATTTTCTTATTTAATGCATGCAACATAATAAAGTTCTGCTTCTATTTTTTTTTTTTTTCTGGAGTACTGAAATTTACATTAACTGGTTGTGGGTTTTTTTTCCTTCATAGTCATACTGCATCTGTTTATTTTCCAAAAGTGTCTGTTCAAACAATTTGAAACATTACTACATGGATTTTATGACAAACTGATGATATTTTACAACCTCTTCCAGAGAGAGCAAAATTATATCCATCAGATCTTTGCTGAGTTAGTTATGGTTTTTTATGGTTACAGAGTCAGTACATTACTTTTGGCCAGATTTGTGCTGAAACTGATGTTTTATTAAGCCAGATTAATTAGGGTTTTTCTTTTTTTTTTATGTCTGAGTTACTGTAGGTAAAATTCCGAAAGGAGGAGAAACAGAAAGATGTAGCAATTACCGTGCCTTGTGAAAGTAATTTTAAATAATGCTCTTTTTGTGTCCACATTTATCATAGCTACCCTGAAGCCTTGGGGGCTTCAAAGGAAAGCACCTGAATCAGGCCATCCTAAAATACCTGGGGGCTTCGGATACTGCTTCTACACAGAGTGATTTAACTCTGTGCAGTCTGCAAAATGAATCTCGGACTTCATAAACATCCAAAGCCAGTGTGTTCTGAGCAAGTAAGACACTGCTCTATAAATCCAGGACTTGGATTTTACTTTCTTGATCCTTGAGACAACCTTCATCAGTCATATAATTTCACTAAATAAGAGTAATAATTTACTGTGCACAAACCCCAAGTGTATCAGATAGAACTTTGTGGATATGGAAAAGCTAATTTCTGATGGAATGAAAATACAGGTCACTGTAACTAGTTCAATTTGAATTTTAACAGTACAGAATTATTTAATAATCTCATGTTAATCCTTTTGACACACTTTCTGCTCATGTTTCAAGGGCTTTTTCTTTCACACAGAAGTTCAGATCTGGCCATGTGTCTCGTGCAGGATCATGTACAATTTCTCTTACTCTCAAGGAATTATGAATCTTTAAAATATTTGTATTAAATCCATGTAAAGAAGAAGATAAACAGACTCACACAAAAGAGAAATGGCATTGCATGTGAAAAATGCAATGTAGACTACTGTAACTCATTGTCTTGTTTGTGAAAAGAAATTATTCTAGTACACAGAGAATGAGAGAGGCCTCAATAAATACAAAGAAAAAAAATCGTGCTTATTAAATGTTATATATTTCTTCAGAGAAGTAACAGTTGACTTCTAGACTTCATAATTGTGTTTCATACTTTCACATTGATTCCACAATCAACTGTAGTCTAATCATACTTTCCCCAGTTTAAAGTATCTGAAATTACACTGATATAAATACTGATACACTGTGTTGGATATTAAGGAATAGTTACTGAAAATATTTTATAGTTAATATTGGCTAAGATTTTATAGTGAAAAGGGTTAGGGTTTGTGCGATCTACAATCCACAGCACCACAATCTGGGCGAAATTCAGATGATTTGACACTTTGACCTGAATGAATTAGATTTTAACTGAAATGTAACACCATAATGTATAACAAATTCAAGTCAAAGAACATTAGGATTTGAAAACACAGCATTAATGAATTTTAAAATCATGAGACAGTAAGCACTTAAAAAAAATACACAAGGGTTTTTTTGACTTTATTTCTATTTTTTTTTTCACTCTGGTAAAGCTGAGTTGAAAGAATGTAAAATGCCTTGGGTGATTTTGATAGAAATTCTATAATGCATGGCAAATGTACTGAAGAGAAGTGGTAAATATTTAAGAAATACTTGAACAGACTGCAATTGAAATCCATTCCTGTTTAAATTTAAACAGCAAAAAGGTTGCAAAAGGCCAACATGATTAAGTAAGGTGATATAAAGAGCAGTTCAAGCAAGAAGTGAAGGGTGTTAAAAATACATACACATGGCATAGTAAAGAACAGAATCTAAAAAAAATATGCAGAAGAAAGTTAAACCGATAACTGCAGGAAAAAAATGAAATACTGAAAGCTGAATTACACATAATGCTGAAATAAACAAAGGCCCTTTCAAATACAGTGGCAACAGAGAGTTGAGAAAAGAGAAAATTGCCCTTCTAAGAAAATTACAGGATAATTTTGAGATTGGAAATGTGAGATTAATCAGCAATCTTATTTTTAGCTTTCTTTCCCAAGAAATATGTTTCACATGACCATTTTATCTGTCAGTACTTTTCAGTAACTTTTGAAGAATTAACTGTTTCAGCCATATTTGACAGTGGATGGGAGGACTTTTAAAACACCTGCATTTTTGGTGTTAGTTGGCAACATTTGCTGCTGAAAAGAAAAGGTTATGATGTGCACTGACAGCTGCTGCTTTAACCAGATGCTTGTTGAGCCTCCATGTACTACCTGGTTGCTCTACAGTCAAACCCAGACTTCCATGAGCCATTTCTTGCCAGACAGGAGACAGAGGATAGAGCTGACAGCATTTTTGAAACAGCTGGGGTAGAGGCAGGGGTTGGGAGTGCTGCAGCAGAAGAGGAAGCAGGTCACAGCGAGGGAGTGTATTCAACATATGTATGGATGCAGGACCAGATGGTGGGAGGTGGTTGCACCAGAGAGTTCCGCCTCGTTCCTTGTCAGAGGTTGGTGTTAGGAACCTGTGCTGAGGGAAGAATTAACTCCCTTTTCTATCTATTCTGAAAACTGAGTATAATATCCGAGATGCTGGATCATTTTGTGTTTGAATGTTGCGAATGGGTGAGAGCAAAATTTTACTCTGTCTTGTCTACCCAGACAAAAAGCAAAGCCAATCATGAAAAGATTTTCTGGATGGTAAAGTCAGACCCTTTTAAAATTTTCTTTGGTGTCACATATTCTCCAAAGAAAAGAAAAGCGATAACAACCATCACAAGGTGTAATTGTAACTCCAGACCACCTCTTTTGGGTCCTGACAGAACAGCACCAAGCTATGTATTTTTATCTAAACTGCAGAGAATTCTACCCAGATGTCCTGTTGTGCTTCTTCACACTGCTTAAAATCTATTTAATTCTTGACACTTTTCTTTTTAGCTGAATAACTCCTAAGAAGAAAAATGACAATGGGACTTGAAAGGCTACAATAGAGGAAAAAAAAAAGTACAACAAAACTGTCTTCCAGAACTGCTTTAATGCGTTGTTTGTGTTTCTTCTCTGATACAAAAGCTTGATTAATTGAAAATTTTACATTTCATTTTCATACTTCACATAGGGTAACAGAGGAGAAAATCTTGCAGGAATTTGCATTAATTTTGTCAGTGAGATATAAATGAGAGCAGGATTAAAACTTTGTCTACAATTTCTAGAAATTTCTCTGCTACCATTTAGTAATATTAATTTCTTTTACTTTAGTGGAACTTGGTTATTCCAGGTCACCTAATCTAGCTTCTTTTGTTTGAGGTAACAACATCCTATAATCAATTTCACAAATTAATGAAGGTAACACCTTACTGCACAGGTGTTAGCTCATTGGACTCATTGCATTTATCAGAAGCGTTTTTCGGGAACCATGTTTCTGATGACCGGACATTTCTAACAACCAATGTAAACTGATTAAGACATAGCTTATGTTATTTTATGTCTTATTATGCCGGTATTCATGTTTCTTTACAAGGGAGTGGGTTTAAAAAAATGGCTATTCTTCTGGATTGAAATGTCAATAATACAACACAATGTGTACTTCATGAAAATCTAAAGTTGTTGAAATTATTACTTGGAAGATTAATTGCTATAAACTGTGATAAATTAATTCAGAGGTCTGTATGTTATTATTTCCAAAGTACTGAAACTACAACTACAATAATTTAAGTTTATTCCCAAAACAACCACTGAACTCATGTTTAGTTTAATGATCTAATAGATTGGAAAAATATAATTCAAAGACCTGCAAGGTAAATTTTCCCACAACTTTAAAAAACTGATTGCTATTAATTGTTATGGCGTTTTTCCTTGTGTTTCAGAATTTATGATACAACAGCAGACTGTGCACAAACAGGTTGAGTTCATATCAGCTGAATTTTGGCCTATTTATTTATTTTATTGAGATTTATTCTGCCCAAATTTTTAGGGAAAAATTAGTATAAAACAATGTGTTATGCAGAATATGATTTTGTATACCTGCTTCGTATAATTTTCCAACAAAATATATGAAAACCCCAACTCTAATATTTTCTTGAGTTGTTAAAAGAGAAATCCAACAAATCCTTCTTCTTACATAACAAATTGGCAGTTTATTTGTTTGTTTAAAGAAAATGCCTCTCTTTTTCTTCTTGGTAAATTGTTTGGCTATACCTTTTTTTTTAGGAATGCATAGAACTTTGGCTGCATAGCTTGAATCTCCTATGTTTAAATTTCTACTTAATAGTTCTCTGTTTTTTAAATGTTTATGATAAGCTTTTTAACAGCCGTTTGGGTTTTTTGCCCAAACTCTTCTATTTCCTGAGGTGAATGCTATTACTGTTGCCTGAAACAACAGCTTGGAAAATCTACATTCAGTTCAGTTCCAGTCTTCAACTGCCGATGATGAGACCAATTAGAGTTTCATGTCTTTTTTTTTTTTCTTTAATTATTTTTGAGGCATTCCATTCAGGACTTCATAAAAGAAGGTCAAATTTAGGCAGCACACAATCAGAAGATAACTTGGAATTGTACTTATAAGCTTGACATTTCACTCAATCTCCCTCCCAGATCAAAATCCTGTGCTAGTAAGTGTCATACACCTGATTGTCCATGAATGACAATTATGCAGTTCAAACCACAGAAAAAAATCTGGGTGCCCCAGTGTCTTTGATTTTACACTGACCAGCTGTGTAAGATTTTTGCTTTTGCATGTTGCCTGTGACATTCCTCCTCACTGGCAAGGCTTGGCTCTTATAACACCTTCTGTAAGGCTTCATATAATGTAGATTTTACATTGAAAATGGAGTCTGCTGTGTTTTTAACACAGCATATTAAATGGCATTGTATGAAAGTGAATTTGTTTGTCTAGGTAGCATAATGTTTTAACATTCTCCCTTAAACATGTTGTTAATGTTCAATTTTTATATTTAACTCACTCTAACAGTCTAATGGAATTATTTAATGAAATGACCATGTTCTGGACTGCAAGAAAAACAAAAAACTCAACTGCTAAGGAAAAGAACCCAGAATAGTAAAAATCAACTGCTTCTTTTACATTTCCTTAATTTTTGTTCCTTTTTGCATTTATTATGCAATTTTCCTTTTCTTTCAACACAGGGAGTAGTTATATGAATTTTCTGATGATATGAATTTTCCGATGATACGAATTTTCCGATGATATGAATTTTCGGATGATACGAATTTTCCAATGATATGAATTTTCTCAATTTTTCGTCATTTTCTTGTTCTGCGTAGATATACCAGATCTAATTCTTTCAGCCTGATGCATTTTTAATTCAATTGTGTTTGACTCAAAGAAGCGTATGAATGGCCAAAATGAGTCACACCAAAGGTTATCTAGTCTTTAAAATCTTCAGAAAGATAAATTTATGTCTCATTTCAGGCAAGCTGTTAAGGAATCAATGCCTAAGGCAGTGCAAGGAAAGACAGTATATTTCACTCAAGTAATCTCCTAGTCTCATGTAAATCAAGTGTACTTTAATGTGACAATTTAAATGCCAGTAATATTACATTTCATTTACCTGTATATAAATAAGAGCTTCAAGATAACTGATTATTGTAATTTTACTATTGTAAAATGTTTTGGGCCATAATCACCTAAATTTCTGTCATGAATGATTCCTACTTTTCTTTTATTTTCTCCTTAAACTTCTTCTCAGTGGTAGCTCCAATAATCTCAAAACTTCCTTGGAGGTATAATATTGAAGCTTCTCTTGGAAAACAGCAACAATTTTTGTATGAAACTGATAAAATTGAAACTTACTTTTGAAAAAAATTAAAAAGCTGTGTGAAAGAAGAATGTTTAACTTTGTCATACCTTCAGTGATGAAGCTAATTAACCAATTCTCCTATAAGATATACTTTATTTTAGTTTCAGGCACGTTTGTTCCAAAGGCATGGAAAGCCCTTTGCAACAGGTAGGAGGTTGCATAACTATCTCAAAATGCAAAATATCATGCTTCTCTTACAATAAGTTGCATTTGGAGTTGTTTTGCATTTTATTAAAGTGCATTTCAATCCATTGACTATCATCTAAGATGTGGATCAAAAAATAATAGTTTCTATTATATCCTATTTGTTTTTATCTTGAATGATTTTAAACACTATAGTACCTAGATTACTGGTTGAAATGGAAAGCAAAACAAGTGAAAAATGCCAGCAAACATTTCTCCCTGACAAGAAACCAAGCAAGCAACCAAAACCAACAAAAAACCCCCAGCCCTGAGCTATGCTTTTCCTGTGCGAAAGTAGAAATTTTGTTTCCCACAGTTTGTTAACCATGCAAGAAATTCCAGAAGACCTTATATACCTCCAGAAATTATTTATGGTTTTTTTTTCTGAACTGAAATTCTGCAGAGTCATTAAAAAACCCCTCGAGACTCCAGTAAAAAATCATGAAAACAGAGAAGCATTATCTTCCTGAGGAACTCGTGATCCAAATTTTGCAAATTTGGCATATAAGCAAGACTGAATTTTAACCACCAAGAATTTTAGAAGTCACTGGACCAGTGCTATTCAGAAACAAGGTTGTATTGAATAACTATGGGATTTTAAACCTTCGTTTTGAAAAGTACTTCTTAGTACCAAAATTTATACTTTCTAGAAACAAAGAAAAAATTTGATGATATCAGGCAAATGTTAGATTTTGAGATTTAGACCTAAGGGTCTCACTTTATTTCTTAGTCAATAGTGATTTGCCAAATCATTAATTATTTTGCCCTAATTTTTTAATGTAAAGAAGTTTTTAATCGGTTTCTCTGCCCTTTCCCTTATTTTTTGCCCCCCTTCACTCTATCACACCTGAAGCATCTGCCATTATATCCAAGTGTAAGAGAGTGAGTACAAAAGTAACCTGTTGTCATAAAAAGCCTTTAAATAGTAAAGCTCAATACTGGACACAAACTTGTACTTAGAATGTTTAGTGACATTAGTGAACTACATAATGCAAGAAGTGTTACAGCTATTCCGAATTTTAGGTCTTCCTGCATGACTGGATTGAGTAGTTAACTAAAAAATAAAATTAAAAACACCAAACAAACAACCCACCAAGAAACCAAACATTAAAGTAGGTACAATTTTTTTTTTTACTTATCAAAAGGAAATATCAGTACTAGTAAAAAAGTAGTTAAAAAGCAGAGCCACACTAGATATCACTTTTTTTTTCCTAAATAAGCCTGTATTTTCTGTTGAATTTTTCTATTTAAACACTGATTATCTCAGAGGTGTTAATAGAAGCAGACGGGAAGTGACAAGACAGCAATCTATTCTGTAGACACTACCTGGCTTATTGACACATAACAGGTTTTGCACAACTAATTAAGAAACTTCATGATATAGAGAAATAAATATATACCTACATGCCAGATATTGTGACAAGCACACTTCTGTTTTATTTTATATATATATATATGACAAAAACTAAAACACAATAATAACATTTGTGCGAAACAAGAATGTGTTACTTTTTACAAAACTATATATGACAGCTGTATGATTTTTGCTATTGTTCTCTTCTCGTATAAAGGGAATAGAAAGATCATTACAGAGGGAATTTGACTTTTCTATTTTTTAATTTAACTCAACCAAATTTCTATATTCAACAATTTTTCTCATAGTTTTAATATTTGTGTTTTATTGTATTTTTTCTAATATTGTATTTTTATTGTATTTTTTGTAAAATTGAGGTAAAGGCAACCAAATTCACCATCTTTTCTGCTATGATGAGCTCTATTTTTTACATAAAATATTATAAAATAATTACTTGTTATTTATTCCTCAGAAATTACATCTGCAATACACAGTTATGTCTAATTTTACTGACTTCAAAGGGATTACAGGAGATATGATTTAGTTTTACTATCTATTACTTTTAAAGTTTGCAATCATGATACTACTTGGAGATTCTAGTCAGATGCAGGATCCCATCAGGTGAGATGGCAACAATCATATCAGATAATATGTCTTAAACAATAATATTTCTGATAATTCATTTCTTATTACTCAATCTGTCAGTGAGATTTTGAGTAACTCGAAGTGTTAAATCTGAGAGCATTAAGTTCTATTTACCTAAAGTCTGGTGTTTAAAGCTAGAGGCAATTTAAGGTCAGTAAAAAAGGCATTGCTTCTGTGTCTGTGCTGATTTTCTTGTATTTGTTGGCTGTTTACCCTCAAATAGAATATTGGTTTGGTCTTAAGTCCTAGAGCTATCTTTTAGGTAGAGGTATTTAGTTGTATGTTTGCACTGGTTTTATGTGGTACTGTGTACACTAGGAAGTTTTGCTTACATGGGATTACCCAACAAGTTAACTGAGAGCATCTATGCAGCAGATGAAGTTCAAGCAGCTTCATGTTAACTAACAGCAGCTGGGGTTATTCACCTCTTTCATTCAATGTTAGGAATGATAAAATCCAACAGCAACAAAGGAAAGTCAGAGTGCTTTAATTTATTGCTAGGACTATGAGTCCTAGCACTGTTATAAGTTATGTAGAAAATAAACTAAAATACTAGTAAACCCATATAAATTACATTAAGGAAATGTAAAATGGCCATATATGCTTCTAAATAGGTGCATGCAATTAACTTGCAATCTGGCATTTCATAAGTAAAGACATTGTAACACATCCAGCTTAGGAGGAAACTTTGGAGAGATATATATGCTACTAAGGATATTTCTGTCAGACGTCTTTAACGGCCTTAAGTAAAATTTGACAAACGATTTGATTTGCATAAGATTTGCTATTTCTATACTTTTCAGCAGACATTGGTTTTGAAAGTTGTATGTCAACATGGAATTTTATCACTGTAAACCAAAGTAATTTTATTTGAAATTCCAACACTTCAATTGAAAGCTGTAGCCGTCTGAAATCAATACAGCCCACAGCAACATTTCTGTGTTCAGCAGTCCTGATAGATTAAAGTCCTTTGCAGAACTACATTGCCCACAATAAATGAAGATTTTCTTAAAGAATAACTTCAAAAGAGAAAGTCAGTGTATTCACATATACCTGAGTAACACAGGTATACTACTACTACTACTACTACTCTACTCCTACTCTATAGGAGTAATATATGGCCATATTCTTCAGCTGTAATACACAAGATTTTCTGTGTGAAGATCAGATTCTTTTACACATTTTTTGGAGGGGAGTGAGACAAAAAGTCTAGGAACTACCCAAAGAAAATTTGTCCCCCAGCAGTATTTTTTGATAAAGGATAAATTTAGAGTAAGTTAAGGGGAAATATTTTTTTTACTCCCCAAATAATTAATCAAAGCTGATTCTGGAGTACCGGTTTCTTCTCATATTTCTTTCAATAAAGAAAATGATAAAATATTTACTATGTAAAAAATTTGTGCAACAACTGAAGTAATTGAATATTTATTCACCTCCTAGCCAAAAATTAATGAGCAATAATTCAACCCCTCGATTCGTTTTCACACATAAAGCATTGACATTGTTTATTTATTTATTTATTTATTTTCCCTGAGATAGATTAGAAGTTACTTCAATTTTTTTTTCTGGAATGTTCATCAACATAAAGGCCATACAGATAAAATCCCCATTACAAAAAGAAACATCACCAAAAAAAAAAGACAAACGCCAAAAACCAACATAACAGTTTGAATGTCTTGTACATTCCTAGTCTAATATAAATTACTCCTTTTGTAATATGTATTATATCATGTTCTCTCTTTTTTGAGAGAAAGTACTCTATACCACTCCTTTCTACTGATCTACTTAGTTAATTAAATTTCAAAGGCAATATTAAACACACTGCTGTAAAAACTTCTTTATTGTCCTACAGACATTTGTATTTCAGATGAAGTTCTTAGTTCTAATAATTCTTTATTCAAATAATGACTTATAATGCATAACAGCAAGGCCTGCTATAGGTGTCCCACCTTATAGTCTGACTACCAGGAGTTTAATCTCTCTCCTCTTCTCCCCCTTTATGTTCTTGGTATCTGTGACTATTAAAATGGTTTCTATAAAGTAGATTAGTTTCAACATGAGGAATGAGAGGAATTCCACTTCTGAATAGTCAACAGCCTTATACAGCTTAGGGTACTCCCAAGAGGTAAGAGACGATATTTCCAATTTCTGCTTATAAATCCTTTGAGACATGGGATTTAAAGTTGTTTCCACTACCTCTCCTTGTGAATGCATTAAGCACAAAGTATTCACAAAGCTCAACAACTGCATGTTGACCTGAAGCTATGTAGAATAGTTCTGTCAAGAGAGATTAGACCTTTTCTATGATATAATATATCAAATCATAAAGAATGATGACAATTATGAATACTTAGGCTAATGTCAAAGATTCAATGTTCCACTCCTCACCCTACTCAATATATATTTTTGTATTTCTGTAGGATAGGAATTACGTATTCATCATTGCAGACAGGGATACAGAGACATTTCTCCCTCCTTGTGAAAATACACCTTGTGCCTCACAGACTTCACAAATTCCAAGTTAAATTCATAAAAAAACTTGTAATTAACACATCTATCAGTAATGACGGAGTTTTCCCTTTTTTTTCTTTTTCTTTCTTTTCTTTTTATTCCTTTTTGCTCTTCCTCTCCCTCTCCTTTTCCTTTTCACTGGTGAGTAAAATAATTAGTTTTGCTAATCCTTCTAATGATTACCTTGTCTTTTCTTTAGTCGTGCAAATTTCTTGGGTGTAACCACTCTGTCTCCCAGTGCTTTTGTCAAATAGTGTATATTCAGCCAGCAAGAGACTATTACTGGTTTTTGGAGGAGAAAGAAGGACCAGTGAACTGAAAAGAACTGAAAGAGCAGCAGTACAGATAAGCACTCTGTTAGTATTAACCAGTGTGCAAGTGTATATCTGTATTTTCCAATAAACATTTAGAACTTACTAGAAGTTTGATTTTAAGATCTGTGGAAAAACTGCATCTAGAATTACGACTTCAATAAAAAAACCCAAAAAACCGTAGCATTAAAAAAGCCAAAATTAGTGCTGGAATTTTTCATGCTTAGCTCTGGCATCCACTGTATGGATGAGCCCTTTTCCTAAACTAGGTCATGATTTAGTTAGTCTTTATATAATTGTCTTAGGTTAAATGCAGCTGATTGTTCCTATGTGTGATGTCTACCCTAATAATTAACCAGCAGCAAGACAAGTCATACATCATCTTTTGAGATAACCTGGAAAGCTCAACACTCTCTCTATGAGATAAACATCTTACCCACTCCCCTAGTTTTTGCCTTGCACATAGACCTACCCAATTTTCTTAGCACTTCTTCAAAGCACTTTGAAGCATCCACTACAACCCTGTCAGAAGATAATCACATATCACAAAGTTCAAAAATAAAGCATGTATTCAGCACAGAAAATATATCATACAAAAGACATAGTTCTGTATGTTTTCTTCAGGGTTTCAGAAAAAATCTCTCATCTACACTCAGGCTGTCAAGGAAAATATAAGTAGGTAGACCGGTAAGTAGTTAGACATACAGAGAGAGGAAAAAAAGAGTTCTTTCAGCAAATTGGAACAAGAGAGGAGAAGAAGGCAGAAGAGATGAGTGTTCTCTCTAAAGACCAGTCTCAACAACTCAAAAGACACAAACAAGTCTAAACACTGATCACAGTTTGATAACAATGAATTAAAAATGAGTTACTGTAACTTTTCTTATTATAGGCACAGAATAAATTTTCATACAGATAATTGCTTTTCTTTTCCTAGCAATATTTTTTGTTCATTTGTTTCTTTTCCTGTATTTTTTTCTTCTTTCCAAATATTTATTTGGTTTATAGAAGTTGAGCCCATATTATTCTGTACTAAATAATTCAGGTAGTAAGAGATCTCAATCCTGGCAGGGATGTCTCCAGACAGATTTCTTTGATATAGGAGGTGTTTAACAACTAATCTTAGGAAAGATATGGATGTTTCAGTCATATGGAAAAGTCAGAGCAAACACAGAAAATACGAGATTGGCAAACAGATAACCCAAACAATTTTACCCATATTTATCTCAACGCACAAGTTATGGTATAACATCGGTATCATAGAGCAGATTATATTGGCAGGCACCTCTGAAGATCAATTAGTCTGAATCCCTGCTCAAAGCAGGGAGAAGCCTAGAGCAGGCTTCCCAGGATCATGTCCATTCACTTTTTTAATATCTCCGAGGAGGAAGATTTCACAGCTTCTCTGCACAAGCTGTGCCGGTGCTCAGTCACCCAGAGTAAAACAGTGCTTCCTGATGTTCCCAGGTAACCACAAGGGTATGTTGCTGGCTCGTGGTCAACTTGGTGCCCACCCGGACCCTCAGGTCATTTTTCTGCCAAGCTGTTTTCCAGCTGGGCAGTCCCCAGCCCATGCTAGTGTCAGATTGTTCCTTCCCTGGTGTAGGACTTTTCGTATCTCCTCATTGAACTGCACGAGGTTCCTGTCAGCCCATTTCTCCAGGCTCTGGATGACAATACGACCTTCTCATGAATCATGTACTCCTTCCAGTTTTGTATCATCTGCAGAATCCCTGAAGGTGCACTCTATGCCATCATCCAGATCATTAATGAAAATGTTAACAGTATTGCCCCAGGTACTCACTACTAGAGTCCGTGCCTGGTGAACTGCCTCCAGGGTGGATTTTGTGCTGCTGATCACAGCTGCCTGAGACAGGCAGTTGAGCCTGTTTTTAGCTCACCTCACTGTCACTAGTCTGGACTGCACTTCACCACTTTGCGATTGAAAATATGACATGAAATACTGTAAAAAATGTAGTATAAGTTACTTATTCTGCTAGTTGCTTTGGCACCTCTGTCTTCCTATCTCCACCAAGTTTTCAAGGCTGTATAGATAAGGCTGTAATTTTTCCACATTTTTATGATATACAAAGATGAATGTAAATCAAATAAATAAGAAATTAGGTCTTTTCAAGGGAATCACAGAAATAAGATTCTTACTAAAGATTTATTTGTTCTGTGCTAGGGTAAGTATATTCTGCCATATAATCTCACTGTTTAGTAAAATTTTTAGGGATAAAATATGGCTTCAGGTCCTGTAGCACAGAAGTTTAAAAATATATCAAGACATCCAATCCCCCCCCCCCCCAAAAAAAAAAACCCCAAACAAACAAACCCAACAAAAACCAGAGTATTTTTTAACATTTGAATTTCAATATGCAACATTTTTGCTTGGACTCAGCTAAGTGTTTCATCTACTATTCTATCTATGATGAAATACAAAAGAGACAAAAAAGAAAGCATAGAAACAAACAAAACAACATCATCAACAACAACAAAACACCACACCTGCATCAAAATATATACACTCTGAAACTTGAAAGTTATCCATTTGAGGAGAAACAAACAAACAAAACCTACTAAATTAAATGTTGTGTATGTGTGTATGGAAGACAAACAACATGATATCATTTTGATCAATATGGTGCTTATTAAAGTTGCCCTTAAGACCTCTGGAGTGCAGCATTTCCTTCTATCCACACAAGCAGATGAAGTGTTTTTCCTCGTGAGGGCTGGCCATAGGCCTCAACTCTGACATACCATGTCTGCAGGTATGGCTCATTTAACAACTAAGAGTAGAACCTTAATAAAAAAAATTGTTTATGTGGATCACTTTTCTGATGTAGAAGTCAACAACATGTCATATAGTCATCCTAATTACTTTTAGCTGGTATAAACAACAGCTGAATTTGAACTAGTGACCCACAGATGAAAGACTTGTGTTACTCGTCTCTTCCCACCTTGTGCCTCAACTACTGCTGATGTTCCTTTGACCGTGTAGGAAAGATTTTTTATGACTTTGGAAAGCTGGTGGGTGTTTGAGTCAAAGATTATGTCATGCAAGTCATGTGTATTAGGCAGTGCTCATGCTCTTACAGCAAGAAAGGTTAACATTAAAAAGTCTTTCTATCACATTAAATGAAAAATAACATTTATAGATTCATAAAATTGTAGAATCATTGAGGTTGGAAAAGACCTTTAAGATCATCGAGTCAAGCTGTCTACCCAGCATTACAACCATGTCCTCAAGTGCCAGATCCACACATTTTTTGAATGCTTCCAGGGATGATGTCTCCACCACTGTCCTGGACAACCTGTTCCAATGCTTTACAGTCCTTTCCGTGACTTTTTTTCTAATATCTAGTTTAATCTTTCCCTGGTGCAACTTGAGGCCATTTCATCTCATCAGGTAACTTGTTATTTGTTAAAAGGGATTGATTCCCACCTGGCTGCAACATCCTCTCAGGGAGTTATAGAGAGCAATAAGGTGCCCCCTCGACTCTCCTTTTCTCCAGGCGAAACACCCTCAGCTCCTTCATCTGCTCCTCATCAGACTTGTGCTCCAGACCCTTCCCTAGCTCCATTGCCCTTCACTGGACATACACGAGCTCAGTAAAGTCCATTCATTTCCACTTTGAGGTCAATCCTTCAAGTTGGTATCACAAATTGGTTGGCAACTTTCTTCTGAAATGACCAGATAGTTAACCTTCATTGTTTTTTTTTTGCATTCTAAAATGAAATTTTAGAATGCATTTTTCTGCATTCTTCTTTGAAGTATTTCTCTTTAAAGGATATTCTAAACTTTTCACATTTCCTGTTAGCTTGGCAATATGCAATCAGCTTCTGCCATTATTTCATGTGAGAAACTCATAACACATTGTGTCCTTGGGAATATCATGGTTGTATACTTACTGTGATGTCACAGACCAAATATATGTTAAAAGTGGGAATGCCTGCAGCTAAGCATAAGTGAAAGCTCTGTTTATGACTTAAAATCAGAATCTGATCTGTCATGGATTCCTCTGGAGCTTTAACAGCCCTAGAGCTTTCAGGTTTTTCTGACTTGTGAGTACTATCTTATAGTTTATAGCACCCAGACATAACTGAAACATTTGAGGTCCAACATTCTATTAATAATTTTGCATGGTAGACATCTGCCCACACAGACATCATAAGCTATAGCCTATGTATTCACACTTACTGAAAGACTTGATTGCAACCAGATGGCCCTTTAAAAGATTGGAGGATCTCTAAAATAAGTGAGGATGCTGGTGGAGGATGGTTTTCCCGCTGCTGATCATAGAGATAACACGTTAAGGCTTTCAAACACCTGCTGTTTGTGTCACAGTTTTCAAAATAGCTGAGAAAATGAGCAAAATTCTTATTTTATGGTTTCATTATGGGTAGTTCTTTACAAAAATGCAATTCAATATGATTTTAATTTTCCAGCATACAAAGTAAAGTTTCACAGCAAGCTTCAATTGCTACAGCAATCACCAGTATGGGAAGTAATTTTCTTCTATATATTTTCTTTTTCTTTTTTCTTTTTTAATTTATAACTTAAAGATCCTGTTTTGTCAGCATTGTCAGGTACATTTTCCCCTGAATTTATCTTCTAATTTGTCTGTGATCAACTTGCTGATTCACAAGGAATTCAGGAAGTTGTAACTCAATTTTTTATCCTTAACCTGGGTACAGTTAAAAATTCAAGTCTTTCTTTTGTCTTGGATCTTTTCCCACAGTATAATGCCAACCTGTCATGCAGTCAAAAGTCTTAATCACTAATTAATGTTTATCATGTGATTGCAAGGCTCCAGAAATTCTTCTAAGGCTCATATTTTACCGTGCTAAAGGCAGCTACTAAGAAGTGAAATATAGCAGTCCAAAACCATTCTCTCAAAGTAACCATTTTGGCCACATTTCAGCCGGGTCATACTGGAAACCAAGTGGTTGGCTTGAGGCACAGTGGCTGGAAAGCTGCCTGGTGGAAAAGGACCTGGGGGTGCTGGTCAACAGCAGCTGAACATGACCCAGCTGTGCCCAGGTGGGCAAGAAGGCCAATGGCACCTGGCCTGGATCAGCAATAGTGTGGCCAGCAGGACCAGGACTGTGATTGTTTCCCTGTACTCAGCACTGGTGAGGCCTCACCTTGAATCTTGTGTTCAGTTTTGGACCCCTGACAACAACAAAGACATTGAGGTTCTGGAGCGAGTCCAGTGAAGGGCAGTGGAGCTGGGGAAGGGTCTGGAGTACAGGTCTGATGAGGAGCAGCTGAGGCAACTGGGAGTGTTTAGCCTGGAGAAAAGGAGAGTCAGGGAGTACCTTATTTCTCTCCACAACTCCCTGAGAGGAGGTTGCAGCCAAGTGGGGATCAGGCTCTTCTCCCAGGGAACAAGGGACACCACAAGAGGACACAGTCTTAAGCTGCCGCAGGGGAGGTTTAGGTTCAACATTAGGAAGAATTTTTTCAGGGAAGGATGATTGCAATGGGCTCCCCAGAGAAGTGGTGGAATCGCCATCCCTGGAAATGTTTAAGGAGAGACTGGATGTGGCACTCAGTGCCATGGTCTGGTTGACATGGTGGTGTTCAGTCACAGGTTGAACTGGCTGATCTCAGAGGTCTTCTCCAACTTAATTGATTCTGTGTTTGATCAAGTTTGTCAATTCTGATTTTGGTGTTGGTTTTTTTTCATGGCAACCTTTGCATTGTTATTTCATAAGGTCTCATAACTGGGAGACAGTTCAGCTTATTCTAAAGCTACCTCATGCTTCATGTCAAGATACGGTGCCAACAACTATACCATTTTTCATTTCAGTGACAGAGTCCCAGATTTCATGTCTGGTCAGCTCTATGCACAGCACTCTTTTGTAAAGAATAGACTAACTTGAAACTAAGTCCTCAGTACAGTGCTAAACTGGCCTTTTTAATTTAACTTTTTTTGAGATGTCAATGAATGCATGAAAGCAGAGGCATTGCAAGTTAAAACTGAAAATTAACTGAATGACTGCTGTGCTAGCAGTGTCCAGGTTCTCTCTTGTTCTGAGATATCATACTATGTGTGTTTTGAAAGGCAAGAGGACAATAATAGGTATTTCTCTTTTCCCATATTTTCGTAATTCAATGGATGTTCTAAGGACTGTATTTACAAAATTATATTTTTGTCATTTAAATATTGTGGGAAAAAAAGTAATTTTGGATGGCAAAATGAGAGTGTTCTCTTTTTAAAAAGGCAAGAGCAAGTCCAGGCAGCTTTATCAGATTCTCATGTCCACATTTTACCAAACAAACATGACTTCATATATCTACAAAATAGCTTTATTTTCCCAGAGGTGCAAGAGAGGAAGTATATTTCTGAGCTTGTATCTCTACTGTGTGCAAAAAAGGAACTTGGAAGAACCAGCTGAGCCCTTGTGCTCAGCCTCCAAGACTCCAGGCAGGTTTATGAAGGTCTTTCAGTAGACTTAAGAAAATATCTACTGCAAGAAGTAGTGATGTGTGTGCATAAACACACATGTGCCACGTTACCCAGTGTTTTGATGAAGTGCAGAAGACCACAATACAAAGGATCAGAGAATTGCAGATAAAGAATATTGTTTTGTTCCTTCACAGGCACATGCTACCTTGACATGTGACACATATATATATGTATATATAGCCCTTTGAGGACAGATATAAGAAGATGTGTCTGGGCTAAAAAATACCTGATTCAGTTGTGGCCTAGCATATCTATTTCTTTCAATTTGGTAGTTCTATATGAAGTAATAGCTAGAGAAAAAGAAAAACAAAAATCATTCCGTGTGGGGAATCTGATGTGCAGCTGATTTTTGTCAGTATAATGAAGGTTGGTACCGTAGAAAAGAAACTCAAAGTATTATTCATTTAGCTGCAGAGGGCACAAATTTTATTTATTTATCTATTATATAAACACGTATGTAAATTTAATCTCTGCAGATTTGTTGACCCCTCTTGAAGCCATTTTTGTAAGACACTGGACTATTGCTTCATAAAACACTATTTTAAAAATATCATATGAACTGAGAGATCCAAATAATATAAGTTTTTCATGCGCAGCTTTCATACACGCTGTTTAAACCATATAACAGAAAATATATTATCCTTCAGAATTAAGAAAGGCCCTACCCCACATAAGCCATACAAGGTGACCTCTGGATCATGCTTTGAGTTAAGAAAGATGATGCTCTAAACTAAGCAAAAATGTCTCCATGCCAGCTTGTAAAAAACGCAACAAAACACATATTTATGTAATAGGAAACTACATTTAAACCAACATGTTCACTACTATGGAACAGGAAGAGACACCTAGTGACACAGGAGTGGAAAAAATGCAGATAAGTGTTAGAGCTATTTCGGGGCTTTAATTTATAAGATATGTTATTAAATTTTGACATAAATTCTGCTCTAGCAGTAGAATTTGTTTATCATGTCGTGCATAACTGAGGAAGGGAAATGTGATGAAATGTTAGTGGCTAGGGAAGTGCTGCAATTGAAAATGTTAAAGATGTTTCACATCTGAGCTCTGACACAAGAAGTCAAACCTGATACAATGATTGGTGAAATGTTACTGCTAGGCTGGGGCTAAAAGTTATTTTTTAATTCACAGGAGTGATTGCTTCTCCACAAAAAGGAGCTAATAATCTTTAACCTTGAATTCCCTTCCTGTGTCTCTCTTCTTCCATCACTGGGAAGATAGATGACGATGATAAGTCCACTGCATTCTTGTGTGCTATATTGTGACCAGATGCTTGATTGGTTTTGCTTTTGACCTAACGTCCACTTAAAATGAAGATAAAATTGAGTTCAAACTCGTGTTTCAGAGGTCAAAGACCAGAACTTTCCCTACTAACTACTCAGACCATTGTTTTTCTATCACAGGAGTAACACTGCCTGAACTGCTTGGTTACAGAATTTCTAGGCAATCTTTATAGAAAGCACAACTGTACAAAAAGGTTATGGGCTCTCAGTCTGCAGAATAACACTGCCTTTTTGGTGACAATTATTAAGTCCAAGCATGGACTGAAATTTCTATTTGTAATAGTACGTAACAAATATTAGAACAGCACAAAGTATTGGAATGAAGAAAAGTAAAAAATTGGCAGCATTTTCTGAAAAATAACAACCGGTTGTGCAGATAACCCTGTTATTAAGCTCATATAGACCAATGAAAGCTTAATGTGACCAAACCTGGGAAAAGAGTCCATTGCAGAAAATTTACATCTTTTTTCCACTTTCGTATAAGGACTCACAACAAGCCTCATTAGATGTGTTTTTCACATTTTTTTCAGTAAAATACTTTGTTGTATTTTCCACAGCTTACCTTTAGGCAACGTAATTTTCCAAGAAAGAAGTTTAAATACCGCATGAAATCTTAACTTCAAAAAAACAAATATGAGAAGAAAAGTCTTAATGCTAGGATATTGAGGCTGGAAATTACCAGGAAGAATGAAGTGCAAAGTTGTTATAAAATGATTGCAGTGTTTAGGCTTGGATTTTTGAGATATTTCTAATTTGAACAAATTTCTTCTGCAATGCTAAAGTAGTTTACTTCAGCTCAATTTTAGACAAATAACTTTACACATTAAAAAGAGAAGGACACGGAAAGGGAGACATGTTTTGTCTTATAGAAAGCTAAAAGCTTTCTTTCTGCATAGGGAGTGCTGTGATTTCCTTGAGAAATTCTCTTTAAAAAATCTTTATAAATACTTTTATAAAAATTCAATTTTTCTTCTGATAGTGTAAAACAATTACTAAAATTGCAGTTAAAGAATTATCTGCTATGATTCATTGAAATCTTTAATACTGAAATAGCTGTATATTTACTTTTACACCAAAATTCACTTTTGATTCCCAAGAAACTTGTCCTTTTTACGTAAGGATAACACCTTTACTGATAATGGGATTTTGTATCATAAAATGTTTTGACTTTCCCAAGGATATTAATTTCAACCACAGATTAAATAAGGATCACTAAAAACCACTGCATAAATTAAAACTCTTTGGTGTAAATTAAAATCTGCCTGTGTAGGAATAATTTGGTTCCACAATTACATGCTTTCTAGAACTAATAGAATGGTTAAGGGTGGGCAACCCTTCATCAAAAGTTTATATATAATTTTTTATATATATGTAAAAATTAACCATATATATGTAGGCTTTTAAATCAAGGTTCACAAAGCTCAAATACATCCTTCAGCAGGTTTTGATTTT
Source organism: Amblyornis subalaris (assembly GCA_018881555.1). Lineage (NCBI taxonomy): Eukaryota > Metazoa > Chordata > Aves > Passeriformes > Ptilonorhynchidae > Amblyornis > Amblyornis subalaris. Next base: position 2,581,192 of record JACAXG010000117.1, on the reverse strand, counting down.
CATCTGCTTAGGTAGATTCAAACTTACTAAAGTAAATTCAGTCTCACTGGACTCTGAAATAAAAAAAGAATTAAAAAGAAGGATAACTTTTTTCATTATAATATCACAAAGTCTATTTCATTAAAACTTGTATGAGAGATGACTTAAAAAACCCAACCAAAAATAAAAAATTAATGCATACACCTTTCCATGGACAAAAATCAGATTAATATTTTGCATTATTTAAAATGGTGACATTTTTGTACATTGCTTTATAAAATAATCTTATATAATTTGCTGACTTGCTGATGAAAATTGTTACTGAATCCAGTTTCATGAGATGGCATGCATTTAGCTACTTTCCACTTTTTAACTAAAGACAATCACACTGCTGGAATGTTAACACCAGTAGTTCCCTGAGCACAGTTTAAAATTATTATTCTTGGCTAAACATGAAGCAAAATCCATTCAAGATTAGTAAATTACAAAACCTATAGCTGAGAGGCTTGTGATAACAATGAATGCACCTTAACAGGAAATAAACCCCGGGTTTTCTCAAGAATATTTTCATGCAAAATTGGCTACATCATAGATGTCTTTGTTATATTTTGAATTGTTCAATTGACAATAGTCAGAAGTATTCCCAAGAGAAAGAACTTTTCTGAAGGAATCATTGCTGAGAAGGAAATCTGGAAAGAGAGATGACACACAGTGTGATTGGCATTTCACTATAACTCAGTGCAGCATATGAAGATGGATCAGCCTATAAGTGGGATTTGCTTCTTGCAGGCAAATTTAGGAAATGGAAGGAAAATACATACATATTTGTCCCTGCCTGCCACTCAAGGTGCAAATCAGGATGTGGGGGAGAGAAACAGGAGAAATACTTCTCTGTGACCTGTGGATTCTGTATTCTCCTGCGTACACTTGTACTACATCACAGGATAATCTTGCATGATAGAAGCTCTGTTTTCCCTTCACTTCTCTGTGATATTTGCTGTAATGGCTTCTGGGACAGGATGGCTCTAACCAACAACCAAAGTGGAAATCAGAGGGTGTATTCTTTTTTTATAGGACTCATCAGGCAGGGACCAAAAAGTCATTCTTGGTTTCACAGAGCTTTATGGAGGCACAGCTGAGCTAAAAGGAATAAGAACAGACTTAGGAAGTAATGAAGAAATTGTGGCAGTTATCTGATGAAGAATACAAGATTCAGTTTGAGAAGTCAGAACTTTTGTAGAATTTTTGGAACTGAATAAAAATCAGACTAAAGTCTTCCAGCTTATGAGCTTTCCTTGTAAGTTTTGCCTGTCCTTTTGGGAAGACCCAAAAAGTTTAAATGATGGCAGTCCTGGAAGCAGGCAGCACAGCACCTCTACAAGAAGTATCTCGGCTCACCTGTACTATTGCCTAATGAACATTACATGTGGAGCTTTTAATGTCTCACTTGCCTCCTCCATAGAGTTTAATCCACAGCCTAGTTCTGATATAGCTGCATAACCTTTGCTCAGATCTCTAAATATGTTGCTAAGTTGTAAGGAAGAGCTGTGAGAACTTTTGAAGACCTGTGCAAGTTAAGGAAGGCAAAACTGCTGCAGATGTAAGATTGCTGAAGCAGAGATAATCAGCAAGTCAGGGATTCAACAGCAAGGATGTTAACCTGATAAGATAAAAAATCCCAGGACCCAAAAATAACATGTCAACAGATCAACCAGCAACATCAAATGTGTGTTCAGGAGCAGTGGAATCTGTCCCCTTCCCATTCCAACTGAAAATTTCCCGGACAGCAGATGGTCAGTGGGAGTGACGGGCATGCTGACACTTAGCCCAGTAGCTTGTTTCTCCTTACTGTCTCTTGCACAAAAGTTGTTAATTGTTTTATAGTTTTGAGGTTGAAAACTCTACATGCTCATGGCAAAAGCTGCCTTAGCAGAATTACCTGGAGAGGGATGGATGTGTGGATGACATCTCTGCCATTTGCTCAATGATAAAAACTGCAGTCAGGTCCCTAAGTCCATCCCTCTGCCTATGCTTCATACACACGTTCTAACTGAGCCTGGAATCAAACTGTAAACTGACCTCCAGGTTCCAATATACTTCCACATTTTTTTATCCTGTATGACAGTAGCCTTCAAAATACAATTAATGTTTTCACTGGCTAATAAAAACAACATCAATATGTAACAGGGACAGATGCTGTGTCCTCCACGTTTCTAAAGTCTTGCATTTCAGTTTCCAAATACCTTCAGTAAGATAATTTGTGTGGCAATAATTCAGCAACAAGCTGACAAAACCTTTGAATTATTTTACCAATTTTCTGTGCTTTCTATGAAGCTTATAATAAGGTTAATGAAAATTGTAAAACAACACTTAGTGTTTCTGCGTAACTATTATGGTTAATTTTCAAATATTTTGCTTAAAAATATTTGTGTGGACCCACATTAGTGAGAAAAAATTAGAATATATTCAGGATTTTTTTAAAAAGTATAATTAAATTTCTCATATTACGTACTAGATACAACCAGATATGAAGTACCAATGCTTATAGTCACAGTAGACTAATATTGTAGTAAAACACTTTACTCAAATTAACAGTTAACAGTTAATAAATCTGAGTACAATAAATTACTTCTATAATTTCAATAGCAGGGACAGATAGCTCAAGATAGAACACAGTGCTTAGTTACTTTCTGTCCATGTGCTGGTTTTGGCTGGCATAGAACTAATTTTATTCACAGTGGCTAGTATAGGGTTGTGTTTTGTGTTTGTGCTGGAAACAGTGTTGCTAACTCAGGGATGTTTGCTATTGCTGAGCAGGGCTTGCACTGAGACTAGGGCTTTTCTGCGCTTCACCCCACCAGTGAGCAAGCCGCTGGTGCACAAGGAGGGTACACACGCAGGACAGCTGACCTCAACTGACCAAAGGGATATTCCACACCATATGGCATCTTGCTCTGCATATAAGGTTGTGGTGAGAAGCAGGAGGATGGTTTGGAGTTATGGGTTTTGTCTTCTCAGGTCACTGCTCTGTGTGATGGGGCTCTGCTCTGCTGAGGATGGCTAATCACCTGCTTGGTCATGGGAAGCAGAGGATTCATTCCTTGTTTTGCTCTGTTTGCTTGTGTGGCTTTTGCTTTTCCTATTAAACTGTCTTTTTCTCAAGCCATGAGTTTTCTCAGTTTTTATCCTTCTGGTTCTCACACCACCCCACTGGGAGGGGGAAGTGACTGGGTGGCTGTGTGAGGCTCAGTTGCAAGCTATGGTTAAATCATGACAAATCTATTTTTCAAAACATACAAATGTACTATTAAGCAAAAAAAAAAAAAAAAAAAAAAAAAAAAAAAAAAAAAATAGAACTATGAAATAATTATTACTTCTGAAGAATACATTTAATTATACACTTCACTTGAAATAGGAGTGATATGGGGGGAATGTAACTTTGACAATGGCATTAAATGTTTTGGTGTGTAGTTAGAAATCATGTCTTCTTTTATAGCCAAAGAACAAAGGATTCCTTCAGAGTAGGAACCTAAATTCAGATTTTTTGATTTTTTTCACTGGAGCAACTTATGCCTCGTCATTGAATTCTGGGTTAGCCTAGGGAATGCAAGCTAATAAAAGGATATTGAATATATCACTCAAGAACCTTACCTTATATGCTTTGAATACCCCTCACTGCTTCAATTATTTGTGTTTAGATAAGCTATAATCATCATTACTAGGCGAGTAACTCCATGCAATCAAGCAGACAATCCAGGGATAAATAAATGTATCTTGGCAGAACAGAGGACTAGCTTGTAAATATTAGCAATAGAATCTAAAATGTAATATGTAGATTTTTGAGCGATGAAAATCTTCCTACAGTGACTTTCTTAAGAATATCATTCATATTTCTAACATCTCTGTCATTCAGAAATCTTCATTGATTATTCCATAGAAATATTTTGGATGGGCTTCTTGGTCAGAAAATTTGTCACCTTTGTGTAGGGTATTCAAGTATGAGGATATTTAGTCTGGCACTTCTGATGGAGATTAAAAAGAACAAGTGTTGTTTCTTCTTATCACTTTTGCATTCATCTATTGTTGTACTTCTTGTGCTGTATCTCATAGAATAGATTTTAAAAAAATTAAACACATCCTATATGAAATAAAGAACAGGTAAAAAATGCAAGATGCTGTTGTAGTCCTGAAATGCACGGGGGCTATCAAAAGAGCATAAACCCCACAACCTACCTCAAAATACACCTTTACACAAATTCAGAAAAAGATGGTCCTGTTAAGATATGATTATGAGAGATGCCTCTGCCCGAATTAAGGTGCAAAACAGACGATACACTGAAGTCAGTAATGTGGATTTTATTTAACAGTAAATATGACATAGAGAGATAGAAAAAAATGGGAGGGGGGAGGTGAGGGAGGAGAGAAAGAGAGAGAGAGAGAGAGAAAGATTAAGTAGAAAGATACCACCACACGTGCCGTGGCTCCCTCTTCACCCTGGCCTTCTCAGTGGGGCGGGTCCCTGAGTTGTTCTTCTGAGGTATCACCTTTATACAGTCCAAGTTTCAGGTATACAGTTATGCTGCTCCCATAATGTGGGATGGCATGTGTGTAAGCAGTTTTTTCCTTTCTCCCAGTTTGCCACAGTGTGAATATTTTGCCTGGATGCTAACCAAACCTTCACCTCTATTAGGCCTGGAATTAGCTCCCTCCTGCTGTGCCATCTGTGCTTATCTCAGGTCCTGTTGTGGTGGATTATCTTATAGCAAGTTCCTTCTGTGGCCTTGACAGTGTTCTGAGACAGGCAACTGCAGTCTTAAAGTCCTCACAGTTACAAGCAAGGCATGGAAGGGATCACACTGAAGAATTTCAAAGAAAATGCCTGGCTACGGAACTCATTGTGTAAATTAAAGAAATCAGCTCAAACCCCTCTGTTGCTAGTCTACTGCTGCAGTAATGTCAGGTACAAGGCAGAGTCTTATAATGAGACTCTAAAACACAGAGAATTGTGGCTCACAGGAGTTTAATTCCCTGTGGCCTTGAGAGGTAAAACAGGTAGGATGTAGACTCCTGTTTAGCACTTTGGTGTCAGAAGCAGGTAGCATTCAGTCGTTACTTCAGTTCTCAGGGTTCCAAACCTTTAGTTTTCTGTTCTCAATACCACCTGCATGAGAATCCTGCTGCCTTAAGCTCAGGATTTTCAAAGGTGACAGTGACTTTGCCAATGGTACAAGAAATATATTTTTTCATTTTGAGTTGCAATCACAATGTACCACCTGTTGTTTTGGTGTTTGGTAATCCCCATCAATGAATGATAGACACTTCAATGAGTCAGCAGATGAAACTTCTAGATAATACTGGACATTTCATCCAGATGCCACTAATAGTCTTTTCTTTAATTTTTCTACATCCTCATTTTCTTATTATAAGCAGGAGGCTGATTTTTAACAAAAAATTTTGTTTCTTCCATTCATTCCATCAATTCTGAGAGGAAGTGAGCTCTGCTGGGTGGGAGCGAAGTAGAATATTAAATAATAGAAGCAAGAAAAAATATTATCTAATAATAGATCTCTTGACAGTGTGAACTGAAACAACTGAATTGATTGAAACAAAGATTTGGGAAAACAACAACTACAAGCAACTTACTTGCCAAAGGAGTAGAAAAGTTGGCTTTTACCCCAGCCGTTGTTATTGAATCATATTTTTAGAATGCCTTTCTTGGTTTGTACATCACAATTTCTCCTAAAGTCTTGTTTTCCAGGTAGTGCTGTATCACTGCGTGAGAAAGAATTAATAGGGTTTTGAAAAGACAAAGAATTTCAGAAGACAATTATGTCATAAATAGTCTGGAAATCATGGTTCATCTTAGTTTCCTTTTTTTAGTAATGTTATATGTGAATATTCTGCAACTCTAACGTTCAAAGGCTCCAAAAGGATCTTAATTAGAGATATATAAATTAGATGAATAGTCCTGAAGGAGACTAAATGGCAGTCAAAACAAAGATCAATCCATTAAGGTTACAAGCACATTATTTCACTTTTATTCATCTGTAATTTGGATTGCATCATTACAGTGTCCTATAATATCGGAAAATGAATGACTTCCTATGACACTGAAATCAAGGTGAAGTAAATCTAAAGAATCATTTAATCAGCAGAGTGCTTGGCCTTCCTTTGTTTGTACTGAAAGAAGATTTATTGGTTATTGGTCATTTTAATGACTTTTTGCTGTGATATATCCCCAGAAAAAGATAGGGGGAAAAAAAAAAAGGGAGAAATATTTGAAAAAGGATGGAAGGAAGACAAGAAATTATTCATTCATTAATGTTGCAGATGCTTGGCACAGATGTGATTATATGCAGAGATAGTACAGGTAATAAAGATGAAACATGTAAACACTCTAGGTAAAGGAAATGGAAGATTTTTTTAATTGTCCATCTTACATGTTTTACTGGGTGATGAGAATTATTGTAGAAGAAATAACATAAAATGATGTGAGGATTTTGACTTTTCTTTCCTTCTTGCATTAAGAATTCAAAACAAAGATTTCTTTTTTTACAGCTTGAATTGCAACACTAAGGAAAAAAATAGAAAATCAATGAAACATCATGAGATGATCCCCTACGAAAAGGTAGTCCTTAAGGAAAACTTAGAACTCTAAAAATAGTATTACTTTATTAATAAGTACCATCAAGGAAGTCTGAAAAGAACATTTCTTTCTGATAGGGAATCTGATTTAAAATGAGATCAGCAACTGGATTTAAAATGAGATCAGCAACTGGATTATTTATAAAACATAGCACAATGCACTACTCTATTCAAGATTAAAGAAATTAAGTAATTTCTCGTGTAAATGGCAGCATGGGGTTATTTTTGTGCTTAAAACTCTGTTCTATGTTTCAGCATTAATAAATGAAATATAAGGCATACAAGTGGGAAGCACTGAAATCTTAAAACTTGTTCACTTAATTTGTTCATTTAGAAGCAGGATATAGATTTTTTTGTGTTATGTGTTACAATATAAGATGTAAAAATCTCATTTAAGGCAGGAATTATGCAGAATGCAAGTATGTGATGTAGTCTACAATTATCTGCCTGTTTCTCCTGGATGTTGCTGTGTATGCAATAATGTATGCACTGTGCATTTGAAACACCAGAATTTATCCTTTTAGGAAAGCTTATCCATTTACTATATTGCCATGATATGGAAATAAATTGACCTTTCCTCTCTTTCTTTTTCATCAGTCGAAGTTTCCTACCCATCAACTTAAACTGAGACCAATTTAACACTTTTTTAAGTTTTAGTGATTGGCTTGTGTTAAAGCCGGTAGGATTGCACCCCATGTAGCCCCAAAGGTCGTGAGCCTTGCCCCACCAGTGGGGCCACTGAACACAAGCTCAGAACATGGTCCCAGAGGAGGATTCTGGTGGGGGATCAAAGCACGTGTCAGGTACGATGGAATTGTTATCTGTTTAGACTCTTACACTCTGCATAATGATTGAGGATCTCAGAGAAACAAATTACCATCTCTTGTCTCTGTATGACCAATTCAAACTAGAATTTCTTTTTCTCCCCTGAGGTGTAAGTTCAGCCTGAAAAACACAAGCTTACTAGTTTTGCATGTTTAAAAATAGCAAGGACCAGATAATACTTCATTGAATGCTCTGGATGGTGATTTATTAAGAAAGTCTCTAAATCAGACCCGAACTTTTCAGTTTCTTATGGGGTTTTTTTTGTTTTTTTTTTTCTGTCTTTCCACCCAATGGATTTTTTTTTTTCCAAGATGTGTTTCTTAGCTCGTTACAAGGTTGACCTAACTTTGCAAGATGCAAGACAATTACATTTGAGACACTTCCATGACCCTACCAGAGAGATAAGGATGACTGATTGGTAGTTCCTCAGGTTCTAATTTCTATCTGTTTTGAAAAAAAGGTGTGATATTCCATTTTCTGCACTCTGGGAACTTCACTGACTGCTGTGACTTCTCAAAAGTCGTCAAAGTTCTGCCAAGTAAAATGTTAATATTAAACAATTTTAAGTGTTCAACCAGGTAAAAATTACTAGCTCTGTGTTGAAATTCATATGCAGATAAATATTTATTTTTGGCTTCAAATTATTTGTAGAATGCCACTCACAAAGGTGGACAAAATTAGGATTTGAAATGAAATGTTATATTTTATGTATCTATTCAATTATTCCAAAAAGTGTAGGATCTCTTCTCTTTTCATTTTAGTCCATCTTTAATGGAAAAAAAAAAATACTCATCGGGCATCACTTCCCTTTGGTATAAGATGTGCAAAATCATTGGAGTAACACCAGGGACTAATTTGCTTCCTCTCACACCTACAAATCCTATAAATGAGTGAAAGAGAACTGCACTTTGGTGAACTAACAGCTCCTGATAAGTGAATAAAAAGATGATGAAGTCGGCTTTTCACTGAGAAGCCTCTCAAGGCAAGATAGCCTTGAGGCTGATATCAGTCACTCTTCAGAGCTATCAACATCATTCACTTTTTCAAATTGAGACCTCTTTTCTCTCCTTAACCTACTTTAACCTCCCCTTAGAGTGAATATAATCAGGTGTTAATACAATGTGGCATGTTGGAAAGGCATATTGGAAAGGAGAAAATCAACATTTCCTTTGATAGAAACTTTGTATTTCCCATTATTATTTAGAAAACTGGGGAAAAAAAAAAAAAAGAGAGAAGAGGCCACAAATAGTCTGACTGTACAGAACCTGAACAGAACATCTAAAGGGAAGAGAAACAGCCCCTGTCAGAAGATTTAAAATGCACTGAAGAAACACATGTATATACTAAGCTGTCAGGATGTGTCAGGACTGGCTCTGGTTGATATGTATTACTTATCCTGATTACTGAAAATGACAGCACTCCATTCTCAGGAAGCACATAGCAATTTTACTGCTCCCCCAGTACAAGTGCAGACCGCTGTGTGAACTCACAGCACGTGTTCCCAGACAGCACTTTGATTTCAGTAAAGAGGGATATAAAATTTACAGGAGGGAGGGTTGAACACAAGAACATTAAAATGATTCTTCCTAAGTTTGCACAGCAAGCAGTGCACAGCCTAATATGCCACACTGTTTGAAAAACCAGAAATGAGAGTAAAATGCTGTGAAAGATGGTGTGACATTGCAGTAATGACTTTACCGGCAGAAACTTTGTTTTATGCTTCAATTATTTTGGGGTGTCTGTGTGACCCCTGTACAGCAAGGAGGACTTACAGTATTTCAGTACTGAGAAAGAAATGCAAACACAGGTAAGTTAAAAGACAAAGTTTCTACAAGAACACGTGAAAGTAGACTAGTCACAGACCGAAAGGGTCTAGAAATGGGAAGGAAACTGAACTCTCAAAGTATAGCTGTTCTGAAACAGTCTTCTAGTAGAAGTATTAGAGGAAATACAACCCAATTAGTTTTAAAGAGATTGATCACTAAATGAAAGGAATTGTTAGTAGTGTGAGCATAGTGCCAGATGCCTGTGTCCAATGGCTATATCCATACACTTCCATCTGCAGTCTCTTGCAGTATCTTTGTAGCAATCCAGTTGTGTTCACACTGTACTACAAGGTACATAAACCACAAATATGCTGCATATTTTATCAACCCATTTTGTCACTCATCCCATGATGATTTACTTTTTTCTTATGATAGAATCTGACTCTAACAAAATATACATCCAGTCATCTTTCTTATATTGTTTTATCAGCTTTTTCACACTTCCCTTAGCATATATACTTCCTTATGATCTATTACAAACTGGAGAAAAAAATGAGGTGAGGTCAGTTCATTTTCACGGCATTATACACCATATGGTCAAGGTGAGTCCATTCAATCTTTTCAATAAGGAATGAAGGAATTTCTATGGCATGTATTCATTGAGGCTTTGTAGAATGAAAACAGTCCTGCCAGTAGAAAAGCAGCATGCCCTTTGCTATCTTGTGTTGGCAGGGAAGATGGGCAGATCACATTCGTGTGACGTTCCAGGTGAGACCTCCTCATCTCTTATCTTCTGAACCTCCGAATGATTTTGCCTGTCTGCCTTTTCCTTTCATTATTTCAGACGTCTCTTTTGTGCAGGCAGAAAGGTTGCACCTTTGCCGCTGTAACGCTGTGGTTATTTGAACACTATGTGAAAAATACAGACTGTCTCCTGGCATCCTTCCAACGTGGTTCAACAGGGTGAGGGGTCCTGCAAACTTATTCTCTGCTGCCACACAGAAAATTCTTCAATAATATAGCTTGGCCACTTGTGGTTAGCAAGCTGAGAGCTCGTATCAGGCAGGGTCCCACTGATAAAATAGCCAGCCATTTCTTAGAAGAACGTGCAAAGATCTAGCTAGTTGAGCACAATCACAGGGAGGACTCAGAGCTAGTTTATCCTAGTTCTTATGACCAGTCACTGTGATACTTGAAACTAATGGTATTTCACTACTTTTGATGTTCTGGAGGTTCATTCTGAATACCAGAGCTGTGTTACAACAGACTCCACATTTCTGCCATTTTAGATTCAGTGCAAGGTCTATTAGTGCTGACTGTTTCGACATGTGCTTAAAAATAGCACAAGTTACCTTTTTATAATTAATATGGAGTATACATTAATATAATCTAAATGTTCCTAAAAATATAAAATTCATATCATTTTATTAGATGTTAGTAGTAAGTTCATTGTCTATTTTTTACTTGCTGAACATGTCTTGTTCTAAAATATATTTGTGGCAAGGCTTAAAGGAAAACATTGTACAATGGTCTGAACAGATTGGAGATTTTATGCTGTGAAAAAAAATGGAGGATCAAATGTGATCGTTAAAGGGCTGTTAATTAATTAAATTTTGAATGTATTATTAACCACAAAAATCTAACGTATTAAAGTCCTGTGCCATCTAATTGCCTGAGGCTAGCTGTTTACAGTTGTGGTCTTTGTTACATTGCTAGATGTCTAAGCTTTCTTGCAAAGGTGGCAAGGTGCGAACAATCTAAGAGAGATGGGGATCATTATTTTTACAAAGTCCCTTTTCGAGAAGAATTCAGCTTTTAGTCATCCTAAAGTATCTCATGTTCTGAGTGCCCTATTGTATAGTAGAATGGTGAATAATCCATCTATAATTAGTTATGTTTTGATCTTTCTATTACACTAATACGCTTTTCTTTAGCACAAAGACAGAATTGCTCTTTCTCTCTTCCTCACTGATATACAGCTTTGTTAAAAATCAGATGGAATATTTTTCTAACCTTTCTCCATATCTTCTGCTGGAGGCTAGTGTATTGTATAACAAATTACTCATGGCTCTGGGATGGAGGAATTTGCAAGTATAATATGCATTAGACTGAATAAAAATGAAAGCATTGAAAAATACTAGCAAAAGAATTATAATGTTCTATTGTCACTAAGTTAAAATACAGCATCCTTTTAGAAATGTGTGTGTGTAGATATAAAGACCAATATGTGTTTGCATGTTATATACAGAGAGAGAGAAAGAGCAGGCAGATCAGTGTGAGTTTTCTGAAATCAAATCTGATCCCACTGATTACACCAGTTACTTATTTGGCCCAACATGAGTTATTTAGTGAACTAGAATCAGAAAGGCCTAAGTGATGAAGCAGAATATGTCTTATGAGTTTTAATGTGAACAACGTTCCTAATAATGTTAGCTGGGTAATAGCTCAGAAAAGAAGTAATTTTCTTCATTCTCTTTCTGGATGCATAATTCACATTACAGATTCAAATAACAGGACTAATGTATGAGAGAAGATGCAGTGAAGTACAGTCTGGGAAGCATAGGGAGGCTCATACTTAATTATGAAAGGGCTTAAAAAAACAAAGAGGGGGGAGGGTAAAGGAAAACACTGACATGAGAAGAAACTGCTGAATTTCTGAACTAGAATATTTGTGGATCTCACGATGTCTCATAAATAGATGTTAATTTTCTGATAAGTGAAAGCAAAACCCAGTCTGCAATCTATAAGTATTTGTTTTAAAACCCTTCGGCTATAGCTACTTTGATATAATACTTCTTTGAAAAAAGTGAAACTGCATGTGCTTAATGTTGCCTCACTTCTCACACACATACATGACAAGGCTTTTCAGACAGAACTGATACCAATACTTATCATTGCCATTACCCAGAATTTCCTGTTACAGAAGGTTGTTCAGCATGTCATAAACCATTATCAATTTTTATATTTGACCTGCAAGTTTATTCACTACATATATCTCTATGGGTGGTACTTCATGTAAAGTGTTTTTTACATTTCGCCCATTAAAATCTTCTTAGAAATCGAATATATAATTTGGAGTATTCTGTTTAGAAAAGTGTAAAACTTTAATTATTTGTTCAAATTTTATTCATCTATCATTGTTGGAAACACTGATACACCCTCTGTAGCATGGTATCTGGCCACCGTTTTACAGAGAGGCAGTGCAATTGAGTTTCATTTGCTTGGACACAACAGTAAGAAATAAGAGGCACAGGGAATCATACAGACTCCCTGAAAGGTATCTGCTTTAAAACTTGGTTAAATTGATTCTTCTGAGTTTTATCATTAAGAAAATAAAAATAATACCTATTATTTGAATGAGATACACTTTGTATGAGAATTTGAAGTATTTCACACATTACGCACATTGGAATTTCCCTTATTGCTCCTTGCCACTAGAATTGCTTCCTGTTTTTCATAGAAAGCTGCTTTAATATCTTCTTATTCTAGTTATTTCGGTGCTTTTGAGGATTGTGGTTTAACCCCAGAAGGCATCTTCTATGCCCTGCACAGCTACTCACTCACTGTCTCCTCAGAGAAGCTGGGAAGAAAATCCACAAATCATCTTTTGCTAGGGTACAAATGCAGCTCTGCCAGGGGCATCAGTTGAGTTGGTCCTCCTCAGAACATCAGTTACCAATTAGGACTTTCCCCTTAGCAACTCCTCAAGGAATTGGAGCCCTTGCCTTGTTGGGTAAGTGATTATGCATTCTGGGGCACTCTCCTAAAACCTTAAGAATTCTTAAGTCAGTCATGTAGTGCCAATTCCATTTGACATCACGTATCTTTATTCAAATGTCAAAGGGGCTTTAATTAGTTTAATTGGTTTATTTGGTTAACTGGTTTACAAATAAATCTCATTTGAATATATTATTTGTCTCAATTTTATAAACCTCCATGACATTTTAATTGGCTTAGTCAGCAGAATGTCAATACAGGAATTGTTATGGAGGCACAACCGTACTCCTTCTCCTCCAGGAATTAAATGGGTGAAGGAGAAGTGGGTCAAAATGACTGCAGAAGTAGAGAGAATAGAACAATGTCACAAAAACAATCGAGATGGTAAAGGAACTACGTGTGCCATCCTGGGGACATGTCTAATCCAGGCATAGAAAAACTTTAGAAAACAGCGAAAGAGAGACATCTCAAAGGGAACATTGGAAAGAGAACGCGAGCAGACACATCTGTTAGAACAGAAGACTGAAATCATGATACCGCAAGCAAAAAAAAACTTACCAAACCCAAATCCCTGCATTGTTGAAATCAGAAAAAAATCATGGCAGCAGTCTCCAGGAATTGGGCTGGGGACATCTGGGGAGGATCTGACTAAAATGGTTGAGAAGAAGATGAACCAGAAGACAGGGATGTGCAACCCCTTATAAAGAAATGGAGATCCCTAACTCTCCAAGGTGGGCAATTCCATACTGTTGTCCATGTTGACATATGCCCATGAACAGGATAAGAACTTGCTGAACTACACAATAAATTCTCCTGTAAACAGGAGGTGAATAGAAAATAAATATTGAAGGGGAGTTTCTTTGATGTGAGTGGATTGGATAATTTTAAGTAATGAAGAAATGACTGGCCTCTCTGATTTCCTCTCTTTGTCTCCATTTCTGACCTACACATTGCCATTTGTCTTAAGCTTTTTTCCTGTTCCTGTATTGATTTCAGAGCACGAAAACTATGACAACAATTTTCTTTGTGAGACTAACTTAGAGGAAGGTGGTGTCTCAGTGAAACTTTGCTTTAATAGATCTTATGGCTGCAAAGTAATAAACTTTGGAAGTACTTTGTGTATACATTCGGAAAGCATTTCCTGGAAGAGTTTTGGCATAATCTAAAATGGATAGACAATCTTATGTTTGTTAGAGGACTTCTGATGAATATGATTTGGAAGCAATAGAACATATCAAAAGACCTGTCACAGTCCGGGTATAACTTCTTCAGGATACATGTTTTTAAATCCATTACTTGCTTAAATTTATGTATTTTATATTTCTAGATTTCTGTATTAAAAAAACCCCACATTTCTTTGTCATATCAGAAGTGCACCATAATGGTGTCTCCTAGGTGGAAATGTAGGTGTATATTCCTTTTATGTAGACTTGTCAATATGAAATCTACTGTGCAAGAATTCATACTTAGGTCTAGTTTGTCAGCTACTCTTTCCTTTAAAATATGTAGAGAGCTCTAATCATAAATAAATCACAAGACATATTTCAATCTTAAAGATATGCATATGAATTACCTAAATAATTGATAATGATTTCTTTTCCATAGAGAAACCAAATTTAATTTCAACTCACGAGGCATATTTCTGCATAGGTATAATGAACTACCAAAAGCACAGAGGTAAAAGTGGACGGTTTAATGGAAGTCTTGAGATTTAGAGTGTACATTAACTACTGTGTTATAGTTGAAGAAAGAATCAAAACTTCCTCCAGGCTTGTTTTCTTTCTCACACATTACCTTATTTGAAGCACTGATTTAAGGAAATTGAAATACTGTGACTTTTCCACAAATGGTGTTACTGTGACCTTACTGAACTTCCTCCCCCTTCACTAGGGGAATGCATGACTGGAATGCTGCAATGGAGGCTCCAAGCTCTTCAGAAGGGACAAGCAAGGAAGGAGAGGTGGTGGGATGGCTCTGTATATTAGGGAGTGCTTTGACTTAATAGATCTTGAGGACAATGACTATAAGGTTGAGTGCATAGGATGAGAGTCAGAGGGAAAGCCAACAAGGCCGACATTCTGGTGGGAATCTTTTATAGACCACCCAGCCAGGATGAAGATACAGATTCCATAAGTGGCTGGCTGATGTTTCACTGGCTATTCTTGTGGGAAGCTTTAACCTGCCAGATGTCCACTGGAAACACAACACAGCAGAGAGGAGGCAATCTAGGAGGTTCCTGGAGTGCGTGGAAAAGACCTTCCTGTCCTCCTGGTCAGGACTGGCACTGATCCTACCAGGGACGGTGCCCCGCTGGACATGCTGGTTGCAAACAGAGAAGGGCTGGTGGGGGATGTGGTGGTCAGAGGCCGTCTGGGGCATAGAGACCAGGAAATGATGGAATTTGAATACTCGGAGAAGTAAGGAGCGAGGTCAAGGAAACGTCTACCATGGACTTCTGAAGGGTAGACTTTGGCCTATTCGGGACACTGTTTTGGGGAGTACCTGGCAAAGCAGCCATTAAAATCAAAGGCTCCCAGGAAGGCTTGAATCTTGACAGCACAGAAGAAGACTGTCCCTATGCACTGACAGATGAGCTGGCAGGGAAGAAGACTGGACTGGCTGAAAAGGGATCTTTTGCAGGAAATCAGGGGAAAAAAGGAGTGTGTATGACCTCTGGAAAAACGGGCAGGCAAGTCAGAAAGTGTTTAAAGATGGCATTAAGTAATGTGGAAACAAAATTTTTACACTGCTTTCTTTAAGACCTTTTTAGCAAAAGCACTGCCATTTTCTGTCTGACATTTTATTCACTTTTCATAAGTGAATTGTTATTTTATTTGCTCTTTAGAAGTGACTATCAGTTTAATTTGATGTGACCCTATCCATGAATTACAGCATAAGCCTGTGAAAGAAAACAACATAAGTCATTTATACTAACTACAAACAAAATAAGAAATAAAAACTCTTAAAAATTATTAAAATATAAATGCATTTCTAAGAGCAATAGGTGAGTGTTTCAGGGTTTTCCTGACGTTCAGAAACATGATATGGGTTGCTAACATTTCTTTTTTCATGCGTTTTAAGCTCATACAATCAAGAAGTTCTATTTTTCCATAATAAAAATATAATGAAAAGTCATGTCCTACTTATATGGAAATTTATGCATTATCTTCAGAACACCATACCTTTTCAGACTTCAGGCTGGAAAAAGGAATTTCCTGTATTCAACACACTGTACCTAGGTTTTTAGATAATCATTTGGCTGTCACTTCTTTTTTTTTTAGTCTTTGCTAAACAGTTTCAAATTCAAATTGGTAACTTGAAAAAGTTTTGAATGCCTACAATATGTTCTCGTATATATTGTTAAAGAGCCTTGAATGACTTGTGAGTTGTCAGTTCTACAAGGTCTTCTCAACTATATAAAGAGGCAAATCTTATTAAATATTTCCACAGCAGGTTTAAGTTGGTTTTTACTCTGTTGCACTGTCTTCAAGTGGATAATTTACACTGAACAATGGAAAATTTAGTGGCTTGCACATTGTGTCTGCTTCTCCACCATGGAAGTATACACTATAAAAAAATCTTATTACAATTATCTACTATGACAGAAAAAAAATTATGTGATAAACCACTTACTACAACTGCATTACCAAAGCCAGTGGGGCCACGATGCTAGAGAAAGTCAGCAACAGGGCACAGAGGATGATCTTACTATGGCAACTCTGTAACAGGATTTTAGGAACTGCATTAACAATCAAAAGCCAATATATTAAGCAATGCAGGCAGAAATATTTTAAACTCTGGAGTACCTTTTTGCATTTTTCCTTATTTTTTATGAATAACAATACATATGACATGAATTGATATGTACTACAATGTTTTGTATTTGCTAATAAGCATGCTACTCAATTGATTAGAAATAAAAGCAAGGGTTTTGTGTGTTCTTTTATGATTATGTGTTTCTATAGCATTGTACATTGTCCCTTCATTTAATCTGTACAATTCAAAGATAATATGTCGTTTTATATAAGGTTACATTTTAAACAGCTTTTGTAGCAAGTGTACCATGAGTACTCCATATGCGTATTAAAATGAAAGATGTTGTTCATTACTGAGAAGGTGTACTTATTGCTGTAATAGAAAGACAGTAAGTATTTTTTTTTCTGTTAAAAAGAAAACCAAAATCCCTTGTATACCCACAAAAAGGGTAGGAAGAAATTAAGCTGTAAACCTGTAGGGCAATGCTTTCTATTCATTCCACATACAACCTTCCATTAAAATTAGAAACAGCATTTCAGCTCCTGGATCCTGATGCCTGTTGTGGAGTGAAAGTCTAAGAGGTATGTTCTGTATTCATTCTGTGTGCAAAATTGCCACAGATGTCAGAAGAAGAAAACAAATGAGTTTAGGATTTGCCCCGCCGGTATAGTAAGTCAGACTAATAATTCATTTAGAAACGATCCCAAGCCCTTGAGCATCTGTGGAGTTAAGACAAGGGCAACTTTCTTGTAACCTCAGGGGAGAAAATAACCCCTATCTTAAGCCTATGCAGATGCCTATATTTTTCTTCCCTCCTTAAGCATAGTCACACTTTCACTTCAGTTCAAATGCCACATATTTGTCTCAGAGGGATATAAATGGACTGAGCATACACAATATACCAATGCAATATCAGGCAATGGAACTGGAAAAGGAGCATTCTTCTCTACTAGCTAAACGACAGATACCTTCAGTTCTTCAAGGCTCACTAATATTTCCCAAATGACAGCACAAAATGCAGCTAATGAGAATTAATATCTGCCATAACAGAAATAGCTACCATTAAACAGATTTCTCTTTTTCTTCCCTCCGTGATGGATCTTTGAGGAGCATATAATTGTTCACAGACTACAAAAAAGCTTGGACATAATTTGTAGGAATTCATGTTTATGTGCACAAACAGCTTCAAACTTTAAAGGTGAACATTCTCCAGCTATTTTAGCCACATGTTTGATCATTGCCACAGCTTCAAACTATAGCTGCTCTTACATCTTCCATTAGTTGGCCTTGATCAGTAATCTTTTGTAGCAGCCAGGTATTCCTAATGTGTCAAATTTTCACTTTGGCTTAAAAGTAGCAAAATAATTTTGATCTGTTTATCAGTTGGACTGCCTAATGTGATCAATTTCCTTCTACCTGACAGAGGGAGAAATAAGTAGATCAAATAAGTATGGATGTCTCTAGAAAGAAGAGTGACAATAATACAGTTTGGTAGGGAAATAAAAATGTCAAAAAATATGTCATTTGCGTGTGTTCACCTCTGCATTTGAGAAGCATCCAAGCTCAAAGTATAAAACTATTTTGAACTTTTACTTCAGAATTAAATGTTATCAATTCCACTGAGATCTCAAAATGCTTTACTAAACATCACATCCTGAACTCTTCTCTTAGAAAAAAACAAAGCAAACACATTCTCCCAACTAAACAATCAAAAAAACCTCTTAAAGCTCTCCCCTGCAAAACCAAACAGAAAGCCAAACAAAAAGCACTCCACCTGGCACTGGAAAAGAAGTTACTTAGCACTATAAAATAAAATATCACAATAAGGCAGAGGTGTAGTTACAAAATACAAGTGTAATCCTTCTGGACTATGAAGGAAATAATCAATCTGAGGTAGAATGAAACTGTGGTTGTTGTGGTTTGTTTCAGAAACAATAGACTATGGTTACTACAAATGCTACTATAAAGTTCATAAGCTTGCCAGGTAGGCTCCTGATACAGAGCCATTTGTCATAATATTAATAAATTTTAATGCAACTTTTGAATTTTCTCTCATAACCAGATGGGCTGAGTTTGTATTTTGAAATCTATTGTTCCTGTTGTGACACGGCCTTTGGCACTCCTATGCTTTATTCAAGATTTAAAAAAAAAAATTGCGAATGAAAGAGCTTCTCAAAAATACGAGTAGGTAATATTTTCTCTGAGGTATGCTTATTTCAGAGTATACTCATTTCTATAGGCAGCACTGGAAATATACGTTTAGCTAATGAAAACCTAATGAAAACCTATTGTGAGTTACCCTTATTAAAGATATTATCCAGTATCTTATTATTATGTTGTTGTTGTTGTTGTTGCTGTGTTGTTTTAGAAAATGAATGTAGCAATGAATAAAACCATCTTTATCAGTTCATAGTCCTTTCAATGTCTCTGAGACTTCTGTTTCAGTTTATATTCAATATCTGTTTCTATTCAGCTAGCTAATAGTTGTCTTTTGTTAAGCAAGAATGCATTTTTAATCTGTACTCAAAAACTCAGACTTTTTTCATGTATTTTTATTTGCCTTTAAAGCCACCTATGACTTCTGTATGTGCTGTATTTTTGATAGAAATATTATATGCATGCATAATACTTGCTGGAGGAATTGACAACAGTTTCAGTATTGGCCATGTGGTTGTCTGAACACCTGAAGTAATTTGGCTACTTGTTACTTTGCCTAGAGAATTTAGTTTTCCTGTTTGGAGACTTCATTTGACGATTCCCTGTTCAGGATATGGTCAAAAAGCATAAAAAACAGCCTGTAATTACGCCAACATGTCCAAGAAAGCCTTTATCACTTTTTCCTTCATCTCAGCTTGCTCTTTTCTTTCTCTGTACACCCATGGCACACATTTGAATTACTTGCCAAACTCTGTGAATGAAGACCAAAATTGACGGTATCCAGAAAAAGTCTACCCCTGCGTAGTTTTAATCTCAACACTTATTTTAAATTATGAGTACAAATATCAGCATATTAACATAAATAGAGGCTTTAGAGATCCATATGTGTAGGTGAGACATAAAAAGATTCTTAGCCTTCAAGTACATTTGTTGTGAAATAATTTTTGTGCCCTATTCTTTAATTAGACTGTCTCAGCATGCATAGGCTGTTTTAAGACCTGATTTCTTGCCAACAAATGCAGTCATTAACGTGGTTTTTGGTTTGTATTTATGAGATTTGGTGTAGATTCTGTCTCAATATAATTTGAGTTTACAAATGTTCTTAAAATACCTCACTGATGTTATTAGAACTGAGAAGAATAGGATAAATCTACACTGGTGATGAAGTGTGAACTGAAATAGACACAGGCTCTTGAAAAGATATATTCTTTTAAAGACTCATAACTCTTTTCCATCTTCTTTGGGGCATGGATTATATTACATTGTGTTCTAAAATGTGCAGATTAGAGGAAAGTAATGCAAATTTTATATTTTTTTTTTTCAATCGTGTTGCAGGTGAACAGAATTCAAACATGTTGATGCATGGCGCATCTGCAGCAGAAGTAATGTTTTGGACCTTTCGTACTTAGACCTATACTTGTTATATTTTCCTTTCTGAAGAAAGAATTTATTATATATTTATATTATATATATTATATATTATTATATATTATATATATTATATATTATATATTATATATTTATCTATTATGCCTAATAGACCTTTTTTTCCGCTCATGTCTAAGTTAACAACGGGACAAAAAAAGGATGTGGATGGGCAAAAAGAAAGAGTCCACCTGTGAGTTCACAAAATACACTATGTTCCAGGTTCTAGGAGCACTTCTGTTAAGAGGCTTTGTATTGCTTGGTTTAATGGTGCTTTGGCATGGAAAATACTCTATCAAAATATAAAATTCTCCAAAAGAAGGTGCCTAAATAGGTTTGAGCTGCTAAAGAAAATTGAGTTTACCATATGTAAGATGGATGGGATTCTTTTCTGTTTCTTTGTTGTTTTGATGGAGGATTTTTTCTGAATTGAAAACATAAGAGTGGACTCATCATAAAAATAGAGAATTAATCCTCTACACTTCTGTGCCAGTTTCAGATATTTACTTTGAAGTACTTTGAGCCATGAGTACTTTTAGAAGGGAAGTTCGGCAAAACTCTTGATAAGACAAAACAGGGTATGTTGATCAAGCATTTTTCTTTCATTCACTAAGCTTTCTGTTAGAAAATCTCCATCCTCCCTTTGCTTAACAACATTTGAAACAATGTCCCACAATGGAAAATGCTGGACTTCCAGTTATTTGGAAGTAGCACTAGTTGTTATGCGTAGAATATATTCACACAGCTTTTTTTCTTGATTAAAATCTAAATGAAATTAATTTATGTCGTTGTTTTGTTACCAATTAAATCTCTAACTATAATTAAGCAAGTTGTGAACAAAAATACACTGAAATGATAATCACATCAAACGAATTTTGCTTAACAAAGAAATAAATTCTGCTACTCTTTCTTTTTATGTAACCTTTGTTATATGTCAGTCCCAGAGAGCATATCAAGAAACTAAATAATTGAATAAATTTTGTTATCACTTCCCCTTGCTTAGATGATGGGCCACAGGTCAAACTATCATACCATTTAAAAGCATCTCCAAGAATTAACCCAATATTCTTGACTGGTAAAATATCAATCTGCTACATGTTTACACTGGTGGCAATTAGCAAAATCAATGCCCTAAGAAAAAAATTATTATTCCTCCTCACTTATTTTCATAAATTCATAAACAGTTGGATATATGAAAGCGGTTGTTCTCTGTAGGCATGCAGTTTTAGAGGTAAATAAACTACTACTTACTTTCTAGGCAGCAATAAATATAGATTAATACCTAAAACTAACATGCAAGCAAAGAGTTACCCCTTTTTCAAGTGCTTATAATTCTGCTGATGTTTCTAGTAATTCATCAGTTAGGCTTCAGAAGTGGACTACTTGTCTGGGGATATTAAAAAACTTCTTTGTCAGCAGGCATCACAAGCCTCATAGGAGAGAAATAACCCATCTTATTTGGGAACAAATAAGCATGAGTTTGTTATGTTGGGACAATATGTTGGGTGGTTTATCTCTGTTTTCCTACTCTGACAAATAGGAGGTGCTATGGTAAAAACCTAGGTTTTATTGGACTGGGTTCACAAATAAACTTGGATATCTCTGTCAGGAACTATGCTGCTCTGAAGCACTTACCCATGGGGAGGGAATAGGATGAACAGTTTATTCCTGTATCCAATAAGAATCAGGAAACCATTTCTTAACTCGCTCTAATGGAATACAAACTCCTTACTGGAGTTTTTAATAATATCATTTGCAATTTAACATGAAAATATTTTCCAAGGAGATGGCATTGTAAGCATAAATTCAATTCTCTGTTTGACAAGGTCAGAATTACTCAGGCAAAATGCTGTATCCACCAGGCACCAAGTCAATGCCATCTCATCACATTCTCTCTCCTTCCTTCTCCCTGCCTTATGAATACTGAATTCCTTCCTGACAGTTGCAAAGAATCATCCAGCATGGTAGAGCATATTTCTGCCCACCAGGTTATAGACTGGTGGCTAAACAATTTTGTGAAGAAATAGATTTGAAACTTCTTAGACAAAAATAGAACCTGAAGTGAAACTTCCTACTCTGCAATTCTCTAACACATTTTAATCCTTGATAAATTAATACATAAATGGAATATATAATTTTCTTATTCTGTCTGTGCTTTATATATAATATATACATATATAGTCATGACAGTCATCAGTTTATTTTCTAGAGTGTTGTCTTATGCCTGGATGTATTAAATGAGCTCTGATTCAAGTGCAATGCCTAGCTTTTGGTTTCAGTCAGATCTAGATGAAAGAGTTGCTGGACTGTTCAGTCACACCTACAGCAGCACATGTCTAAACAGAGCTAGAACTCTAAGAAATAAGAAAGACAGAAAGAGATAAATGGAGAAAGAAAGAAAGAAAGAAAGAAAGAAAGGAAGAGAAAGAGAAAGAGAGAGAAAGAGAAAGAGGAAGAGGAAGAGAAAGAGAAAGAGAAAGAGAAAGAGAGAAAGAGAAAGAGAAAGAGAAAGAGAAAGAGAAAGAGAAAGAGAAAGAGAAAGAGAGAAAGAGAAAGAGAAAGAGAAAGAGAAAAAAAAGAGAGAGAAAGAGAAAGGGAAAGAAAGAGAAAGAGAAAGAGAGGAAGGAAGGAAGGAAGGGAGGGAGGGAGGAAGGGAGGAAGGAAGAGAGGAAGGAGGAGAGGAGGAGGGCAGGTGGACTGTCTGGCCTTTATCTGAAGAAAATTTCAGTGCTGTAGATAAAGGGTGTTATAGGGGACCACTGCTCCTCATCTGTTTTTATTCATGAGTTTCTTTCACAAATGAGTCCAGAGTGAGCTGGAGGATAGTACAATACCATGCATGGTGTGGAATCACATCCTAGGGACTTGCTCGTTCATCAGAGTACTCCCTACCTTTAGAAAAACACATCCTAAGAGGGATTTTCAGGCTTAGAAATTAGATGTGGGTGCCTTTGAACTACAAGATTTTATCCGGGTCGGTGTCTGCAACATAAGTGTTACCCAGTAACTGTTAGAATCCAACAAAATAATTGACTTTTGGATTTTTAGGAATGCCAAACCAAATGCTATACATTCATTTTCTTTCTGACGCTATTAAATATTACGAAGTGCAAAAGGTGTTGGAGGTTATTGACTAACAAGGACAGTAACCCAAAAGTTTAAGTGTGGTGGTAGTTTACTACCAAGTGTTTAAAGAAATTTAATTGAATTTAATTCATCTTAACAAAGTGAAAAAATTAGTCTCAGTATTGAATTTGCCTTCAAAGACAGGACAGGAGGCGGGATAGAAGGATGGCACTCTGTATAAAAAAAAAAAAAAAAAATTTGCATAGATCTGTCTTTGAAAAACTGTGATGAATGAATGGACAGTTTCTGAGTAAAATTTAGGGGCCAAGACAACAAAAGAAACTTCATGGCTGCTGTTTACTACATGCTAACTGACTAAGGGGAGGCTGTTAACTGGAAGCATCTTGCTTGCAGACTCTGTTCCTGCTGAAAGACTTCAATCAGCCTGACATCTGCTGAAAAGAGGCACAGCAAGATTTAATCAGTCCAGGGGATTCCTGGAGAGTGTTGAGGATAATTTCTTAATCCAGATGATAGACCACAAGATGAGAGAAGAATTACTAGACTTGTTGCTTACCAGCACCCATGAACTAATTAGAGAGGTCAAGATTGGTTGCAGCCTGGGCTTAAATATCATGGTCTGCTGGAATTTACTCATTTGAGGTACATGGGCCTTGAGAAGACCAATCAGGACACTGAATTCCAAAAAGCAAAATATCAAATGCTTAAGGAAAGGGACCTCCTGGGAAATTGGTCTCAAGATAAAAACAGCTGAACAGAGCTGACAGCTCCTTATGAATTTTATTCTTAAAGCACAAGAACCCTCATTCTCATTTTCATTCTCACAAGTTTAGAAATCAGGCAAGGGTGGTAGGAGGCCAGCATGTCCTCAGTAAAGACCTCCTGGTAGAACTGAAATGTAAGACTAAAACATATAGGCAGAGACAGCAGGGACATAAGTCCTGTGTGGAGTATAGGGATACTGCCCAAGAATGTGGAGATGGAGAGAGGAATGACAGGGCACAGCTGGCAAGGGTTGCGAAGAATAATAATAAGAGCTTTGGTCATAAAATGAAGATTGAAGAACATGAAGATTAAAGAAAATGCATCTGATCAATAGGATAGGAGAACTCATGACAATTGACAGGGAGAAGGAGGAAATACTCCACAGTATTTTGTCTTCAGTTTTCAATGGTAATCTCTCTTCCCACATCTTAAGTTCCTTACATCATGGTAGGGATGGGACAAAATAGGATCAGATTTGAGATGACAGATTTGAGTCTCTTGTACATGTCCAGGTCCAGCCCAAAGTCTTGAGGAAGCTGTCTGATTTAGTTGCCAAGCCACACATTTGAAAAGTCTTGACAATCATATGAAGACTTTTCTTTCTTTCTAATATGTAAAAAAACCTAGAAGAATCTGGAAAATATTTAACCTGCAATGCAACCTCAGTTCCCTATTAGCAAAACAGCTTGTTTCTCTCTGTTTCTGTCTTGAACAGTATGGAAGAGAATAATGAATGTAAAGCCCAGGAAAGAATTTGTACTGTGCAATGCTGGTTGGTATCCTTTTGAAATGGTTTTCCTAAATATTTAAAGGTAACTGATTGGAAAAATTAATTTTAAGATTTTCTATAGACACTAAAATCTCTCCACAGGAAAAGGTAATCTCCTTTAGTTAAAATAAAAAAAAGGGGGAGCGGGGAAAGAGTAAGAAATAGACAAAGCTAAATACCTGCTTCAAGCTGATCTAGATTGAAATATTCCACATATTCCAGTCAAACTGTTATGTTTAATTTTGGGTTTGTCATACCATTCAGTGTTTTCCTCTGCTGACAAAATGCTTAATAGAATCAGTGTTTCATGTGTGTCATACTTTTCTTGTCTCCTAAGGTCTAGTCATCCTGCGGCTGGAGTACAGCTACTGTGATATAATGCAGACTTCAGCACCCTGAACTACTGCTGGGCATTAGTGTATCCCAGAATTTATGAGCTGGCTGAGGAGTGTCTGTTATAAAGAAGAATGTGGTTTTGTGGCACCCAAATGACAGCCAGATCACACCTAACACTGCAACTCCACTGAACAGTAAATAAAGTTGGATCATTCTGGGATACAGGGTTTTAAAGATACATTGAACAAGCTGAAAGAAAGTATTTTTTATTTCAGGACTGTCAGTGTTTCCTCTTAGTGGACACAAAGGAAGGCAAAATAGCTTTGCAAGTTGTTGATACCTTCAAATGTCCCTAGGATTCATACATTTAAAAAGTATACGAAAATAATTAGTAACTGTCGTCCACTTGCTGTAATATACACCAAATTACAGCTGGAAAAATAAAAAATATACTATGATGGACTTTCAAACAAAAAATGTATTTTATAATGAATAGGGAAAAGAAAAGGTGAGTACCCTAGTTGTGTAAAAATTTGCATTATTTTGAATTCTTTATGGGCAAAATTACATGCTTCAAAGCATGTTGAGCAATTAGATTTTTCCTACAGGACAGCATGCACCCATTACAGAAGTTATGTACTGAGAATTTTTCATTCATTCAGATGAAGATCATCTTTTAAATATTCTCAGTAACTCAGCTGTTGTAATACATGGATAAAATGAAGGCTGCCCTGTTAATAAGTACAAAATAAGTTTCTGCAGAGAATGTAAGGTTATTGTAAATCATTAAGATGAATAGGCTCACTGATAGGATAAAACTTTAATTTAATTTGGCATATTTTTAAAATTATCCTCAATTACTTTCCACACATAAATAACAGACCCAGAAAACAAATAAGAACAGAAGACATATATGGAAAGAAAATTATAGAATGCAAATAAATAAAACAGGTTTGGAGGGGGGTTAAATATACATTTGCAGATAGACTACACTAAGCCAATATAATTTGAGGCTTTGAACAGATATAATGATATCTAGAAAGCAAAAAAAACCCCAAGCCAAAATCATAAAGAAGCAATAAAACAGGCATCTTACTTTTTTCCTACGTAAGGCATCTTACTTTTTTCCTACGTAATTCTCCTTTAAACTGCTGAAATAGATTTAGCATCTATTTGAAGATTCCTTTGGAATTAATAAATTATTTTACTTATTTATATTAAAGTAAACTGGGAAAAATAATTCTAAGAAAAACAAACCTTTTATACATACACACTGTACTTTCTTATGTTCGTCACAAGTAACTGCAGGTTTATGTTTTGGTTTTTTTTCTGCAGAAGATGGGAGAGGGACTTTACAGGGGCATGTAATGATAGGACAAGGCAGGGACGGCTTTGATGATGATGAAAGTGGGTAGATGTATTCTTGCTGCTCTGTCTGTATTTTTTCTCCTACATTTCTATACCACTGTGTCACTTAATTTTCGATAGTAGTTTGCAATCACTATAAAACCTGTGTTTCTTATTCAGAAATTTAAAAACATCTCAGTATATTTCCTAAAAAAAATCTTGGCTCCAAGTTCTTTTTTCTGTTGTTTCTTTCATCCTTTATTTTTGGTTGGGTTCCAAGCTTCCAGTATCCTTACTTCTTGTTCTCTAAATGTCTCTTTGTTGGAATCACTATCAAACTTGTGAGTAAGAAATAACGAGGTACTCTAGGATGTGCTGAAAATATCCATTGACTTTGACAATTCCTAATTCTAACATATGACAATTCTGTTTAACGAGGAAGAAAAATTTAATGTAATAAATTTTCTAATGCTTTACCCAGTCAAACTTTCATAGCTTCTGGCATCCTACTTGCAAAAATATTCAATGGATTAATATATTCAGCTTTCAAAGCAGTGTTTGGTAATGCTCAGATATTTTAATTTTCCAGCTGCTCAAAAACTAATAAACTCCTGTTGGTGCTTACAGTACACCTTGACTACTATTAAGATTTGTAACTGTGTCTCTCTCATTCTCATAGCTAATTTATATGTATTTATCCTTCTTAAATTTTTCCTTTATGCTACTTTCTCCATCCTGATCATAATTTTATGCTATTTGCTAACCTTCTTAGAGTTTAATTATCTTTCTCCTATGATGAGATGTCTAGGGTTGAAGAGATTTCCAGTAGTCAAAAGAGAGCTACAGGAAAAAGAACCTTTACTGTATTTTTTCTAGGTTGTGATATACTGTTTATGAATATTACACACCAAAATTATATTATGATCATCTAAGCTGTCTAAAACATACAAATTTTAAAAGCGTCTTCTCTTGCAGAAGAGCCAAAGCAAAGAAAGTTTGAAAGAATCAGGTATATCCTGAATAGTAAAGATGTGAAGCTCAAAATTGAATGTTAGGTTAGTTCAGGCTACTCTTCTGTGTCCCTGCTATAGAGCACTTTCCGTGATCTGATATCCCATTGTGTTCTGACCACACCCAAAAGAGATCTGCCCCAGAGTGAAATTTCTGCAAAGGAGCAAAAGTCATTACTTCTATCAAGTTCCTGACTTCATTTTGAGAGTTTCCTGGAGTTTAGTTTGAATATCCTTTTCCTGTAAGTCAATACGAGGTTGATAAGTAGTAAGAATGATCTGATCCTGGAAAAATTATGCAATCATTTACTTAATTCTAGCCAGAGAAGATCATGCTTGTTATAGAAATGATGCTATTACAACCTTTCTCAACCACAGGTATACTCTCCTTCTCTCTTCACAATATAAATTTGCTTTCAGCTGGAAACAAAAAATTTATTAACAGAAATATGAATGAGAATGGCTAGTAAAATCAGTTATGCTGTGTTGTGTGATTAAGAAAGGTTCAATGAAACCAGCTTTTGAACTGCTGATGAACACACACTTCTGTTTAAATTAGGAGCTGTAGCCTCAAACATTTATTTCCAAATGATCCTAAGAAATATTTTTCTGCTTTGTCTATGTGGAGATGTGGTCAATCACCCTTCAGAAAAAAATGTATTTTTGTATTCAATGTACAAAATATCATCTATCTATGTAATGTTCTTCATGTGTGAGGACGAATTCATCCCTACTTGTATTTGAATTGTTGTATTCATATCTTTACTAGTTCTACAGATTTGTGTAGGAGAGACATACCTACAAAAAGTAGGAAGACAAGCAAAAAGAAATGAGAATATGAAATAAGAAGGAAAGAATCACCACTGTCTCGATCTTTTATAAATTATTTTATCTTAAAATAATTTGGGTTGGGATTTATTTTTATTTTTTCTTATATAGCTTTTATTGGAAAGCCCCTCTGAAAGTTTCATCCTCTGTCCTCTGGAATGGTTTCTAGAGGTGTCTATCAGGGCAAACGTCTTTGGGCTGTCGAGTTCTTTCTTTTTGTTATTCTACCTTCTCCTTCCTTTCATCTGCACATCATCAGCAAAGTACAGGTATCACCCATTGGTCTGATTTTGATGCAGATGTTAATTTTTGGTTTTAAGAATTAATCTTATCTTCTCAGGTCATCCTTGTTTAACTGAGTGTATCACAATGTATTTAAAATACCCAAAATGAGCTTTTCCAACATTATTCTTTCAGAACTGTTGTTCTTGATATTATTGTTCTGCTAATAAATAGAACTGATTACCTTTCAGTGTTAGTTCCCTTCAATAACAAATTTATTTTCATAATAATTGGTTCAAGCTATGCTACATACATGTTTTTTAAGTTTAGGGAGTTCTGTCAGTCTTTCAGATTTGAATTTTGAATTTTGGGGACAAGTTGTGTAACTGTATGTTACGAACTAAAATCAGGTCACAATACTTACTTCTCCACTTGAAAACAAAACAGAATTTCAATTAAAGTCTTTCAGATCAGAAGACTAATTAATTAAATGTGTTATATTTCTGAATCATAAGTGTAAATCTGTAAATTAGTCAGAATAACTAAAAAGAAAAAAAAAAAGACGTAGTTTCTAAGGTTGGATAATACTTCATGTTGCAAACAATGCACGTGTAAGTCTTTTATTAGACATTAAATATAGCTGAAACCTACTGTTCCATCTGATCATTACCAGTTAAATAAAGGATCTTAATGTTAAGACATGACTACTTAATTAGCACTATCTACTTTATGATGAGATGCCAGCCTACCAGCAGCAAATGAGTTGTGAAGATGATATTCAAATAAAACAATTAGGTTGTCTCATAAAACTTTGAGGCTGGCACTTAGGCAGGTTCTCATGATCATAAAAATCTCTGAATACACATAGCCAGAGCACAGACAATGTGATCTAGCTGTGAGATATATGTACTTGAACCAAAAATTGTTTTGGGGAACATGTTTGGGAATATTTATGATAAACCTCAAGGTGAATTAAATACATATTTATGCTTAAAAATAAAACCCGAAAATTTAATTAACAGTGTATCAGGCTGAAGTGTACCACGTTAAGTGGTTCAACATGAAGTCTACAAAGATGTGTCACAAACAGTTTCCTTATATACACTTTATAAAATTGTAGAGTCACAGAATGGCTTGGATTGGAAGGGACCTTAGAGATCACTTCATTCCAACCCCCCTGCCATGGGCAGAGACACCTTCTACTAGACCAGGTTGCTCAGCGCCCCATCCAACCTGGCCTTGAACACTTCCAGGGATAGGGCATCCACAGCTTCTCTGGGCAACCTGTGCCAGTGCCTCACCACCCTCACAGTAAAGCTTTTCTTTCTAATATCTTATTCTTATCCTCTTTCACTTTAAAGCCATTGTCCCTTGTAGAAAGTCCTTCTTCAGCTTTCATGTAGGTTCCCTTTAGGTACTCCATTCTCCATCCAACCTGTGTTTGTGCTTGGGATTGTCCCAACCCCGGTGCAGGACGTTGTCCTAGTCCTCGCTGAACTTCATGAGGTTCACACAGGTTCCCTCTCAGGCTTGTCAAGGTCCCTCTGGGTGACAGCCCTTCCCTCTGGCATGTCAATTGCACCACACAACTTGGTGTCATCAGCAAACTTGCTAAGAGTGCATTCTATCCCACTGTCCGTGTCACTGGAAAAGAAGCTAAACAGCCACTCCCGGTACCAAACCCTGAGGAACACCACTCATCACTGGTCTCCACTTGGACACTGAGCTGTTTACTGCAACTCCTTGAGTCCAACCATCCAGGCAATTCCTTATCCTCTGGGTGGTGAATCTGCCAAGTCTATGCTTCTCCAGTTTAGGGATAATGATTTCATACTTGCAAGCAGCAGCAGTCCTGAAAGCAGTTTCATGGGGCACCTCAGCCCAGCTGCAAGTCCATTCCCCAGCCCAGCTTTGCTGCCTAATAGTGGGCCCTAATCTTGGGTTCTTGAGTACTCCCATTCCAGGGTGACCACAAGACACTGCTGAGGATTTTTGTTTTCTCAGCACCAAATGAAACCTCATTTCCTTGCAAGGAGTCTGTTCTATCTCTGGCATTCCTGCTTTCAGTCAGTTTAATCCCATCTTGTGGTTTGGCCTTCTTAACCTCTGTGCCAGGTTATATGTGCCAGGTCACAAAATCCCACTACTGAGCAGATACAATTAGAATTTCCCCTTCAAAATTTTCAGGGAGTGTTACAAGTGTTTAATATACATTACATTTTTTTTTCAGAAAAAAGAACAGTCTGACAAATCAGGAGCCTGGTGTTTGACGATTTTTGAAGAGCTTCGTTCACAATTCACAGAAGCTGAAGAATCTCAGGGTAAATACTTAAAAAATGTTTACCTAACTTTGAAAAATCCCTCAGTAGCTCAAGCAGCTGCTGACTTTTGGAAAAGATTTGTTTACCTAAGATAAGAATGGCAGAAAGAAACATCCCACCTCACTATAGCACCACTGATCGCAAATGGCAAAGGAATGTGCGGTGGTCCGGTACAACCCAACGTAAGCCAGGGTTACCATGTTCATTAAAGGCATTTTTCACTCTGGTAGGACAGATCTAACTGGCAGAAGAAATAAGAATAATCCTGCATCTGCAGATTCTTCTGCATTTGAAATTCAAACTCAAATGAAATTTGTCAAAATTAAAATTTGATGCAATCTATCTTTTATTTCAAAACCTGCACTATTAATTCTTTGGTATAATTAAAAGCATTTCAACTAAATAAAAACATAACATAGGTACCACATTTATTTATCCTGAATTGTCTAATTGCATTGAAGTCTCTCAAGATGCCACCATGTCTTTGTTCTTCGTATCTTGTATTCCTTTTTTTTCTGAGTTCCTCAAATTAGTGAAAAAATTGCAATCCAAAATGTAGTAAAAAAAAATTAAAGAATTCATAGATTTTATGAAAAAGAATACATTCATTGTCTCCTCTGAGTGATCTTTTCCTTTGTACAATGCACCAGTCAATCCCACCCACTCCAATTTATTTTGATTCAGTTCAATTAAGCTTGAAAATTGGAACTAGAAAGTGATATAATAGTTCATTCTACAATAAACTTTTTTTAGGATTAAAGTGCTATCTCAGGGTATTTGTTTTTTACCCCTCAGAGTCATTGGCTGTAGATTTCAAAGTGATATAAAATTTTCTTGAGGAAGTTTCCCATATAGGGTTGAATTTCCAAGAGTCCACCTACTGGGTATGTGCCCATTCTGAGGGAGTGGCAGAAGGTCTTAACATGAGAAGATTGAGGGGTTCTTCTCTAAATAGCATTGCATTTAACAGCCTTCTTAATGTCTTATATATTAAAAAATTGTATTCATAGGTAATAATACTGCTGCAAAATACTGTTTTTCAAAAATACAGTGGAAGCAACATACAGGTGGGATTTAAGTGTCTTTTTTTATTCGTTGAGCCTATACTTACTAAATTTCTTTCATCTTTCATTTAGATATTTTCTAGTATTATGTAGTTTGACAGATGTACTGGACCCCTTAACCAAACAAGCAGCAATTTGGTACAGGCTCCAAAGGAGGTGAAGTCCTGAGCCATACCTGTGCAAAAGGAAACCCACAAAGGAGCAGAGTGACCCAGTGACCATCCATGTTCATCAGCTTGAAACACCACCAATCATGCAATTAACACATGAACAGTGTGTGGCTTTTCCAAGACTCATTTATCAAGGAACAAAGAAAGCTATGGGCACAAGGAATCTCATGCATACTTTTCACATTCTATGCAATTTAACTATGAGCCAACCACTTTATTCCATAATTATTCCAGCCTAAGAGGGCCTTTGACCTCTCCCTGCTAGGCAGTGTGGCTGCCTGGTGGTGTTCTCCCCTGGAGTTAGGATGTTTCTTAAGGTTGCTCTTCCAGGTGGAGAGACTTTGTAACAATGACAGATTTTTGGATGAGTCCAGTTTTAATTCTCTCTAAATTGTTACTGTACTGCATGCCAGGTGACTCCCCTTGAGCAGGGATGCCTATTAAAGCAGCAGATTCTTTACTTGAGTTTAAGAGTTTCTTCCTTGCTCAAGAGAGAAAGAACCCTGACTGACAACAGATCCTTGATAAGTGACTGACAGCATGCTGAATTTATTCTAAAGAAAGCCATACTCAATATTAACTATTTTAAACTTTGTATGGATAACTCCATTAGATGTAAACCATTGTCCAAATCTGAAACTACAATGAGACCTGGACACACTTAAGCTTCACCGGGAATTTAGAAAACAAGGGGGTCCATTCTGTGCCTTCTGACTTAGTGCAGGGCTTCACTTACCGTTTTGGGTCTCTGGGTAAATCATTCTAGCTAGACTCTAACTCCATTTTCATTGTGTATTTTTTCCACATTCTAAGTAACCAAGTGAACCTTGGCTTTGAGCTGAGTTTTACAATATTATATTAAAACCAAATCTGCTACTGCCTTTCATGGTGATTCTTTGAATATCCTAAATCATCAATCCACAACATATGTAATAGGTTCAGTACACTGATGATTAATGGTTGATTTATGTGCCGAAAAAATATATATATTACCTAGCACTTTTCTAACTGACAATGTACTGGGGAGTGGTAAGAGTGAGGAAGACCACTGAGAACAAATGAAATGTTGTTTTGAGTTCTGGATGAACCAAGGTGTACACTATATTGCAAAAATAAGTACTGAATAAGGAGTAACTAAGCTAGCATAGCTTTACCTCCCAGTATTTATCTGTCTGAATGAGAAAATAATTATGTGAATAGCAGCAGCTGTACTTGATGCTCTGAGTGGAAGATGACTTGTTTCATATCCTCCTCTACCACCAAATAACCCTCACAGTCAAGAGCTAGGGTGTCATTGACAAGACCATGAATATTTATTTGTGATGAGGCAGAGAAACAGCTTCCAAAAGTGACACTTCAAAAAGAATTTTTTAGACACTGCAGGCAGTACTGTTCTGGATTTCAGACTGTCTGTACTGCTTTGGTATTTTCTGAGTTGTTCTCTTTTATAGTGTTGTATAAATGATAGATGATAGATAGATAAATAGGTAGATAGATAGATAGATAGATAGATAGATAGATAGATAAACCTGAGCTGAACATTCATGAGTGTTTCAGAAAGTTTCCACTTGAAAAAAAACCCATGAATTTTACTTGAATAATGTGCTACTAGTGATTTCTGCTCTTTCAGTTTTCTGGCCTTGGTTGCACGAATCCTGTTAAATGTGAATTTACTAAGGTACTCACCTGTACACAAGTCTACAGACTGGGGCCTAAAAATACCCAGTTATTATTATGTGGGTAAGACATCACTTCAATATTATTTTATTGGGTGGTTCTGATTACTTTACAGAAATCCTATGATAAGTTTCTGCACACACACTTGTTCTTTGCACCATTTTTCAAAACATTGGTGGCCAAAGCTGTTTAGCTGTAGCTATCAGTGTGGGCAAAAATCCCTTATGTAATCCAGATTACAGGAAGACTAAAAAAAAAAAAATTCAGTGGGTCAGAATTCTGTGTAGCCATGTTCTTGAATAATTTCTTCTACCTAGTTTTACTCTAACTCCTGCAACGTAATTGATTCATTTATTAAGATTAGCCTAGTCATGGACAGCTTATTTTGAACAAGAGTTCTACAATGACTCTAAAGTAATAATCAGCCCAGAATGCTCCCGAATACTTTGCTCTGTGTCCAGACATTTGCAAGGTAAACAATGAATATCTGTTAACATGAGTTTAAGCTGGACATTTGATACCTAGAGAAAAATAGGCGGGAAGGTGAATGAAGCAGTGGATACATTTCTGAGGAATGAAGTCAGTAGATTGCAAGTGACAGGTTCAATTACTGGTCTGTGGACCAGTGACACATCTGCCTTAAACTCTGAGAAATGGGCAGTGGAAAAGGGATGAATAACTCTTAAGATTTGGAGAAAATATGTAACCATTCGGGCAGAAAATTAGCAATTACATTTTGTGCCATCAGTAATAAGTATTTCAACAAAGATCTTAGGTTAACATCAGACCGTGTGACAGTATATCAACCATTACACCTGTGTTCAATCAGCAACCACATCCCTCAATGTGATACTGAGCTCCTTAGTTCAAATGTGACTTGTTCAGTGATAAGTAAGATGGCTGACATCTGCTACAAAAGTATTCGAAAGCAATTTATTTCATAGTCTTGATGTTGAGTGTTGAAAGATTTTATTTCATTTTTTTAATGTATGGATTGATAATTTACCTTTTCATGCTCTTGTTCTGAAATGCCATCCTATTCCTCTCCAAACATACACTGTCACATATGTCCCTCATAAACTACTGCAAATAGATAATCATGTTACATATGCAAGTAATATATTTGCTAGTAATAACTATGCAAGTAGTAAATCAATCTACTGAATTCAGAAACATGGAACTCTCTTCTCACCTTGGTATGAAATCTAAAGTCATAATATGGAAGCTAAGTTCATTACCATTATTAGGCCATGAAAGAATGAAATTTAGTGTTAAAAGACAAATTGAAGGATATCTGATCAATGCAAAATAACACATTAAAATAGGACAGCTTCATAAATTCTAAAAATATGCCTCTGTTTTCACTTTCTAAGCTAAGCATTTTTGAAGGAATGTTAAAAACTACTGCGAATGTTCACATCAGTTTTCATCAGAAATGAGAATGTTTTCACTAGTTTTCACCACAAAAACGTCCTACCTATACAGCTAAGGACAGAAATAGTTTATCATGCTGGCTGGTTTTCAGCATTGTTTGTTTGGGTTTTCTTTTTTGGATTTGTTAGGGGTTTTTTCTTGGTGTGTATTTTGGGTTTGCTTGCTTTATTTTTGGTTTGTTTGCTTTTAATTCCTACTTGTAAAGGCTTTCAGCACATGTTCATATTGCTGGCAGAATTGAGGTTGTAGCTTTTGTCAGCATACCTGGCTAAATCCAAAGCACGCTTGTTAGTACACCCAGAGCACAGAGGCCATTCCAAACTATTCGTCTGTGAGGCTTGGAACACTGGTCAGGTATGCTAAGCTCCACGCCATTACAGTTTCATTGACAATTGCCTTGCACTGAGGTTTTCATGTGGTGCAGACATACTCTCAGTACACTGCTCTCAGAACACATCTTGTTTGTTCGGTATGAACTGGGGATCACAAAGAGGAAAACAAATAAACAAAAAATTAAACCAAACTAACACAACAAAACATAAGCAATGAAATGTGTGGAACACATTTATTTCACTGAGAAGTGTAAAACAGTCTAATCAGCAAACCTAATCTCAATATTTATGTTGCCCTCAGCTCGCTCCACAGTAAATGTTTTTACACACACACCCCACACTCCTTTGACTTTGAGGAAATATAAGAATTCTGAGCATTCTTTTCCTGTCCAAGCCTAGAAGATAAAATGAAATTACATGTGGGATATTTCTTCACTTGACTTGTGCATCGTCCTGCTGTCATGATGTATGTGAAGCCACAAACCAACAACAATAGCAAAATTATCCATTTGCTCCTATAGCAATCCAGAACAGAATTATGGGCATTATGTCCCTCAAAAAAGCTGAGTATGTTTTGATAAA
Source organism: Amblyornis subalaris (assembly GCA_018881555.1). NCBI lineage: Eukaryota > Metazoa > Chordata > Aves > Passeriformes > Ptilonorhynchidae > Amblyornis > Amblyornis subalaris. Next base: position 2,544,978 of record JACAXG010000117.1, on the reverse strand, counting down.
TACAGCTAGGCTTTTCCCTTTATAAAGTAAGTCTGGAATTTTTTTTATTTTGTTTGTTCTTATGTCTACTAGCCTATATACTTTTGTTTGCAAAAGTTGCATTGACTGATCCTCGAAGAAAAAAGTTTTCCCACAAGAACATTGTGATTTGTATAATAAATAACAATTTTATACGTTTGTATGGGAGTAAAAAACGGACTGATTTTTGAACTAGTTAGAGTGTGCATTAACAACAGACAAAATTTTGGAAGTAAAGGCTTTGGCTTTTATATACAGTATATTTCTATCCCTATATTAAATTAAAATTACATTTATATGTGTGAATACTAAATGACAGAAGCTGTCATCTCGGGAAAAAATCTTAGGAATGGAGTTTTTCTAAGCTTATCTTATTTGCCTTTCAGCTTTAGCTTAATTTTATAAATATAAAAATTACATTTTTTAAATACCTCAATTTGTACTATGTAGCAACTGCAAGAGAAATCCTTGTTAGATAAGGTAGGTTGATGTCTACCAGCACTAGGATATTCCCTATAAGAGGTGGGAACCAGTGGTCAGATGGGATCCACTATTGGCTGCTTGGTTCCCAAACCACCTTGACAGTAGCCTTGAGGCTTCTCTACCTGATGACAGCTTCCTGCACAACATCTGTCTCACAGAAATTGTCTTTAAAGAGCTATGCATTTTTGACTATTACCTTGCTGATTTTACCTTGCTTGTTGCCACACGCCTGTGTGCTGGATGGGTGCAGATGAGGGGGTCACTTTACCACCACAGATTTATCGACCTTACAGCTTTCTGCTAGCATTCGGTAGTTACAAAAAGTTTCTTTTTGTACCATTTCAGCAGCTCAGAAAGAGTGGTACCAGACCCGATGATGCCATTCATTTTATATAAAATATAAAATCTTTTTTTTGTATATAGTCACTTGTTCAGCTTTTTTTTGCTAGGTATCTTTGATCAGAGGCTCTTTCTTAGGTGGCAACAACCTGTCTTTGAGCTCCGCCCAAGAACGTGCAATAGTAAATTTCATTCCTTTGTTGCCCACAATGTGCAAATTTTCCTGATTTATGGACAATAAATCCAAGAGTTTCAGCCAAAAATAAGTTCATACTGAGGAGAAAGTCACACTAAAGACGGGTGCCACGAAACCTTTGGAAGAGTGAATCCATCAAACTCTTTCAAGCCAGGCTCTCAGATTTAGAGTACATTCACTATTACAAACGTCTCCTGATTGGGACAGAATTAAAGAGGTAACTGCAACCTTCCTTTCCATTTTATCCATTCTTACTGCTCTTTGCCAAGGTTAGAAGAAATTAAACTGTAGGCATTCATATTTTTTCCTAGACTCATATTGTCATCTATTATTACATTTTAGTGCCGTATGGAACTTTCGCAGTAATTTAACTTCCTTACTGGAAAAACATTTATGCAAAAGCGAATCTTGAATTATATAGCATTTTAAGAGACTGCCTAAAGCATTAGATATCTAATCAATAGTTAGTTCCCTTTGCTTACCATCAGGGATTGGAACAGCTGCCTCATTGGCCTGCAGATCCAAGCAGCTTTTTACTCCAAGACCAAAAAATTATAAGCATAAAGAGAAAATAGTAGAAAGCCATTAAAATCCTCATGCACTCCAAAAGTTTGTTCTTTTATGTATAAAAGATTTTGGTGGCATAATGACATTAACATTATCCAATTATAGCAAAGGGTTACTATCCAATTACCAGCAAAATGCCAGTAGGTTGCACCATACACTTCCTATATGAGCACAATCCTCTCAAGACCTGCAGCAATGCACTCTGGTAAACTGAGCTGATAACACCGTCCTCTGTTTTTTTCTGGATGCCAACCTGCATTTCCCAAAGAAGCTAACATCAAGAGTCAATATTCCAGCCCTTTTCAGGGCATCGCCTTGCACACAGAAGGGCCTGAACGTGCTTGCAGACGTGTCTTCTTCTGTTCCCCTGTGTAACTGCCACACAGTCTGTATTTCAACTCAATTTCAACTCATCTCAAAGCAGTTTCTCTAACACAATAAACTTTTTTGTAAAGCACAAGTGCACTTCCGTCTGAAATTTTTCTCAATTAATCAAATGACCTTTCCCCTCTCACTCCTACCTATAGGTGTGGTAGTAACACTTCTAAGTGAAGATAAAATCTAGATTATTTACAGCCGGATAATACTGTGAATAAGTTCTCACTTGATTTAACATAATTTAACATTTTTGAATATGTGACCTAGTATAACACATCTGTCCTTTTATCTATCTACTGTTGAACAAAATGAAGGTCTGCTTCTGGCATTTCTACAGAGGTCAGTGGGTATGGGATTGTGACCTTTCAGTAAGTAATCTGTAAGCTGATAACAGCTTTTCCTAAGATGTGTAAGATGCCTGGATAATGAATAATAATGGAGCTGAAGGACAGAAATAACACAATTAATGCAGTGCACCAGAATCCTACTTCAGCATGCAAAGATAAAACTAAAACTGCAGTATAAACCAGATTTGTACAAACATGAATAGCCATTTAACTCTCTTGTAATATAGATAAGAGATCTGAATCTCTAATGTATCGGCATCTTCCCACAGAAAGTTATTCTTCTATATGACTATATCACTACACTGTTTTCTTCTGTCATACTTTATTTTCTGGAAGCAAAGATAACAGTCCTAAAATATTCAGGTTAATAATACAGGATGCATATCTATAAAGTATGCTGTTTATTCTGCTTTTATTTAACTTATGTTTTTATTAACTAGAACTATGGGTTATATTCTGTTTAGTGAATGTATTCAAAGTTCAGAGGAACTTTGTCTGCAAAACCAGTTTAGATCCACTGGGTGAAGACTTGAGTAGACATAAAGGCCACAGATAGAACTGTGGTTTCTGAGTTGTGTGCAAAGGTGGTCCGTGAGGGCTTACCAGGTGACAACACATAATGAGAGAGAAAGAACCGACAAGGAATTGAACAGACAGCTTTCCTTTACTCTTCATGGAAAAATTGTAGATTGGTACTATTCTTGTTTGAAAGCGACTTTGAAGATCATCTAGCTCCAACCCCCTTGGAACATCTTCCACTAGACCAGGTTGCTCAGAGCCTGGTCCAGCCTGGCCCTGAATGCTTCCATGGATGGAGCAGCTATGACTTCTCTGACAGCCTGTTCCTGTGCCTCATCACCCTCATGATAAAGAATTTCTTCCTAATATCCAAGCTAAACCTGCACTCTTTCAGTTTAAAGCCATTCCCCCTTGTTCTATCACTACACATCCTTGTCAGAAGTCCCTCTCCAGCTCTCTTGTAGGCCCCCTTCAGGTACTCGAAGGCTATCCTAAGGTTTTCCCAGAACCTTCTCTCCTCCAGGCTGAACAGCCCCAAGTCTCTCAACCTGTCTTCATGGCAGAGGTGCTCCAGCCCAGCCTGATCACCTTCTTGGCCTGCCTCTGGACTAAGTCCAGCAGATCCATGTCCTTCTTATGTTGGACGCCCCAGAGATGCATGCAGTAATGTAAAAAGGCATATTTAATCCCTGGAATGCTACTATAAATATAGACAAAGCATGGGCCTCCTAGTGTGAAACATTACATGTATTTTTCCTCATATGTAGCTTTCCCTGACCAATAACTTCAAACATAATTCTAAGAAATTCTCAGGATTTTGTTATATATTTTGGCAACCACCTGCATGGCATATATTTTTAATTTCTTACAACTCTAATTTGTAAACTTCAATGAAACCCACTTTCTTGAGGATGAACATGCACAATTTTAAAAATGTATGTGTGACATGACTCTCACGAGTATTTTTGTTCATTAAATGTATTCTGTACAAGAATTGTAAGATCTAATGTCCTCTGGCATACCAGCATGCAGCTGAAATCTACAACTTGCTGTCATAGTATAGTCAATAAAATCCAAAAGTTCCTGAAGAAAAATCTATGAAATATTCCTGGGGATTTTATCAACTACTGAAGGTCTTTTGACACTCTTGTAAGAGCGGAAGACAAAGACAGATAATTAACTGTTGTTTGTGAAGTAACAATGCATACCCACAGAATCAAGCTTTTCCTTCTAGTATTATCTGTTGCATGATTCCAGTCTCAGGAGAATTACAACTGTTAGCAAGCACAAATGGACTGAAAATTTCTCTCAAATCTCTCCCTGCATTGGAGCATAGATGCTGCTTTTAAAGCAAGAACTGATGTTACCCATGTGTTTAAATGTTGTCAGGTGACCAAATCCTTTTGAGTGTAAGTAGCTTAGCTTGGCTTATCATGGTACCTGTATCACTTGTAATCTTTCAGATTCACAAGAATGACAGTTAATTTATTTTCATTTACATTTCTCTGGCACATTACCATGTAATTCCCAGCCAGTTCTGAGTGTTTCTTTAAGTAATGGTAATTTTTAACTTTATAACCTATTATTTGTAAGAAGGCATTAGAACATTTATTTTACTAAAACAGCAAAGAGGATTTTTCCCACTTCAACAATTCCCATGTTTGTATTAAAGCCCCAGATTTTCATGCTTTTATCATGGTACTTACTCTTTTCTGCTATAAGAAAGCATGATGTCTCATGAATGCATTTATGCCATCACATCAATCAGTTATGTTCCCTGATTACATAGTCAATGCTTTCTTTCACACTTTGCATAAAGCAGTTGTTAATTCTCTAATTTTACTCTGTTCTTAATTTTGGCTTTTATCCAGAAATGCACTTAAACACGGGCTTATTTCCCTGACTTCAATGAAACTACTTATGCACTGGTTACGTCCTTGCTGGAATAGGACCTTCTGGTTATAAGCCTTCATTTTTAAGCCTGCTACAATTATGAATAATTTATCTCTTTTAATTTATCATTCACTTCTGGGACTCTAAAAATGTAAAATACTTCACAGACTCCTCTGTATTTGAGAATAAACACAGGTTGCTCCTCTTTTTTTTATAAAACATGGATTTATTGGCTAGACAAAACAAATACAAAGTGTCATTTTCATTGAATTATTTAATAAAGGCATAAATAAATGAAAGGAAACATTTTGCTTTGATCATCAAGTGGCTATGCAGCTCAAGAGACTAGAAACAGCCAAGCATAGATTTGAGTATGACACATGACGTGCTGACAGCAATTCATTACCATCTCAATAGCATCTTTGTTACCATCTTAACTGCTTGGCACAAATTCGAAGCAAGTTGAAGGCCTTTACCCAATTTATAGAGGACGTGTCAACATCAAAAATCCACCAAGACAACAGCTGATCATTTCAGGAGGCAGTCAAGGAGCTTAGCGTTTCTCTCTTCTATTCACTGCTTCTGAGTGTAGTCAAGAACTATAAATGGAGTGGAAGAGAGAAGGAAGAAAATAGTAGTAGACAATATTTACTTGTTTAATCCTTAATCAGAAACTCATTGAGGATATTTCTAAAACTACCTATCTGAACTTATCTTTGATCGAATAAGCAAAAAAATTATCTCTTATTTTTATGTCCTCAAGACAGGGAGTGTGCCTTACTCCTAGCAGATTGCAAACAATGCAGCTTGCATGGATATATGTTAGATTGTAAACAAATGTTTTAGACACTCATCCTGTAAGTCTCATCAATTTCTTAGAGAAGAAATGCTACATTTAAATATTTAGCCTTCCTTTTATTCATTCATGATAGATGAGAGCCATTAAAGATTCTGCTCTCTTTTTAGGCTTCATGGTTGTGCTTAGAGAACATTTTGTGAAAAGAATATACCCAACACAATTGCTGCTTTCCCAGAGATCATGATGGGCAACTGCCATTCTGAAAGGCCAGGTATATAATCCCTCACTCCTTTGTGTATTGTAAAAGTCCACATGAAATCTTCTAGAAACTAATGCAGACTTGTACAGAACATTTCAGATATGGTGATACAGTCTCCTTGAAGTGTGATAGCTGAGCAAGGATGATTGAAGCCCTAGACATAGCAATAAGTTTACTTTGAGGTGTTTTTCTGTTTTATTTGAATTTCAGGGGAGAGTCACTGCCCATGTAAACTGCTAACTCAGAGGAGCATTCAGAGTGACAGGAGATTCACAGAGGCCTGACTTGTTTCCATGAGAATAAGAAAAAGAGTAGATTAGCACACAGTCCAAAATTCAGTACTTGTCACATAGATTAATTTGGTATCCTTTGTCTACTGCTGCATAGACATGATGTGCTTTAATTTTCGTAGGTCTTAAATTCCTATAAAATCATATGCTACAGAGACAGATTGAGTTTAATCTGTCCCAAAAGATAGGTCATTTAGAGTGCTATGTGCCAACAGTTAAATTCAGGCTTATTAATTTCAGCAAAACTATAGCCCTTTGGTCTTCTTTCCTTTCCACTTCTTTCAAATTTTCTTTATTTATTCATTTGTTTCTCAGATAACCTTCGCAAAATTCTCAAACAGGTAACTGATCATGTCCTCTGGTGAATAATCTATAAATTGCTCACGTATTAATGTGCTTTGTAGACTAGCCATGTACTATAACGATGGGAGGAATTTATCTTAGTATAAAGACTTCTGATTTATTTATTAGMAAAATTGAATACTGTCTATATATCCCATTCTCAAACTCATGAAAATATCAATCTAGCAATTCATTATTAGTTAAATATTTAAAAAAACTTATCACACAACACGAGGCATAGGGCCTTCAAATTAAACATATTTCTAGACTGTATTTGCCGCAACTAAGGGGGAAAACTCAATCCTTCAATTCTTTGAATCTATAAGAGGATGGCTAAAGGATGTAGGTATGATAAGATCATGTTGCGGAGTAAGAAAACATTAATTCCTACTAGCCTTGTCCCCAAGAACAGTGAGCTAACGTTCAAAGTTACTAACCAAGCTGTTGCAATTTAAAAGCTACTGGTTAGGTTTATTTAATTTCCTTCAAGTATAAATTAAAATTATACGGAGATACATGCAGAACTAATTTCATAAGAGAGTAGATGTCTAGTCACAGACATTTAAAATTTAAAATAATTTTAACTAGTCTCTCAAAAGAAGTTGTCAGCGGAGACAGTGCTACTACTGAATCAGATTTTTCACATGGTTTTAGAGCTCCCACATCATACAGAAAAGGCTTAATCTCTCTTACATTCGTTGTGTTGGTAAATCAGCCCTTTAGGGATAGACATGAGGTTTTCATCACTTGGTGATTTCAGTCTGGGCTTGGTGCTGGGACTTTGCTCTGGACCTATAGCATCAAAATATTAATAGACATAGAATGCATGAAGTGGGATTTATTTCCCCTGAAAGTCAAATTGTATAACTCCTGTAAAAATAATTCAAGAATTTGGGAAACATCCTTTTATTAGACACTTTATGAAGACATAAACTCTGTCTTGGGGAGATATCAGCTTATTGTAAGTTTCATTTCAGTTTATTATAAATTAATTTGTGAAAAAAGAACATTCTGAAGATTAAGTGTCTATTGTACTTTTTAAGACATCAAAAATAGCATGAAAACTCTTTGAAAATTTACTGTTCTTGCTGAGTAATTCTCATAAGAGAAAGTTAAAGCTTTTGGGAGCTATTTAAGAATCTGCTTGGCTGGGTACTTTTTCTCCTTTCACAGCAGACTTTGTAAATCAGAATTATTCTTCCATTAGGAAAAAAGCACGTGAAATTTATTAAGTCTTACTATATTTCCTTTCTTTTTCAATATGCATTCAGTCTTTTAAAAGGTCTTACTGTAAGTTTAGTTTCAGAGTTGATAAGAAGCAATTTGACTGTAGTTTTCAAATTATATTTAAGGGTCCTTACTTACTTGCTCCTTACTCTATGCTTGACAACACTGGAATTATAAGGTAGTTATTCAGTGACTGATAATTCAACCTCATGTTTCCAAATCTCATTTGCAGTTATGAATTATTATTAAAGTGGACTGTCAGAATGTTCTTCAGAGGTTTAATATCTGCTATTCTTGAAAGGGATGTTTGAGTCTCTGCAGATCTCCAAACATGTTTGGTCCTAGAAATATGCAATACCAAAAAAAGAAAATTGTATGTGTAGCAAAGAAAGAATAAGAGGGAATCACAGAATCATGGAATATGCTGAGTTGGAAGGGACCCAGAAGGATCATTGAGTCCAACTTCTGACCCTGCACAGGACACCCCAAGAATCACACCATGGGCCTGAGAGCATTGTCCAAACGCTTCTTGAATTGGCTTGGTGCTGAGACCATTTCCCTGGGGAGTCTGTTCCAGTGCCCAAACATCCTCTGGGGGAAGAACTTTTTCCTAATATCAAACCTAACCCTCCCCTGGAACAACTTCAGGCCATTCCCTTGGGTGCTGTCACTGTCACCACAGAGCATGATCCTTGTATAGGTACCTCCTGATAACTTTGTACATGCTACTGTGTTTTGTGATTTGGGATCCGAAGACAACTGAACACATTCACTGGCTAGGGATTTTGCTGAATATGTGCTTAGAAATGACTAGAGGAGATAAGTAGCAGAGAATTTATATAATGCTGGCCAAATATTCTTGTTCAGCAATAAATACTCTGAGAAATGCCCATTTTTAACCTGGATATATTCCACTGATTTCTCTGCAGTGGTAACAGTGTTCTCCATCTCAAGGGAGAGAATCAACACAGCCTGGTTCACAGTCCTCTAGAGTATTTTGAATACACGGATGTGCTCTGTCTCATTCAGTATTTTGTATCACAGAAGACTTCTCTGGTTGCTCTGCAGAGGTGATGTGATACCAACTATCAGAGAACATGCTTCTATCACCAAATACATCTACCTTTCCACACAGCTTTTTGTTCCATCTGTAATTTTTTTCAGCATCTCAGATCCCCAAGTAACCTCCATAATACAGAGATGAAAGATGTAAGCACCCTCTGACCTCTCTCTTGGGGATTTCCTGGATGTAGGTTGCCATGCTTGCCCTAAGAAAACCCAGTGAGCTCTGAGCTGATGGACACAGAACAAGCACTAGGGAATTCAAGATTAGCTCTCTAGTACCTCCAGCTGGATCTTGGGTCATGCTAACGTTTTGAGCCATGTTTCCTTTGTGATAGTGTTTTTCTGTTTCTCTAAGGTTAATGTCTCCACTCATCTGCAATAACAGTCCAAAGTAATTCCGCATTTGCATAGCTGGTAATTGGTACAGGCACTGTTCTCATAATCTCATAAATTGGAAATTACTCAGAATTCAAAAATCTGCCTGATTTCATTTGGCAGGGAAAAGTTTAGGAATTGCAGCTGACGGCAGCAGCTATAGTTGAATGAAAGACAGTGGGAAAGACCTGCATGTTCTTTCCTCACCTTTCATTTTTTGTCTAGCCAAATGATGCTCAAAAGAGATGGGGGAAAGTGACCTTTCTTATGCTGATCCCAACTATCATGATATTTTAAATGAATTAGTGACTTCTGGACTTCAGTGATGTTGTTTTAAACACATTACTTTGTATAGAGATAAGCTAATTAAAAACAGCTTCCTTTTTTTCTCTCCACCTCGCAGATATGAATAATATGTGTCCCAAGTGTCTTATAGAAAAGCTATTTTCCCAAGTATTATTCTATCTTCTGCTACACCTAACTTTAAATTCTTCAAAGAGAGAAAGCTTCTTCACTTAAACTGTATGTCTGAGGGTTAGCAAAATTGTATCCTACTGATTTGCTACTGATAGGTGCCATAAATTATTCCTTTTCCTATTAAGATTGTTTTATTCTACTTCATGGCTGAAGACCTGCTTTGCGTCAAAACTCCAAAATAACCTCCATCACAAGTCTGGATTATCATTAAATCGGTAGGCTGAGTCAGCAGGAAAAACATAAACTCATCTAATAAAAGAAATACAGAATTACATTAAACAGAAGTGGAATTTTCTGCTTGATTTCAAACTGGAAAAGGCATGGCTGAAACACTTTTAAGGGTTACTTTAAGTTTGCTGAAACCTTTTCAGATTCACAAGTGTCCTCAGCTTCCACCTAAAACGCAATGAATTACCATTCTTTTTGAAATCAAATAGAAGGTTTATGGTCTTTAACAGGAGAATAATTAATTATATCCTTTTGTATCATTTAGGGGCTTTAACACACTGTCCGTGTAGCCCTTGAACAAATTTAGTAAAATCTCTTAGTGTTTTGAAGTGACAGATGCTTTTCTTCTTGTAATGATGTGAACAGTTATATATAAAGAACAACAACTTAATGAACATTAATAATAGAAAAATACGGACAAAATAAATACATGAGTAATGTAGGTCTAAACAGAAATTTTTGTTTTAATCGTTATTAAACAAAAGTACTTTCTGAATCTCATGAATTTGTTCCTATTTTGGGGTTGGGTTTTGTTTAGTTTGTTTACTTTATGAAGTCAAACGTTTGCTGTTTTGACTAATTTCAGCAGAGTTGCACAATCACATTATCCTTTTGCACTACAGCTGGATTTTTTTTGCTACCAGTGGTTAATCTTTAACCCTGTTATTTAAAGAAGATCCAAACTGTTAATTTCTGACTCAGTCTTCGGTCTACTTATCTTTATATTGCTCATTCCTTTACAAAAATTGGAATTATGCTTAATACTTATTCCTTGTCTTTTCTCTCTTTTTCAAAGTGCCTGTATGTCTGTGTGTAATCTATTTGTAGGCTATGCTCTTTTAATACCAAAAAGGAAGAAATAATAGTTATTTTTTACCTTTATGCTGTTGTTTCCCTAGAAATAGACAAATGAAGCTCTATAAGAACACAACAGAATACTCGTGATTATTCAAAATGTTTATTTTTATTTAAAATGTAAATTCTTGTTTAAAACTAGGTGACACAAAAAAACCCACATTTTATTCTCAAGTTAAAAATTCTATTTTAACCACAGAAATAGCCGTTTTAACTCTTCTACACCAAAAGCTCAGGGTTTCTTTCACAACTGCTAGAATATCAGAAAAACTAAAAGTCTGTAGATTTTAACTGTAGATCTATGAGTCTCTAGAGAAAACAGAAATGTAAATATTATAACCTTTTTTAATATATATTGTATGCACATATGTGCAAATATACATTCTAAGTGTTCGTATATGTATTATATGCAAAAATAATGTAGTCTTCTCCAATTAAAAAATTGTTTTTAGCAGCACAGTTGTCTGGGTTCTTCATACAGTTACTGTGTACCTTACTGAAATTTATTCTTGATTGGTGAAACCAGGAAAAAAGTAGGAAGTCAATGCAACAGATCCTTCCTAGGAAATAGATAATCGTGCCAGCTATTGTGGTTATTTTCTAAAAGACCACAAGTATTCAGTAAAGAAAAATGGGAGAGAGTGCTACAGCAATCAACTACAGCAATTCCAAAACAGATACAAATAAGTATTTCCTACCTAGTTCCGTTTTGTCACTTTTCTTTTATTAATAATTTTGTAATTAATACTTACCCATATTTCATCTTCTTACTCCTCTGAATCATGTCTGAAAAACCCATTAAAAACCCACATAAAAACCATCGTCACATGTATATGAGAAAGAAGAAACACGATGGCAGTGCACTGTGGCTAAATGTGTTCTACTGGAAAACACAAAACACACCTAAAAACAATCATTAATTGTCTGTATATGAAAGCCCACTTGAGATGGTGATCTCTTTTTCCTGGTATCCAGCCACAGGATGCATAGGAATGGATGAAAGCTGCATCAGATGACATTCAGATGTGATGTTAAGGTGTTTCAACACTGGAACAGGCTTCCTGGAGAGATGGTCAATGCCCCAAACTTATCAGTGTTTAAAAAGCATTTGGACAATGCCCTTAAAAATATGTTTTAACTTCTTTGCAGAACTTAAGTAGTCAGTTTTACAAGGCAGTGGTTGTAAGTTCCTTCCAACTAACTGGCCTATTCTATTCTGTTCTGTTCTGTTCTATTCTATGCTATGCTATGCTATGCTATATATTTTTTTCAAAGATAGTACTGTAGGTTAATTCTTAATGTTGAAGAATACTGAATAAAGAAATTGTTGGGTTCTGAAAAAACTATTTACTAAACCCCTGCAAAGTTTCAAACTTTTGACTCTTCATAGACAAGAAGTTTAAGTGACCCACTTTATAGAATTAAAAAATAAATAACCTTAATTAGCAAAGAAAACCCTGCATGTCTAAATACGCAGTCTGAACTTTTAAAAAATATCATCTTTCTCTACACCTTCTCTGAAGAAATTGTCCTTAAGGTAAAAAAATCTGTATTCTTTACTGATCAGCACATGATAAATAAAATAGCATTTGCCATAATCGTAGAGATGTACAAGAGTTTACAGGGTCAGAGAAGAGATCATAAAACTTTTGTATCTGTTCAGTAAGAAGAAAGAAATAAAGATTCCTTGTGGAAACAACTAGTGTGAATTCAAAACACAAATTGTTTGTTAAAATCTGGAGACACAAAATGAGGATACTAAGAGAAAGGTTATTAACCATGAAGGCTGAGAACAACAGATAATAGGCTAAAAGAAAAGAGAAAGTTAAGAATTGGAAGTTCTGTGCTACTCAGTTTGATGCTGAGAAAAATAAAAAAAAACTTAATTATTATAAGAAAAGGCAATTTTTTTTCACCTAAATTTAGATTCATAATTGAATCTAATCTGCTCTGATTCATAATTTAAAGATGAGGTTGAATGAAAAGGCAGAACACTTAGATGAAATTGGTAAGTTATGCGAGTATACCAAGTACCAGAGAGGAGCGTATTGAACAATTGCAGCATTCTGTAAAAAAAAAAAAAAATTTTATATCAAATTCCATACAGATTGACAGAGTGAACCTGACTTCATTCTATGTAAAACCCCCATTTCTTCCTCTAGAAGGCAGAGAAGATTTAAACAAGAGAACAGTTGATTTTTTTTCCTGATAGAAAGCGTGAGGTGATTGTTTTGCACTTGCTATTCAGAAAGACTCTTTTGTTTAAAGAGCTTTCTCTGTAAAAATCTTGGCCAAGTATGGGAGATTTTTCTGTCTTTATTCAAGTTTCACTCTTGCTTTCACTTCCACTCTCACTCCTGCTTGGGCCAATTAATTCCCTTGAATGCAATTTGTTTCTGTGGTTCATTAAAAAACATCGATGTTTTTTGAACCAAGAACATGCACACTGTAGCATGCAACAAGTATTTTTCTACATCTCTCATAATTTTATGTCTACCTGAACTAATATAATTATTTCACCTTTAAAATTTTTCATGATAAATGGATAATTCATATCCTCAGTTCATTTTTCTAACAGTGGTAAAATATACATAGTTTGATAAATGCTGTGTTATAAGGAGTGTTGAATATACATTAAAACCTCTTGATTCCTTCTTTTGTGTAACTGGTTAAAACTTTTATTTCTTTTCTTTACCATGCTTATTATGAGTAGTTACTAATTTCCTTATCAAAATTAGGTAAGTTGAGAGTGATAAAACCAGAAAAATGTATTTTAAATGTTTAGATTTTATTTAGGCTCTTAAGTTTAAATCACTCAAGTTAGAGAAGTTTAAGATAAAAACATAAAACATAAAACCATAAAAATAACATCTAGGGAATTAATTTTCTTGGAAGCTAATTCTGCAATAGAATTTCAGGGTTGAAACAAAGAAGGCATAAATTGCCTAATCAACTTGTCTCAAGCTAGACTATAGCAAAGAAGAATGTGATATCTTGGACTTATAATTTTGTTTTATCTGTCTCAGAACACTGTAACTGATGATCAGAGGGAAGCAGTAATTTAATAGCAAGAAAACTGCAAAGGAGAAGCATGGAAAAATAAGAGATAAAAAAAATTACATATTCCTATGAAGGCCTGAGAGGATGCAGTATCAGTGTTAGAATATTAAAGAAAATATCAGTTTCAGAAATAATTTGATTAATTCCTCTTGAAATTGAGTCCTCTATTAAATATGAAACTGCCTGAAATACAAAACCACATCTGACCAAAGGACAAATCTGTATGTGTGAATGCCTACTGAGCTCTACAGAGTGTCATAAAAGTTTTGATACCAATAATATTGAGCATTACCTTTCAAGTATTCTTCAAATTAACATTTACCACTCATACAATTTCTAATAATGCACGAAAGTGATTCGAATAATGAGCCAGTAATCTTAAATTGGAAAGTAAGTGTTGATAAATGTATGCTGAATTTTGGTGATCATTGCTGAATAATACAAAATGGAAAGTTGGAGACTGAAGTTCAAAAATAGCTTGTACAGAAGGAGTCTGGTTTTAACCGGTTGAACATATTAGCCTGAATGACTGTTTAACTCTCTAAATGTTTGAATCTATATTTGATTTACTATTAAGTAAACAAAATTTTCTGATTTCATAAAAATAGTGGAGCTTTTATTTTCCCTCTCCCACAAGTGAACAGAAAGCAAAGGAGGAAGAGAAACACAAGGCAACAAAAATAGATCAATCAAAACATGATCAATTTTAAAAAATATATCAACAGCTTGGTGAAACACACTTATCAGAAGACACATCATTTTGCATGGCAGTCTTCAGGCTTGCACCTCTCATCTCTGCAAAAAGAAACCCCAACAAAACACCCAGAATTCTTTAGAATGTAATATCAGAGCATTCTTAAGACCTTGCACATGTTGATTGAGGTTTTTATTCCAGGCCCAAACATTACAGAAAAAAGGCTTACAGTAAAGAGCACAATTGCTCTCTTTCTCTCTACTAAAACTAATGCAGAATAGTATTTTCCTACTTTTTTCAGTGTCAAAATGTGAGTTTTCAGGCAGTTATGATTCTATTGTGTCCCTGGGGATTATTTGGTCTATAGAAACAAGGTTTTGATATTTCTTTCTTTACGACGCTCATTATATCTACTAATGAAACATTCAGACTAGCAACAGGATGGCCTGAGCTAGAAATATTAAAAGTGAATTCACCAAAGTTTTTTTAGAGGCTTACAAATTATGGCATTTCAAGAAATATATTAAAAATATAACTTACTGAATAGCAGTATTTAAAAATAATATTGTGTGCAATTAAATGTTTTATAAGTCACTTGTTACATTGACATTTAAAGAGATTTAATAGCCAAGTGTGGTTATTACATTCTCTGGGGTTTGGGGTGAGAGAAATTTAAAGAAAATCAATAATTACTTACATCATGCAGAAAATTCATTTATGGAATTGACTAGACACAAATAAGTGTTCTTTTAAAATAAATAAAAAATGGCATTTCCTTCCAGGGGCATAGTTTTTAAATAGTATGACTGAATCAATACAGTAATTTGTCATTCAAAGATTCAAACCTGATCAGACTTTGCTTCAGCAAAATGATGGATGGACATATATTTTTAATATCTCCATATAGATGATGAGAAATTCTGTCCACCAATTTCTATATATGGGTCTCAGTGCATTAAAAGGACTCCTGCAGTGTTCATCTGATCGGTCAGTTCTGAAGAAATACAAAGCAAAGAGAAGAGTATTACTTCAAAAATAATAGTACTGCTTCAGTGTACTAACCAATGGAAATCCAATATATCTCTGCACTGTATGCATGCAAAACGCCATTACAAGTAAATTTCACATGTAGGTTTTATAGATTTTAAATGTGGCTGTAACCTGAGATCCTTAACAAAATTTAACTGGAAACATAATGGAGTTCTGTACTAACAAAATATAGTAAGGTAATTAAAAAACACAGATGCTAGAGGAAGAGGAACTTTGGTTTTGTGATACTGTTTCTATCACAATACCTATAAAAATGCTCTTTATTTTCAAGAAAAGAAGAAGAAATCATGGCATTGGAATTCAGACCTGCCTTACATTTCTTCTCTTTTTATTTTCCAAAATGATGGATTTCCTTTTTTATAGTGGTTAATCTTCAGCACTCTGATGCTAAGTTGCGTTTAGACTCAGGCTACAATAGTGTCATAGATAAAGCTTCAAAATGCCTCAGCTGAAGTGAGTGAACCCATGTCTTCCAAGTCATTCTTGAGAAGTCAGCTCTGAATTTTCACATTACTGGCAGGAAGGAGACCACAGTTAAAGATTAATTTTTTGTTGCTTACTCTCATAGCTTTAAATATTGCTCTGGACTCTTGCTTTACTAATTGTTCTCCCTCTCAGTTTAAAAGCTTCAGCTAGCACAAGGAAAGAAAATTGTCATCTCCAATTTGAGAGAATATATTTCGATTTCAAATCGACTCTAAGTGAATAGTCAAATAACACTATTATTGTGCTTTCTTTCAAAGATTTGGGGTTATTTCCACTTTCTGCTTTCTTGTTTGTTTCTCTTTTTGTTCTGACATGGTATTTAGCATATTTGTACAAATGAAAAGCTGTCATCAGCTTTCGGATGCATGTCGGAGACAGATTTAAAACCATTAAAATATACATGCTGTGTGTGGCAAGGTGTCTGAACTGTCTGATCTATGGCATGTGGAACACACTCCTGTGTAGAAGCAGTCATTGAACTTAAGGAATCATTTTCAATCCAGTGCTCTTTTTCTAGCTTCTATGACTTCACTTGATGAACCAGTGCCTTACTTTTCAACACCTGTATTTTGCCCCGGAAAATTGTCCATGTGAATTTGGGATCCATAGAAATGAAGCCATGTGGACTCAAGTTACTATTTAAATAAAGTGGTTCTTACAAGACTTTCTCAGGGACTGACCCAGCAGACTGTAATGCTAGACTATTATTTCAATCCATTTTCAAGATGCGGCCCAGGGTTACCAGATGAAAGATACCTGCAGACTGGATTTTGTGATTGAAACATTCAATATATGATACAGAATCTCTGAAACCATATTTTAAGATCATGAAATCTGATCTAAAGCCTACTGAAGTCAGTAAGAGCTATTTTTACAAGTTTTGTACCCAGCTTAGTTAGCTTGTAATAGTCACCTTTTACATGAACAGGCCACACTTTCTGCAGATTAAGGGACCATTTTTCTTAGATGATTTGTATTTCTAATTTCTGAATTGTAGTAATAATTTTTCAGACTTAATGCTAAAGTTATCCTTTTGACTTCTCTGCTTTGTGCTAGTAAAATTTTACCATTCTGAAAAATTTCTAATAATATGTACCATCACGTAAAAGGACGACTGAATTGACTTAACCTAATTAGCAAAACTTAGGATTCTCTCACTCCACTACTTTTCATGGAACTAAATTTGAGTTCATCTACTTAATAAAAATGAACTAGTTGTGACTCTTTCTTAATGGCTTTAAAAATGATTTCTGCAGAAGCAAAGCAATGTGAAGACATGGCGTTTGTAAGAGTAAGTAAAATTCTGTAAAATCAGTACATGTCAATGTAGCTGAAAATTGGAGAAAATTCTTTGCATTAGCAGTATATGTATTATATGTGTTACAAGTATCTTATATGCAAGAAAGTGACATGGCTACTAGTAAGAGGAAACCAGGGATGTTGGGAAACCGTTTTACTTTTTGCTGGAAATGCTTTAAAAGTTAATGTAACTTCATTTATTGTTAATTTTATGTCATCCTCTGTCCTTCATTTCACTATGTGAATAGGAAAGATGTGTTCCAGATATTATTTCAACTTCTGGCAAATTTATGGGTTCTTCTGAAAGTTTCCTTTAGATGCAGATGCTCCGGGGTTAGAAGAGCCACTGCAAATTTAAGCAATCCTAAAGATTATTTTGTGAATATGTGGTGGTGGTGTTTTATTGATGGCCCATAACAGCTATGTCTCATGGTTCTTCTGATGCCTCTCATCCATATACACATCTCAACCCAGCACTTGTGTTGTCTGGCAGCTCCAGCAGCAAAGCTGAAGCTAAAAATTGTATGTATTGTATGTAAGGAGGGACAATGCTAGCTGCATGTTTGTTGTTTTGTTCGATATTCCAAACCCTTTAGAACAATGGGAATAGAAGGAAAGAAAGAATTCATAATTTTTGTTATTTATTTTCAGAACTTACTAGATTGTGTGACGAAAATCCAGCCAATTTTTAATACTTATTTGATATAGATAGTCTCAATAGCTACCTAGCCTAAAGTTTAAATATGTTTTGAAACAACGATTCATCTTTCACAGCCCTGAATATCTTGCAGTCCCTTTCTGTAGATTGGCTTACCAGCATTTTTAGCCCACATTCTCCTTGGAATTTCATCTTTGAAGGAATTTATAGAATACACTTTCTTACTACTGCTTTTGGGAAAGAAGGAAGGAAGGAAGGAAGGAAGGAAGGAAGGAAGGAAGGAAGGAAGGAAGGAAGGAAAAGAAAGAGAGAAAGAGAGAAAGAAAGAAAGAAAGAAAGAGAA
Organism: Amblyornis subalaris; assembly: GCA_018881555.1. Lineage (NCBI taxonomy): Eukaryota > Metazoa > Chordata > Aves > Passeriformes > Ptilonorhynchidae > Amblyornis > Amblyornis subalaris. Next base: position 2,526,731 of record JACAXG010000117.1, on the reverse strand, counting down.
AGAAAAAGAAAGAAAGAAAGAAAGAAAGAAAGAGAACCTGAAGCATTGAAAAAGTCTGGTGAACAGAGGCAAATGAAGCATGACAGGGCTAATTATGGGCAAAGGGAGAGTTCTGGAGAGGTCACAGTACCAGCTTGAGTTGGGATGGGCCCTGGAAATAAAAAAGGAAAAAAATCTATCACAGATAAATTTCCCAACTGTTCAAGACAGCAGCAGACAGATGGCCACTGGCTCATAAGTATCCCAGTCCTGTGTGCAGCCTCGCTGGCAAAATCAGAAAAAGAATATTTCATTGAGACTTTCTGTGAAAAACCAACCTATCAAATATGCAAAAAAGCCACTACAACTAAAATTTAGAGAGGTATTTATTTCATTAATGTGAATGTTAATATTTTTCTGTTATTTTTCAACTCCTTAATAGATTGTGTCAGTCTAGTTTCATCAAAAGACATTACCTCTGTATTAATTTTCAAATATTCACTGGCACCACAAGACACAACTCAGACATGGTGCTCAAAAGCTCAACTTTCACTCCTCATCTACAAATTGTAACTTATTTGTTGCACAAGGACTGGTTCTATGCTGATCTTCCCTCCCTGAGCTTGTTCTTGCACAAACATTAATCTATTTCTCAGGCAAAGTAATGTACTTTAGACTGTAAGAGGAAACACAGCTGTCTGTTATAAATTGTACTTATCCAATCCTGTATTTTCGTTCATGTTCCTTAGTTCAGATTAAAATTCTTTGTTGAAGAATTTTAGGACATTTGTTACACACTGTGTTTAGATCTATTGAACACAGAATTTTGTGGGTGAGTTGAGCTATAATGTTATGTTTCCTCTGCCTGTAACTTCTCAATCAAAAAATACGCAGAGGAAAACACACTTTTAAACAGGAAGAGTCAAGTGGAGTATCTTCTGATGGCTTTTGGCTAATGGTATTGGAGTGTCTTAATGGTGTTTTGTGTTGGCATATTAAGAACTAGCTGTAGTTAAAGGGACAACATATGATTCTCAGTTGTACAAAATATTTCACCACAGTTTCAACTATCAATAACACTTGTGTCATTCTCAACTTTATTTAGCTGAGCTTTCTGTGTTCTAGCCTTTAGTGTCTGGGACACAAACCTCACTTGGGCTCTTATTCTATGTTTACATGTATATCTCTCAAGCTGCAACAGCACGACTCCTTTGTGGAAGTACTACCAGCGATTCCTAGGAAACACAAGCATTTCTTGACCATGAGGACCTGCAAAGCAGGATGTGAAAATACCATTGCTTTCATCAGCATTACATAAGCCCAAACCAGTGAGTTGTTAAACTGAGGTCTTGAAATCTGCACTGTACTTGTGCAGATTATATACTTATACTCTCCTCATTAGTATGGGAAATATTTAAAATATTAAATAAATTCAACTTGGTAATAGAATTTTAAGAAAGCCTACTGGACTCTGTGGTTTTTACTCAAAGAAAGCATGCTGTGGAGAGGACATTCCTTCAGAAGTCTCTGACAGACTGTTTCGCAAGTGTCAGCTCTTTTGGCTTCTCAGTAAGAAAGGCGTAGATACTCAAAGCCAGTAACTAGCTGTTGAGTAAAGGATGGAAATTGTAGGAAAGGTAATAGCAATCTCACATGCCTTCTGCATCTGGGAACACTGTTGCGACATCAGACCCTAATGCTCTGTGCAGAGTTCCCACTCCTGATGAGATTCACCAACTCCAAGTTTTCTTGTACCTTTGTAGGGTCTTGTTCACAATACAGATGCATTAGTCACTGATCACAGACATGTCTGTGTGGACTTAGTTTTGAAGAGTACTCTTGGTACAGTGTGCTCCAATACAATAAAGTCACAGTTACCCCGCAGGTGCTTATTTCATGTCAACTAGACAAAACACCAACACTTATGGCCAGGTACATATCAAATGAATGTATATTGATCAACTATGCGTTGCTTATGTGTACAGTACTTAATTATACCATTCCATAGAGCAGTCATATGCTACTAGTCATATGGAGGAACCAGGGGTACTCTGCCCCATCTGGCTGGTGCATTGTCACAGGCTATTTTGATATTCATCTAAATAATATAAAAGAGCTAAAGTACCCCAAGCTGGATTCAATATGTTCAGAAGATGAAAAACATCTTTTTATAGATGGTTTCACATACTTTCAAGAGAAGGAACATCCCTTCTAGTGTATCATAAAATCCTATAATAAACCTCAAAACTTCTTTTATGTCTGAACTATGAGCCCAGTAAAGTGTAGATCTGTTATATCTTGAGTTAGTAAAACATTCAGCGCATTTTTTTTTCTATACAGTCAAGGGAAAAATCATGATGAAATCATGGAATTCATTAAAAATTTACTAAAGGAGTAATTTTCAAAGGCTGAGTACAAAGAAGGACATTTCATCAGACTCCACCAGTATGCACTTTGCTTTCCACTCAAGAAGTGAACTGAGATCAAAACTGAAGAAGTTAATTTAGGACAAGTGCAAAACACATCTCAGAAGAGAAATCATATTCACAAATCAAAAAGTAGAACTGCTGGGTAGCAAAGCACTAAAGAAGTGTGTTTAAAGAGCTGGGAACAGGAGTCATAGTAGATCAAAGACTGAAGGCATTTGTGTGGTGGCGTTGCAGAATAAACAAGTTTCATTAACATATGTATCATGCAAAATGGGATTATAGTCAGGGCAGACCCAAAAACAGAGAGGAAAACTTATGATGGGAAGAGTCTAGCAGGCAATAGCCCAAGGAGGCTGAGGAAAGACACAATATTTACAGAACACTGTATCTTTTTCAAGGGATGTAAACAAAACCCTGACACTTCTTCTTTCTCTTTTTCTCTTCTCTTTTTGTTTATCTTACTCAGCATAGTAGGGCTGGAGTTTCAGTACTGTATTTGGACACTGTAATTTAGTGACAGTCAAAATTATGTCCAAAGAAATGAGACGTGTAATAAGAAGATTGTAAATAAACTGTGAGGAAATGTTGAACTACGTTAAAAGAAAAAAGTAAAAAAAAAAAATCATAAAAAAATAAGAAAGCCTGCAAAGGATAGTAGAGTCTCATTTAATATATAGATTTCTGCTTTATAGAAGTTTTTACATGAAGAATGTAAATATTAATTGTTCTTTCTGTCCACTAAAGGTACATGCACTTATAGTAATGGTTACAGGGAATAGGGAAGAAATGGAATTTTAGCTCCAGTTATGCTATGCTATGTTATTTTATGAAAAGTTCTCCTCTCACCAATGCCAGGCAATTAAGACATCCCATGCTCCTGGTTCTCACGAGGAAAGTCATATGTGAGTACAGTGGAAACCAAGTACTCCTTGTCCTTCAAAATAAGTTGGTTAGGTGCATGGCTGCTGAACAGGGAGCACTGATTAGATAATTTGTGTGACTATATATTCTTTTTTGCTTTCTTTCCTCTCTGAGATTCTTCCTCTTTACTGCTGTTACCCCAGTGTCTCACCTTCCCTGTTATTATATCCAAATTTAAATATTTACATTACTGTTGTTTTTGCAATCCACTTTATCCAGGATTTGCAAAGCCATTTTTGGTTCTTTTGGGGTTTTCTGGTTGGTTGGTTTGACTTTTTTTAATTTTCCTTATCTACATGGTGTGGCCATTTCTCGTGGTTTCAAATCAGGGTTAGTCATCCATATAGACATTATCTTGTTTCTGACTTCAGGAAGGATTTGTCTTGTTAGCATAGATATATAGTCAAAATAGACCTTTGTTCACATAGCAGCCAACTTATTTGATAACAAATATTTTCATTAAGATTTAGATAAATCTTCCTGACAAAGAATTAGACAACAACAAAACGGGCTTGAGAGGGAGTTTGTTAAACTAATCTAACTGAAAATTATTCAAGTATTTAAAAATGTTTATTCATTCATACTTATCTTACTTTCAGAAAGGATAAAAATCCTTTCAGGACTGTAACTCCATGCTTAGAATTATAAGATCTAATGTTTGATACAGAAAAGTAGCTTTATTCTGTTTAATTACCAAGCATCTTTTCCAATGCTACTTTGTTTCCCCTTTAAATGCTTCAAAATGGATCATATATATTTTTTCCTAAAATCTATGCAAACAGATGTAATTGATATCACTTTCACTGAACATTGCTATGTTGACAATATATGCAAGCAAGATATTCTGTAAAGAGAAAAAGCCCTACTTATCAGGGTATACATTAGAGTGCAATAAAATAATAAGGAAACAAACTGTAAGAAACACAGATGGTATGTCTTGTTCAGATCACCTTATTTACTGCATAGGCCATAATTTAGTAACCAGAACAGATGTGCCCACTGTACATAGCATAACCCCCATTTCCCCTCTTCCATTAATACTGTCAAGTGGCCAGATGAATAACAGACACCTGATTTGCTTTCTAGAACTGGTAGAAACTAAGAAAATGTAATTTACTGTGGATGTAGTGGAGTCAACTCATTTAAAGTATGGAGTAAGTTATAATAGTTTGACTGAGTTCTACACCATACTCTTCAAATTTGTTAGTTGGTCTGTACCAGCTGGTACAAGCAAATTCACTTGGAATTGCCTGTACACTGTACCAAGCTACCTCCAAATTCTGCTCAGTGTGATGATGGGAAACAGATGGCTCAAAGTTTTCAGTTAAAATTGCTTTGACAGAAAACTGGTTTTCAGCAGAGTAATTCTTGTTTGTGTGAAAAATGTCTGCTTCCTGTGGAAAATCTCATCATTTTGTCTATAAAAAACAGCTCTCCAAACATGACGATACAGAATACTTTCCAATAGAAGTCCACAGGCCCGAGACATGGGATTTATTGTGCAAATGCTTTGTATGCTCAAGCTTCTGTTTGGGCCAGGTCTCCCAGATGGATTATATCTTCCATGATGCAATATAATTTCATCAAGTCTTCACTGGCTGAAAGTGAAAGGTTTGTAGAATGACATGAAACAAAACATTTGCTGAGGGACTTCAGCTGATACAAAATAATATATGCAAGAAATACTTTAACAGCACTTTTCATAGATTGATCGAGCACATGCAAATCAACGTTCCTCTCTTGCACTATTCCCCCATACACTATTTTTTTCCCAAAGCTTTTCTTGTGTGGCTCATATTCCAGAAATATACATTTGCCAGTTGAACAGAAACATTGGCCCCTTCTTTAGAAAGAGCCTTCTGTCTTATCTCCTATGCACATTTTACGTTTTCTTTGTTTTAAAATAATACAACTGTTGTTCTTATGTAAATGTGTGATTTGTGGATGGATGAGAAGTAGGATCTATAAAATTATACATATTATGCTTCTGCTTTAGTTTCCTGAATTCAAGCCTTATTCCAAAGACTTTCATTCTGCATGTTTTTTCTACTCTTTCTCCTTCCCTTCTCAACAACCTTCTTTTGTTGCACTGATATAGTCAGCAGGTTTGATGTTTGAACCAGGGACAATGGCAAACAATCATTATTTATTATTTGCTTTTAATTTTAAAAAACAAATTGGACATTTATTTTCAGCTAGTATACTTTTAAGTAAATTATTTAAGAGACATTGGTAAGAAAAGATGAGACAAAGCACAATCTGGTAGCTCATCTACATAGTCAAAGAAGATTCCTTTCTTTTCTGATTTATGTGACCTGTTTCACCAATAGGACTTAAAACTGAAACATTTCCCCAGCATGTTTTAGTGACATTCTACCATATGTAAAATGAAGTCAAGCACTCTTACACCTGTAAAGCAACGAACATGTTAAAATAATTTATTCAGAATTGTATTTCCTCTGGAATTAAATTTGCTAAAGAAACAGAGAATGAAAAATCAATAATGATCCCAACAAATGTTTCTTCATGAACTTCTAGTAACCTATGGACATGTAGATATGAAATATCTCAGGAGGTTAGGTTAGCATTAACATTTTTTCATAGTGGAACATATTAAGATGTTGAGGGAAGAACTGAGAACGGTTGGAATGCATTTAGATTGTTTTCATTACATATACAAGGAATAGAAATTCTGAATTTATAAGTGTTTTTAACTGGTTTGCGTGTTTCAGTCAAATATATGAATTTGATGTCAAATGTTTATAGTCAACCAGACATAAATGTATTCAACACTGAATGGTAAGTAGTCACTAAAAGACAAGGGGGAGGGGGACACCAAAACCAAAAACCCAAAACCAATTCAAAACCAAAAAGGTCGTCCTATTACTCTTAGAGTAAATTTTTAAAGTTCAGCCGTTACCACCAGAGATTTCAAGACAAACTCAGACTGGCATTTTATCATCTTCTTTTTGTAATTATTTATTTCATGAGCAAATATATCTGCATGAATTAGGTGGTTTTTTAAGTTTTTTACAAACAGAAAACCAAATTCATTATTTGTTGAATATGATTTATATCGTACTAGTCAGTGAATAAGCCACATTGCAACAAAATTACGACAAAGCACTATTGTCTATTTCTTTCATCTTTTCAGAAAGCTGACTGTGCTATCAGTTTTTACAATGTCTTGTTCATCCCATGTTAACTGATGATGCTTCGTTCCAGCAGAACAGTTGTCAGGGCTAACTACATTGAAGTTCGACTTCTCATGAAAAAAAATAAATGCTATCTACCTGTCTTCCTTTATTTCTCCAAGAAAATTGTGGATTAGATCATATCCATTGCTAGGTGACAGGACAAGTAGCATGAATAACTCGATGAATTGCTCTTACCCCACTATGACTAAATTGTCACTCTCTCAACTATGAAAAGTCATGATGTGAGAGTTTAGTTTGGAAGGCACCAGAAATATAGTTTGTGAGGCCTCAGTACACAGTCTGTGCTGCCTTTTAGATCTTTATAATTTTACACAAAATTATGAAGATTCAGGGATACAATACCAAGAAAAATAAGATCACATCTTCCCCATATTAATGATTGTAATTTGCTAGTTGCACTCATATCTTTTCGGGGTTTGTTTGTTTACTTGATTGTTTTGTTGTTGTTGTTTTTTGTTGGTTTTGGGGTTTTTTTGACAACTCACTGTTGTAAAACCTAGTGAATTGAGGGAATTACACAGCATGCAAGGTACAGCTTATATAGTGTAGAGTTTATCCCTTCAGAAAATAAACCAAATTTATCATTATACATTGGCTTCTTGCTGGATTTCCATATAGTGGTGTTTTACAAGAGTTCAGTTTCAATCTTCCTGAAAGATGAAATTAGAATAGTCTGTAATAATGAAAATATTGGCACAAAAAATTACTTATTCAATCTAACATTCCTTTGGAGATTATCTTACAGCTATATTTGTAAACTATATATACAGCAATCTGTTCTTCTGTCTAATGCAATTTTGATCAATCTAAGAAGAAAACAGAACAGAAAGAGTCTAAGAGATTGATGGGCAGCAAGAACAACGTCCTGAGTGGCAAAAATCTTGCCACAAGCTGCACTGCCTATGGGCCTTGGAAGTTTGCCCATAGTCTCTTCTTTGAATTAAAAAAAAAATTAATTAGAGCATGTTGTTAGTCTACTGGCAGGTAGACACAGGTCGATATTCCATTCCTGTGCTTGCCTTCTTTTTCCAGCTCAAGTTTGCATATCTAATCGATCTCCTTGCCTGTATGATTGATCAAAAGAGAGTGTGATGCAAAAGGAGATGCCAGAGAGATATGCAAACCCATGTGTTGTGAGAGGTGGAAGCTAATGTCACATCATGCAGTAATTTTCTGGCACATTTTTCTTGCTGGGCTGCATTACACAAAGATGTATATCTTGCTATCGCATTTCCGTTCTGCCTTCTGTTAATTGCTGCCTAACTTTATCATTCAGAACTCTGTGGTGAACTGTCTGCTTTGCTTCATGGGCAGCTACAATACAAGTAGCTCACCAGTGATAATAAAGACATGACCTAGACTGCCATTAAAATATCAATCCTCACACACTTCTACAGACTCTGTGTCACGGCTGTGTCTGAAAGCAGAAAAACAGTAAGTAAAATTTCTGAGTTGAAACAATAACACCTTTTATCCTATGCAACTGTCAGAAATGCCCCCTTATGTCTTTAAATCACGGTGTAAGTTCACTTCAGATATTTCAAAGAGAAGACTGCAATAGAAAGTGCCAAATAAAAAATGAATAGAGGTGACCTAAACTCTGCCCGATACTCTCCAAAGCCCATGTGAGTCAAGGATAAGGAGTTGCCTGTCCTGCAAATAATTTCTTTTTTGACAGAAAACCTTTAATTCTTCAATAAAAAACCTCTGCACTAAAGATGCAAAAGTATTATTATAGTTAGGCGAATGTATTTTAAAACTTATAAATTTATGTATTATGCCTCTTGTTGTATGCTTCTTTCCTAAAAGTATGTTTTTGATACTCTGACCACAAATCGTCTTTTCACAATTTGAAAAAAAGGCAGAGTCAGGGAAAGCACTTCTGGTTTATGCTGCCTTTCTGGTAGTGAGTAGCCTCATCTTGTAACACTGTGTGGCAGACAAAAGCTCACTTGTCTTTGCATTTACTCCTTTTTTTAAAAAATAACAGGAAAAGACATCTCAGAAACAATTCTTATGTGAGAAGGGTTATCATATATTCTGGAAGGTAAATCTCATTTGAAATTACTACTCAGCAGTAAGTAATGGCTATATGTTTAATGTAATTGCCTGCTTTATCAATTGATTTCAATATCTTTGAAATTTTATATTATGCCTTCTCTGACAGATACTTCCAGCCATGGAAGAATCTTAACACTTGCCTTTTTATCCTCTAAAACATATATTTTAAATTTCTTTACACATGATGCTTCATCAAACTGCTAGAGCAGTGTGACAAGAAGCACTGGTGCCAGTGGCAGAAAGCAGCAGTGAGGGACACGAGGGATACATGAGGATACAGAGATCTGAACAGAGATCCCTCCGCTGGTCGGACCAGCCTCATTTGTTGTACAAGCCAGCAAGGGACTCAGCCTGCACCCATCAGTGCAGGTGATTTAAGCAGGATTAAAAAATCAGCGCAGTTAATTTCGATAAGTATAAGTATCTCACAGCAGGCAGGTATATGGCAACATGGTTATCACCAGTGAAAAATCGTGTCCTCTGCTTCTCCAGAGCTTCTAGTACCAAGTAGAACCCATACAGACACACAGATACAGCGCCTGTCAGGGCGTGCAACCACTTGGGTTTCAGGCTGCAGAGTGTGCCTGGAAACGGAGGATAACAGCGAGAACACCTTCGGGAGCTGTGCTCAGGTAGATGAACTGTTCTGCTTGGTGACCGAGTCTTTGGAGAAGGAGGGCAGACTGAGGAGTATTTCAGAGTTTGAGAAGGAGATAGATCAGTGGAGCTGTGGTCTGACATTTCTGATACATACAAGCCGATTCAACATGGGTAGGTCCAGTATCTGTTTTGTGGCAGGATGAAGATGGTATCAGCAGGGAAAAAGAGGAGTGGAAGTAAATTAGTGTGTGAAGCTGCCAGAGGAACACCTCCTTACCCTCTCAGATATCTTTACAGAATAGGTGTTAGGGTCTGTGAATGGTAGATGAAGGACATGACAAGATAGAAAAGGAGGAATCTGTGCAAGTATTCTCACCAAGGCCAGATTAACCAGCCCCTCGTGCCAAGAGCTGCATTAAGACTTGCACTGGGAAGAAAGCTCGAGTTATGGTCATGGGTGGCTCCCTGCAGAACAGAATGAAGGCATCCATCTGCAGACTGGACCACCTTGTTGGGGAAGTTTTCTGTCTCCCTGGGACCCGAATCAGAAATGTCATCAGACAGCCGATGAGTACAGTACAGATTTTGGATTATCAGGCACTCCTGCTCTTTGGCATGGGTACAGATTATATTGCATTAAGAAATCTAAGGTCAATCAAAAGACATTCCAGGGCCCTGGGAGAAATTATTCAGGAGGACAGATAATGTTTTCCTCTATCCTCCCAGTACTAGGGAGAGACATTGGAAGAAACAGGTGTGCATCAAAACCCTCCTCCAGGACTGGTGCCTCTTCCAGGACTTTGATTTTTATTGTGATAGCAGAGATTTTCAGGTGCAAAGTGTGCTGGAGCCTGATGAGATTCACCTGTTCCCAATGGGGTAAATGTGCCTTTGCTTGTAAGTTGGCAGGACTGATTAACATGACTTCAAAATGTATTTTATGGGGAAAATGAATACCACAAGGAGAGATAAAGGTAAGCCAAAGTTTGGCACAGTATCACCTGAGGGTGACAATGCTAATGGGAGCATTTATACTTGTCCAGGGAACATATCTAAAGCCCTCATACATCAAGGAATATAGCATGAGAATTAAAACAAATTGGACTGGAACTGTTGGACTGTTAAAAAAAATCTGTTATTTCATTGATGTTAGTGAGAGTTGGTAGAATAAGTCCCATGACTGGAGTACTGTGATGGAGAGAGGGATAGGCTGGGCAGGCAAGGTGGAGAAGTTCCACTATATGCAAGAGAGAGTTTTGGCTGTATGACCCCCTAAAGTTATAGATTATGTGGTTGAAAGCCTTGGGATGAGGATCAAGTTGTGGAAAATAACGCAGATGTTGTAGTGTGTGTGTCTACAACCTATAACCAGGCCAGCACTGATGAGGTATTCCATAGGCAATTACAAGAAATTTCTGTGTTAGTGACACTTGTCCTTATGGGAGTTTTAAACTTTCAACACATCAGCTGGGAATACCATACTGCTGTGATAAGCAAGTCTGGAAAATTCCTGAAATTCATTGAAGATAATTTATTGTCACAAGTATTCAGTGAGACAACTAGAAAAGATGCTCTCCAAGACCTGTTACTTGTGAATAGAGAAAGATTCATGGGAGATGTGCTGGTAGATTGGCAGTCTTGGCCACAGTGGTCAAGAGGTGGCTGAGTTCAAAAATTTTTGGTGTGTGAGGGAAAAAGATCAGCAGAGTTGCTATCCTGAATTTCAAGACAGCATACATTGAGCTATTTGGGCAGCCACTTAGCAGTGTCCTCTGGGAATCTGTTTACGAGGGATTAGGAGTCCACAAGTACTGATGAGTTTTTAAGAACCTCTTTTTAAAAGCACAGGAGCAGCCAACTCCCTTATGTTGCAAATCAAGCAAGCAGGGTAAAAAACCAGCTTCACTGAAAGAGGAACTCCGCTTGGAACTCACCAGGAAAAAGAAATCGTTTGATCTCTGAAACAGAGCTCAGGCTTTGCAAAAAGATTACAGAGCCCTGGTTTGCATATTCGGGGAGAATTAAAAAAACACAAAAGCAATGAAATAATGTTTTATCATATTCCAATCAAACTTAACAATAAAGCACTTCTCTGACTACCTCTTTTAATAGTACTAAATAAGCACCTGAATTAGGTTTGTTTAAAGTACATACATAATGCCAATATGGCCCTCTTACCCATCTGGCTTTTTTACTGAAGTTCAAAAATATTAATATTTGTCAACTTAAAAGAATAGCTGTGACTCTCTAAAACCGCTTTGGATTTTATTTTGTTGTCCTTTCTCTATCTTTGATTTTTACTCATATTTGACTCATCTTCCAAGTCATCTTTTGAAATTATTAGCCTTGGTTCTTCGATATTTAGTGAGAAATATTAATAATCCTGCTTGTAAATTTACCAAATGGTTACTCTATGTTTGCTTAATATTGACATAAAAACCTGATGGAATTTCACGTGAATTAATGCTGAAAGTATGTGTAGCATTGGATGCCAAAAAGAGAGGTGCTAAAATTGAAAAATACTGTTATGAACACTGATATTTTGATTAAGAAGAATGTAGGGAGTTCTGAATCACAAAATTTAAAGTCAGAATATGTCAGAATTCTTGGCATTGTCACGGACAGTATGTAACACATTTCCTACTTTGTTCTACCTCTGTCAGATTTGACCTATTATTTCAATGTAAATTCATCCATTCAATAACAAACAGAAAGAAAATCATTACCATCATTATTTTTCCTGTGGCTACCAAAAGCACCTACAAAGTATAATGTGGTTTGGAATTTGAAAGGAAAGTATGAGAGAAAAATAAGATTAATAATCTAAAGTTATGACATGTCACTATTACTATGATATAATTTGCAAAAAGATCTTTATAAATTTTAAATATGCTTCCATCTCTTGAAATGTCTCAGATTTCCCCAGTCACTGTGTCCAAATCCAACTTTAAAAAATGTTGATCTTTTTATGTCTGAGAAATTTGGGCTAAGGTGTTTCTTTAAATTAAATATACCATTTTAAAATAATTCCTTAGATGTGATTTTTTTATAGCTTATTCATCCAGCTATCAGTATTAAATCAATTTTCTGAGAGTTTATCTTCTTTAAGACCAGTTAGGAACTAAGGAGGAACACTAAAAACCAACATGATGACTTATTTTTAAAATTTTATTTCAAGTTATCTAATCGGTGAAATAATAGTTATTGTACTAAATTCTTGCTTATCAAGTGTTCCCACAAATTTTATGAAACCTCAAAGGAATTCTAAAGCAAGTTTTGGCCTAACAGATTATTCTCCTGTGTGTAGAGAGGGTACTGGAATGACAGAAATGTTGCAGACTGCTCTGCCGTTCCTGTCTATAGATTTTTCTCCACATCCAAAAGTCTAAAGCCTTACATACTGGATATCAACTGCTCTAAGAAAGAAAAAAAGGTGAAGTAAATAGGAAAACAATTAAATCACATAATATGTGGAGTTGAAAGGGATGCATGAGGATCATCAAGTCCAGCTCCTGGCCCTAGACAGGGCCTCCCCAAGAGTCACACCTTGTGCCTTGAAAGCATTGTCCAAATGTCTCTTGAGCTCTGTCAGGCTGCTGCAGTGACCACTTCCCTGGGCAACCTGTTCCAGAACCCACTCTCTGGGTGAAAAACCTTTGTCTCATATCCAACTTAATGTCCCCTGACTCAGCTTCAGGCCATTCCATTAGGTCCTGTCACTGTCACCACAGAGCAGAGGTCAGTGTCTGCCCCTCCTCTTCCCCTCACAAGGAAGTTGAAGACCCCAGTGAGGTCTCCCCTCAGGCTCCTCTTCTCCAGGCTGAACAGACCAAGTGACCTTAGTCACTCCTATGCCTTCACATCCAGACCCTTCATCATCTTCACGGCACTCCTTTGGACACTTTCTAATAGCTTTAGATCTTTCTTATCTTGTGGTGCCCAAAACTGCCCCCAGCACTCGAGGTGAGGCCACCCCAATGCAGAGCAGAGCGGGACAATCCCTTCCCTTGCCCGGCTGGCCATGCTGGGCCTGCTGCCCCCCAGGACACGGATGGCCCCCCTGGCTGCCAGGGCACTCCTGACTCATATTCAACTTGCCATTGACCAGGAACCCCATGTCCCTTTCCACAGCACTGCTTTCCAGCCTCTCATTCCCCAGTCTGTCCATACATCCAGGGTTGCCCTGTCCCACGTACAGAATTCAGCACTTGTCCTTGTTAAACTCCACCCAGCTGGTGATTTTCCATCTCTCCACTTTGTCAAGGTCTCTCTGCAGGGGCTCCCTGCCTTCGAGGGAGTCAACAGCTTCTCTCAGTTTTTTATTGTCGGCAAACTTGCTAAACTTGTGGGTAAAAAGGATTCAAACAACAATTACAATAATAAAAGTCGTGGTAAACGTCATGGAAAATCAGTAGGAATGTTATTGCAAAAAAGATACAAATAAGTTATACCTAAACAAAATTTTGAATAAACAAATATGAAAGTCAAAATAAAAGAACTCTTAAAATTTACTTTGGAAATTTGGCCCAGCTCATTTTTTGACTTTATATTATATACAGTTTGGTCATGGATTTGCCAGAGACAAAAAGGGGTTATAAGTCCTGGTAAATGTGACTGTACAGTCCGATACCTCTCAAGTCCTTTGATGGTTTAACCTCAGACCTATACTATCCATCATTCATTTTCTCCAACACAATGACTCAGGCCAGAATTCCATTTCATCTTCTGAAAAGAAATGCACTCCAAGTGAAAAAATTTAATTTATTTTCAACTGTTTATAGAGATAGGTATATGTGTCGTAATAAACTTTAAACTATTATTATCACAATGCATGATCTTCTGATGGGTTCTCTCTGTCACCTTTCCAAGCCTCCCCTCATTCCGCTGATGTGGGAGGTGTGAATGTGTGGTGCTTATGTTCTGGCTAGGGTTAAATCACAACATCCAAGGAGGGAAAGATGCAGGAGTCAGTATTTCTGTGACTATCAAAATCCCTTGTGGAGGAGCAGAATTCATTTGTTTCACGGCACATGTTCCAGCTTTCAACAATTTGCCATATCTGTCTGTCCCATTCATAAAAAAGTCCTATCTGTCTCACTGAAAAATATGTTAATTTCCTTCATTTTCAGATTTAAAAAAGCATGTTCACACTACTCCTTATTTCTTTCTGCCTTATATTTGGCATTTTGATAGCAGTAGAATTCCCACATACATCTGTAGCAGTAAAACAGATTATTGTAGGAAGAGAAGGTGGGAAATATATTACCCAGTATACTTTCAGGAAAAAAAGTAGGAAGAGACAGGGAAAATGAGCAGTGAATGTAATAAAGATGAATTATTCGAGTTATGAAAACAAAGGAAGGAAAACTGAAATCGTACTAGCTACTTTGTCAGCTATATTCAGAGCAATATATGCTGCCTAGACCAAGTGAGTACTACTGGATTTTTTTAATCTCTTCAAAGACTGCTTGAAATGTATTTTGGTGGCTGACTTAAATGCACTTCTCTCAATTTTTTTCTTGTTTTTGGTAATGCCACGTTGCTCTGTTTTCTCTCATTTAGACCCCTCTATACTGGCTGTGTGGGCTGAATGGTTACCACCAGCCCTATAAGGCGAATCTCTCTCCATTTTACATAGAACTAGCTGTCCATGGGACAGTAGGGAAAGAAAGAGAAAAGAGTATTACGAATGAAGATATGACTGATTTTCTTGTTTTCAGGGTGACATGGAGGAAACACCTGCCTTCTTCTTTGTACCAGGTAATGTCTGGACCTCTGGCCAGGAAGGGATTCTGCACAGCACAAGAATGTCAGGTCATTTTCTTCTGTGGCTTTACTCTGTGTCTAACAAACCAGGACGAGCTGCATGTGGCCTTCAAAATTTTACAAAAATCCCAAGGAACCTTGACTTGTGACTACATATCCTTGCTAAATATAATTTCTATATACATGTATATGAATATATGTATATCTATGTATACCTATGTATGCATGTATGTATATGTCATGGTTTGACTCGGCGTGAGACAATTTGATTGGTTAAAAACAAGTAAAAGACAGTTCTATCAGCCATTTAGTGTTCCTGTGACGTCTCTGTGAAAGGAATGTTATAAAGGAAACCCCTAAGAAGTAATGCAAGACTCTCTCACTTCTTCTCTTACTCCCTGGCTCCCTGCTGACTCAGGAGAGGCAGGGGCTCTCCCCCGACCCCCAGGCCAGGGGGCCCATGGCCCGGGGGGCCGGGGCCAGCTGGCCTCACCCCCGCACTGGTCCTGTGCTGTTCCGGACCTGAGAGGAGCTGGTCTAATACCATCTAGACCAAGGCCAAGTCAGAGAAGCAGCTAAACTGAGCCAAGGCCGAGGAAAGCCCAGAAAAGCTGAGTAGAGCTGAGCTACGCAGAAGAAGCCGAGTTGGTGAGATTGAAAGGTGACCTTGCTCTTAAAATAAGAGTTAATAGCAACCCAAAAACTTAGTAAAATTTGGATGGCTGCCAGTGCAGAGAAAACAGAATGGAGGAAGAAGAGTTTTTAAACTCGGGAAACAATTCTAATACAGCGGCATTATCTTAGTGAGAGCATGTACTTACTGTTATAAATACTTTTGTAAGAATTTTCTACAAATGTTAACCTCTTCTCTAAGCTGGAGAGAAGGGAAAGCAGTCACATGAAAGACTAAATATGGAAACCAGCAGCCAAACGGAAGAGAAGACAAAGAGTGGCAGAAAGTGCTGGAGCAGCCATCTTTAAATAATTCACTTTTTTTTTCTGTGAGCTGTGCTGTGTGATCTGGAATAATACCAAACTTAAGTTTCTCTTTCAATTACAGTATAAGCCATGGAGGAGTGAGAATTTCAACAGCCTGAAATAAGAACATTTTTATGTTGTGTGCAAATGAAGCTTGCAGCCTTTAGAGTTTATGAGTAAAGCAGAAGCCTGTTGCCTGAGTGCCTTTAAGCTGGAATAACTCACTCTAAAAATGTTTAACCCAACAGACTTTTCTTGTGACCCACAAACTGTGGGGTGTTTGTGGGAGAGAGGGTACACCACTGCAAAAACCAGGGTGAGCTGTGGTGTTTCTAAAAGGTTTAGAACCACACTGAAGATACTCCTTTAGGGAACTGTCTTCCGTGGATCCCACTACACTACAGAAAGAACTCTCTTTATCCCACGAAGTGGCAATAAGAACTCTTAATCATAAAATCAGGATGTCATGTTTATGTCCTTTGCATGATCAGTGAGAAAGATTGAAATATATGGGGGGGAGAATGATATTTGTGTATTATGCCTTAATATTTTTTTAATATTTTTCATTCTTCCTATTCTTAGTAGAGTTAGTAAATAAATCCTTTAATCATTTTACAAATTTACAACCTGTTTTTTGCTGTCTCTTCTCCTCTGAAGAACTAAGCGTGGGGATCTGAAGTTTACCTCCAGGTCAACCCTTCACAGTGTGTATGTAAAAAACAGACATTTATTTCTCTTAGCAAGTTTTATCAACCCTTTGACCTCTGAAAAACTGGTTTGGGATGCCAAAAAAATAGTAAGCTTAGACAACCAACATGAGAATCTATTCTTTGATTTTCCATAATATCTCAGTGACATTACTTAAAAGCACAATAATGCATGTACAATACTCCTGTGTCTTTCTAGGAAGCTACATAAATGTTAAATGCCATGGAGATGAAGACCGGAATGAAGAGTGGAAAATAAACATTGGCAATAGCTTATGGAATGGGATTAACAGGAGAGTAATAAAAGCAATCCTCAATGTGTGTCTAAGATCTGCTCAACTTACAGGTGTCAGATTCTACTTTTCACATTAGAAAATATTGAAAGCAGAAATCATTAGCTGAGACAAATCTTGGGAAGGGAGAATAGATGTTAATTTTTATTAATATTACTGGAGTAACATCCTGAAAGTGAGATATGCAGCTGTTCTAGTTCAGTGTTTTACAAGTGAGTTCAATAGCAGAGTAATTTTGAAAGGAAAATATGTGTATTTCCCACATGAATGACTTAAGAGTGAAACTATTGGTAGAGTTATGAAGGAAGCTATTCAGTACAATGACAATATGCTAGACATGCACCAAGGTCTGTAATCATACCTTTTTGTTTGAGGGGATTTTTGTTTGTTTCAGGAGAAAAAGTAGGAAGAAACAGGATCCCAACCAGTCAACACATTTAACCCCAGCCAGAAATAGTTTTTTGTTGTTTGGACTTTTTTGCTACATCCTCACAGAGAACAAATGTGATCTTTGTGACTTTAAAACATGTGGATTTTCTATACAGTTTAAAAAACTTACTGTTCTCCTGGACTCAAAATGTTTCCAGTAGCAACTTGAAGGAAAATGCAATGAGTTTACCTGAAATTCTTCCAGCATTGCTAAAACTGACTGTTCTCTGTACTGAGCTTTTCTTGTCTCTGTAATTTCATGAAATGTGAAAGTAACCAATCTAGAATGTCAAGACCTTGAGTCTCCTGGGGCAGTTGTCCATAAACAGCGGTTTCCATTGTTTTAATGTTCCTTTTGCATTTATCTCCCTATTTTAATAAACTATTCAGAGGTAGTATTTGTTTTTTCAGTTAAAAGTAAATGAAAGTATCAAGAGTCACCAGTCTGAAAGCAAAATGGCTGATGATAACATATGGCTGCATAAAACATACATTTCTGAACACTAACTTTCTGGGTAGTAATTGATTTGGTTTTAATATTACTATTTTACTTTATTATATTATGCTATATATTTAATTACTTTTTAGTGTGAAATACAAGTGGACTAAACCAGGAATCCCTGCCAAATGAAGTATAATTCTCTTTGTCAAAATCTAAACTGCTGCTCACAGATATGGTCCATATTTAACTCCTGCTTCCCCTGCAGAAAGAACATTCTCATGTATGAGGGAATTGAGACTTTATGAGCTCTCCTACTAAAGCAGTGCTTTACAAGCTCCCCAGGAAAACTCAGGTGTCAGAAATGCTCATCATTTTCTGCTGTCAGTCAGAGAAGGAGTGTCATAGTGTGGCTAGCAGCAGTCACCAGAAGCTCTTCCAAAATGAAGATGTGTTACTGGCTCTCAAATCACACAGAGCAGCTGCAGGTGTATACTGCTGCCCTTAAGCTTACTTGAGACAATATTTTGGAGCTCTAAGATGTCCCAGTATGCTTCTGTATTCTGGCTTTCAGTTGCAGGATATCCAAAAGAGATATAGTGCTTTAATGTTTATCAATTACTTTACAATTGTTTGTAAGAAGCCAGGTTAAGGTAAAAGTAAATTAAAATTGCATTCCCCATCCAATTACCAAGATTTTTAAATACACAGGTGACATAAAAGAGGAGAAAGTAATTTCCTCTGTTTACCCCAATGTCAAATCTGAAGGAACACTCTCTCCTGTTTTATCCAGATGAGAAGCTGTAGATAAATTACCTGAGTTTTTTGTACCTCTTCAATACCAGCTCTGTTATCACTAAAGAGAGCATCTGGCTGGGGAAGAATGCCATTCTTTATATTCACAACCTTGTTTGGGATTTATTCCAGGTTTCATTTAGATTCTAATCTTCCCAGCCTCATTTTCTTCTCTAAGATTATTGATACTTAGTTTATTTCAGGGGACAGTTTCAGCCCTGTCATCTTGGATTATGAATAGACAGTTTATCTGCTCATATCTGTCATTTTAACAAATGTTTTATTCTAGAAGTGGGTATCACTCTTATTTCCCAGCTATTGTAATATGACAATCCTGAGTGAAGCCTTTCCATATAGCAATTTACATAAATGTGCAAATCAACCATGGTATTTTGCCTGCTAATTATTAATCAAGACCAGACAGAAGAGTTATTCACCACTCTGGAGCAATAAATTCTTTGAAATCTTTAACCCATCCTGTCTTTCAAGACAAACAAAACACAAAATGTACATCTTGACAAATTTAGATTGCCCAATGAAATAATGTCTGAATTCACCAAGTCTATAAGGTGAAGCAGCAGAAATCTCATAGACTCTTTCAGATTTCTCTTTATGAGGATTTTTTACACATATTTCAATATTGACTGTAGAATCAAATGAAGACCTCCAAAGATTATTGCAGATATGATGAGTGGAAAAACTACTATTGTCATATAAACCACGATAGTATGCTTCCGTGTGATGGATAATGTTCTTCCACATATCATGGGAAAAGAAGGAGGTTAGGAAGATTAAGAAAGTGGGTCCCTTCCACTTTAAATCTTCCTACTTTTCCATTTTTCTCCACACTTAGTATGGGACAAGGAAGGTGAGCACAATAATGCAAGGCAACAAATGTGTCCCAGTTATTGAGATAAATTCTGTAATAACCAAAAAATATACACCATGTACCAGTTTCTGGAAATGTTTTTCACCCTCTCCCTATTCCCTAAGAGCAACACCCCGTTCTTCCCTTGGATATTTTGCTGAGAGCCTGACAGCTTTGAATCCTCTAAGAGTTGGACCTGGTCTGCATCAGCAGATGCTATGTGACAGAAAAAGACATTCCTATTTGCCTAAAGCACACTTTCTCATGTTAAGCCTGATATTGAACCTCTGTTGTTTACATCAACTTTTACTTCACGCTGGCAGAAATAAAACATTCTATACTAACTATTGAATTAAATTTTACTAAAAGGATTTGGAAAAAAAATAACTCAACTAGTGAAACTTGAATGAAAATTGAACTTAGAAGTGTATTAACATCCGATGAAAATTCCAACTTCCTTGCACAAAGTTTAGCTGAGCTAATAATTGCCTAGTACATATGTAATGCATGATTAATTGTAGTTTTCTCATCTAAAATGCATTACAATATACAGTAAAACTAAGTAAATTGACATCTCCTAGATTATGCTTACTTTAATGTACACTTCATCTTACATTTTAAATGACTCAGTAATAGGATCCATAAGTTCTGTTTATGCCTACTTTATTAATGTGACATAGATTTAAATAAGTGACACTTCTTGAGAAGAAATGTGGTCATGTGTAGATTACAGCATAAGACTTGCTAACAGACTTTGAGAAAAATCATGCATGCTAAAACTGGCACAGCACATTCCAGTAACTAGTTTTGTTAACAAAATCTTATCCGACACGTTAGACGCTTCAGTCAGGTTAGGTTTCGCTGTCAGTCAAAGGTCAAGAGAAATTCATCAAGTGGAAACACCAGAGGCTACAGTACATGGGTGCCTCTCCAAACGAACTAGAATTCACCAGTTTGTTTTACAACAGGATTTCTTTTAACTTGCCTCACTTCTTATAAGACTAACATTTTTTTTTCTATGCAAAAATAGAATTTTCAATCTCTGCTTTGTAGGAAAAACAAAAATTCCAAGCCAGCTAGTAAGAGGTGCTTTTAATATTTTACACTGAAACAATGTAATAACCCATACCTAGAGATAATCAATACTCAGTAAAAAATACTGCTCAGTTGGATTGGTTTTCTCTTTGTGCTCATACTGTTTCATTTTTTAAGCCATATGATGAAGAGTAGAAATTCAGTGACACTGCAAGAAGAGGTCATTTTCTGCCTTGAGAAGTTCCTCGTTAAGTTTCAATTATTTTGCCAGTTTGTACAACAGTCTTTCAGTCTTCCTTACATTCCTAGCACATGTAGGTGGCTAATGTCTCTTCACATATGTTTCACAGCAGGTTGTGAACTATTAGAGCACTTAACAACTAAAAGTTCTTTTCCAGTAGAGCATGTAAATGTGACCCCTGTTGGTTGATGTGCCTATAGTACCTGATAAGAATCACTTAATCAAGTACTGCATTGATAGAGGTGAACAGTGGAGGAAACTGTTCTTATCAAATCACATTACAAGCTATAATAGCAAACCAAAAGAAAACCACACTGTAGGTGCATTTAAATGAAGCTATTTGTAGGACTGGCCAGATACCTACTTCTTTGGCACTTTCTTTTTTTTTTTTTGTGATAGGGTTGTGACCTCACTCTTTGTGTTTGGGTTTTTTAAACAAGTTAGAAAAACAAGACCAAACCCCCTGCTTTAGTTTGTTTGTAAGTTGTGTGCAGGGGTATAATGAAAGTGGCAGGATGGATATGCCTCCTTCCTAACTACAAGTCCTGTCTTCAGCATGGGAAAGACACATTCAATGCTCTGCTTGAGACATTGCAGCAACTCGTTTTTCCATATCTCAAATAATGAGGCCCTACATCAATCTAGGGAATCCTGTGGGCTCTTTCCTTGTAACTTTGATCCGAAAGATCAGGCTATTCATGTCAGACACCATCATAACAATTATTTTTCAAAAATGTGCAGGTGAAAAGATCCTTATTAATTCAATTACTTGTGTTAAAATTGAGCCTAGAGTTCTGATATATATGTGAAATCTTTGTCTGCATATATGTCCATCCACCCTTTCTCAAATTTGCATATCTTTCCACATAAAAAATTCACCATCCCACTACTTTACATTTTACAGGAGTTTAGTTTTTGTCACCTGTGCTTTGTAAAACATTGACTTTCTGATTGCAAAAACATGAGCATATTTACTGCGTGGCTTTCGGAGCTTTAAGAGGTTCTTGTTAATGATGTCCAGTGTCACATGCTTAAGTCACACATTAAAAACATCCCCAAATTAAGAAAGAAAATAAAAATAAAGAATCCATGTCAGATCTTAAAATCGTCACATAAGTGATATCATAAATAGAATAAAACACAATATTATGAGGTCAGGAAAATTTATGAAGAGAAATCGTATTAAAACCAACCAACCAAGCAACCAACCACTAACAGAAGTAAACAAACAAACAAAAAATCCAAAGAGGTTTTCCTGGAAAATTCAGGGTAACAAGGATGTATCCTGCGAATACAGATAACACTTCTCAGTATCAGAGGAACAGTGCAGTACCTTGAGAATGTTTCACTGTTCTCTGGCTCTTCTTTACCACACAATGACTTAGACATGCAACAGGCCTGCGTCTCCTGGTTTCCCAAAAACTTCTGTACCTGATTGTTACGAATATCCCATCACGCAAGGTCTGGAAAGCAGAATAATCAAGCACTGTATTTCTTCTTTACATTATGTATGAAACTGAAGGATACAACTCCTTCGTGTATCTCAAACTTTTCATCTGCTAATCTTTGAGCAAACAGGTATGTTCATACAAAAATACCAAAGTATCCTTCTTGTTTTTATTAATGTTCAACTGAAATGTCAAGTTAGACATTAAATTCTGGATAGAGTTTGATCTTAACCTAAAAAAAGACCCTCTATTTTTTTCTGTATAAACATCTTTTAATTATCTCATATAAATGCAAAATATATTTCCTTAGATACACTAATAGAAGAATAACATTTGAAATTATTAGCATATTTTAACCAGAATTTAGAATAAAGAGAATCTCATGCTGTGCTACCATTTATCAGCCTCATAACACTATGCTAAACAGCATGTTTCTCTCAGAAAGATGCTGATCCCTGAACACTAATATCTGCTAAAACAGGGTGGGGTGGAAAGAGGAAGAGGGATGTTAATGTAAACACATAGCAGTAAATTTATAGTACAAATGTAGGGTTTGTATCTGACTACATTGTTTATTTCTACTTTAGTTTCTCAAAAGAAAAAAATGCTAGAAAATCAAGTTTAATCTCAGTTAGTAAAATATTTATATGAGAACACTGAAGTGAACACAAAATTGAGGGCATCAGGCAAAACACCAACTTTGAAGCCTAAGTTGTCTTACACTATCACTTGAGACATAGTTTCAAACACTCCACTATAGGAAAAAAACATGTGGAAATATCTGTATTTCTGAGGTTGTTAATTCCAAAATTTCATCCCAAAGTTGTGGAGCTCTGAAAGTTAGATTCAGGAAACAAATTACTGATTCTTCTTTACTTATTTTATACTCCATTCCCCTGGCTCAATGAGCTACATGATTTTGGTGTTAAACTTGGTAAAGGGGGAGGAACTGGGCAGAAGGGAAAAACATCAAAACAACCCCAAAAAATGATACAAGCTTTCTCAAAGATAACCCCATGAAGACAAAAAAATAAAATAATGAAAAATCCTTCTTCTCCTACAACTTGATGACTTTTGTCAGATTTTTGTACTCCCTGGTGAGTCTAATTCTATTCACCCAGCACATCCTGTGAAACAGTTCTGATCTTGAAACTTCACTTTCTGAAACTTGTCTTTGCCTTCTGAAGAACTCTGAAATGGAACAAAAGTGGAGCTTTGTGTAAATTGTCTTAGAAAAATGGAGTCATCTACAAATCTTCCTTTTCCTTTCTGAATTTATTTGTGTTTCTTTTTCCCCAAATACGAAAGAATTAAAGATTATTTATTTCTAATATTGAGTAAAGTATCATTCACATTCAAATGAATTTTGATCGCTGAAGAATTTCTTCCTAGAAACTGTTGATTCTTCTTGATTTTAATGTAGACAACCACTAGAAACCAAAGGATTTATTAGTAGTTCAGATGTAGATCAAAGAAATATTTTCTCCACTAGTCCTAATTTTTTTTTTCCTTCACATTTGTTTCAATGTTGTCTTGGTCCACTATTAAACGTATAAACTATTAATAGTAAGAGTACAGATAGGAAGTGTTATTTCCTATTCTTCCTGGTGACAGTGTGTCTATCACTGCTCTTGAATCCCAGGATTAATTTTCAAATAAAGATACACTGTCTGTTGTTGATTTAGGGTTTGCTTGGTTTGTTTGTTCATTTTGATTGTTTCAGTATCCAGTCTGGATACATTGATCCTTAGAAGGCCAAAGGGTATAACTTGTACTACTCAATATTTCTTCTCATTCCTTTTTGTTAGGCTGCCTTAAAGCTTTTAAAATTCTGCTGGTCAGTCTTAGTTTGAAATTTTCTTGTTCACACACACTTCATAAAGATGGTGAAAATCCATTCTTATGCTACCAACATTTGACTCTTCACTAAGCTTCAACATTTTTTTCAGAAAACTCATTTTGATCACAGATGATGCTATTTTTGCAGAATGATGTAAATTGTATATACACTAACAGGAATAATATTTAAACTATTTAGCATACTTTAGTACAAATTAGGATGAAGATATTTCTTATCTAGAATGTTGCTACCATTTATTGTGGTAAGCAGGTGAAAATAAGAGTTGTATAAGAACTGCTGTGAATAATCACTAAGAGCACTGTTTAGAATACTGGTAGCTGGTATTTTTTTCCTGTGCCTATTTTATTAGGAGGTTTCTGTTGTGTTAATAATTTTTCTTATTTTTTTTCTCTGGTTTAGGAGACACCAGTGAAAGGTTATTTACCCGCTACATTTGTTACTTAAAATAGAGACCTTATTCATGACTGTTTTTTCCCCACTTATTTAAATTATTACCATTCAACAGTCAAATGAACAATATGATAGCAACATCAGAATGGGACGCTGGTGTTGTAAATATGTGTTTCAGTGACAGATAAGCAGCCTGAAGGAACTGGAGGCTCTGTCTTCTTACTGATATCTTAATGTCATTTTGGTGAATTGACTCCTTCAGCTACAGTCATTTGGGGCTATTCATTGTGATTTAAAGGACATGAGCATCGAAAGCAATCCTTACAAATCTAGTCATTAATTGTGTTCCTTTTAACATAGAAAAATATAAAATAAACCCGAGCCATCCAACAGTACTATAATTATTTCATTTCTAATTTATTCTACGTGTGTTTCTGTGGAAAACTCACTAGCTCTTAGACTAAGCATATTTCTCAAGGCATCAGAAATTCTAATTTTCTTGTTGATCTTATTCCTCAAATTAAATTATTTTTGATGGTCTAAAGATTATTTTGTAATCTTTTGTTTACAATGTAAGTGACAGTTATGACTAAGCTCAACAAAAGCCTTTGAGTCTAGTGTGTTTTCATTAGTCAGGCAAGAAAAGCCACTCCAGAATTGCTGAGGGACTGGAGATCAGGAATACAATTAATATTAAGAACTTTATATCCAATTAAGTTTGATAGTTTTGGTCTTCAAGCCAAGGTACTATTTGCCCCTTTCCTTTCATGTATAAGCTAAGTATTTCAGTTTTAGACGGAGAAGTTTAAATTAAAATAATATTTCTGTAGTCAAGGGTTGGGGAAAGGGGAAGAAAACTAAAAATAAACAAGAACTAAAAAATCATTCCCTGCTTTATAGACAATCTTAAACAAAATACCAAATAAACTGTAATGAACTGAAAGATTGCTTCTCCCTGATGCTGTTATGCACTTCTATTTGGTCTTCTTTTCTTAGTTGTTTGTTTGCTTACAGCGATGAACAGAATGATTTGTGGTAAGTGCTGTCAAACTGAGGGATGGAAGTGGCATGTTGTTATTTGTTCAGTTAAGATAATTGGTTTTGTTTTTTTTTTTCTCATTATCTTTCTTGAGAAAAACTTGCCAAAATTAAAAAAAAAAAGCTCCCACACCTAGTATCATTTTTTTTGACTGTCTGATGGTCTCAATCAGCTGTTCTTTTGATAATATTTTAGCTAATGGTCTTTTAGTATTTCTGATATTTTCTGTGGTAATATTTAGCTCAGGGACGCACAGTCTCATAAAAAACATGCAGGACATATGCCAGAAAACTGAATTTTTTATTTATTTTAATAATTGTACAGACTAAATTTTTAGCTAGTTTTAATGGTTAGGAAACATTCCAATGTTTAAATATTAATTCTTTGCTCTTTAGAAACCATTTTCTGATCTATCCTTTGCTTTCTATCGTAGTTCAACAGGTATAAAAATCAGTTTCTGGAACATCTAAATACTAAAGCTCTCACAGATTTGCAATGTTTCATTTTATAAATCATCAACCCAAGGAGGTATTCAATTTTTTTTGCATTAAATTTTCTGTAGGCATTGTATTTTGAGTCCCATTTTCCTTCCATTGGGTAGAATATTTAAGAACGGCAGCTCCCAGGGCAAACATAATTAAAAGAGACATACAGAACAAGAACAATCCCATCAGAAAATTGTCCTGTCTGGATAGAGTGGATTAGTCCACTGCTAATTATGCAGAAATGTTAATTGAATATTGTTCAAGTTTTAAATGAAGTATTTTGACATAGTTCATTAAGCCAGGAGGAATATTTTAAACTTTGTCCTGTCAAATGTTACAATACTGGGATATCCAGAGATGCTGAAATACATGTACCTCTACTCACTTTACATACTTTTGAGGTGTACAGTCTAATCCAGGAGAAAAAGGCACAAATTAACCTGTCTACGTTCTCTCAAAAGTGTCAATTAACCAGTGCTAGAATATATTTCTCTCCAAAACAGAGAATGTCTTATTTTTTAAAAAAATTCATTTTGAAGCATCCTCTGATGATTTTCACAAGTTCTTGTAACTCAAAAGTCTTCAAGAAATAGTTTAAAATTTGTCCTATTTTCTGCCTATGCGTGGGGATGTTAAGCCTGCCTGCAGTTAATTACTTTTGTTCTTTACTCTTTTTAAAAAGTAGGCAATTGTTAAACATTCATGTTCTAGATTATCATTTTACATGACATTGCAGTATTGTTTATTCATAGCTGCCTGTAGGATAAGGTGTTTATAATAAAAGCAGTAACGTTGTTCATTTGTACTTCAAATGTTGTGACTGAGACTAGGTAAATATACTTGGTAACTGTTTTAGAAATGCTGCACAGAGACATTTTTGCAGCTGGTTTATAAAGTGGAGTTACTGTGTTTTAAAGCTGTTGTTCCTAAAAAATTTTGTCATTTAAACCTTTCTGTGGAGATGTGCTCAGTTCAGATCCCATGCCCACGTATCGTACAAGAACATCAAACTTATTAACTGCTCTCTTTACTGACTTTCAGCAATATGATTTGATGAGTTGACCTTTGATGGCCACCAGGCGTGAACCAAGCTGCTCTCTCACTCCCACTTTTCAGCAAGACAGGAGGAGAACATGTGATAAAAGGCTCATAGGTCAAAATAAGGACAGGAAAATCAGTCAACAATTACCAACATGAGCAAAAAAACAACTCAAACTGGGGAAGATTAGTTTAATTTATTGCTAATAAAACAGAGTAGGATAGAAATAAGCCATTAGTGAGAAATTAAAACAAAACTAAATACTTCTTTACCCCAGTGCTCCATCCCATGTTCAGCTTCCTTCTTGACACTTCTACCTCCTCCACATCCTGAGTAGTGCAGGAGGATGGGGAATAGGAGTTGTGGTCAGTCCATAACAGGTCCTCTCTGCCACTCCTTCCCCAAGTGCTCCACCATGGAGTGCCCCAACAAAAAACTTCAAGAACTGCTCCAGCATGGGTCCTTTCCATGGGCTGCAGTCCTTCAGAAAAAAAAAATTCTCCAGTATGGATCCCCCACGAGCTACGATTCCTGCCAGGAGCCTGCTCTGGCATTGACTCTCCATGGCTGCAGTGTGGATGTCTGCTCCAACATGGTCTTCCATGAACTGTGGGGAAAGTTCCGCTCTGGAGGTGGAGCAACTCCTCCCTCTCCTAGCTCACCAACCTTAAGGTTGTTTCTTTCACATTTTACTCATTCTTCTCTCTCACATGTGGTGCACATTCTTTTTTTACCCTTTATCAGATATTTTGTCACAGAGGTGCCACTAACATGACTGACTAGCTCAGCTTTGAGCAGAGGCAGATCCGTTTTGGAGCTGCCTGAAGCTGGCTCTGTCTGCATAAAAACAGCTCCTGGTGTCTTCTCACAGGAGCCACTCCTGCAGATCTCACACTACAAAAACTCTGCCATGTAACCGAAAACATATTACTAACTCAAAGTCTGTGCTTTCACCTGGAGGTGCTAGTTTTTCCTCCCTTTTTTATAAAGGCATCCAGGATAAAGTTTAAATGACAGCTCTACTCTTAGCCATAAAAAAAATACCATTATCCTAGGTGTTAAATTGATCCTTGCAAGAAGGATTTCTTAAAAATTATTTTATAAATTATTTTTCTGCATATTAAAAAGAAAGAAAGAAAGAAAAAGTAAAATTTTTATACCTTTTGACAGAACCTGATGAAGAAATTTTTTGTCATGTCTCCTAATTCTGAAAACAGTCCAAAGAAAAAATTAATAACATGGGGATACAGTAGGAAAACAATTAAGAATATCATCAATATACTCAGTTCTTGGATACCACTGCAATTATCTGAAGTACTCTGCAGATTTACAATAAACTCTTGGAATCACCTTAGCATGTAAAAATGATGGTGATATGACAAAAAAAGATAAACGAGCAAGAGTTTCTGAAGTATTTGGCGGTGGAGTGGAACTTAATGACAAAGACTGAAATATTCTGGCAAGATGCTATTATGATAAGGAAATAGCCTCTCATCGTTTCCATTTAGGCTAGTCTGGGATCCAGACTATTAGTGACTGCAAGAATATTTTGTGTTAACAGACCCTACAGTGTACACACACAAAAAGACAAAAAGACTGTAAAAAACCATAACTACATTCCTGATTTTATGTTAAAATCAATGAAAAACAAGTAAAAACCCCTCTCGTATTAGGAAAACATCTCTCAACAAGTACTTTAAATCCAAAAAAGAAAACTTTCCAAATTCCTAGAGCTATATGAGGAGAAATAACAAACAGCTAGAGAGCAACTTGATAGACAAAAGAAGACCCTTTTAAAAATGTGGAAATCATTTAGACCTGGGTGTTAAACAGTGAAAAATCCATTAAAGTGGCAAACACTCTGTTAAACCAGCAAACAGTCAGAGAAGCAGAACCATGCATTTAGTCCATCTATATAGTACTTTTCCAGATTCAGATACTGTATTCGAGATGACTAAATACATATATTTTTCTTCTCCTGTGCAGGGTGACATTTCTTCAACAGCATGATTTCTTCTCCAAGGAAACCCTAATTTTGAAGTTTTCCATCTGTTTGCATAGAATTTCTCTACATGTTGTGATGTATTCCTACATACAGGCAAACCACTGTGATAAAAAAGGACCACTTACATCGTTCCTTCAACACTAAAAGAAAATAGAATTGGTTGCATGCATTTTTAACTTTCATAGCAATATTTTTACAAATGAGGTCATCTCTGCTCTTAAGACCCTGTCTTTGCTCTTTAAATCACATAACTAGGAGGCCTCACAACCCTTACTTCACAACATTCTTAATTTAATTTAAAGATATAACATCAATATACAGATAAAGAATTCCTGAAGCTGCAATATGATGTACTACAACTCCGGATATAAGCAGAGTCTGAAGTTTTATTATCTTACATCCTTGTCCTGAAATTCTTATGGCAAATTGCCTGCTATTAAAGAATTGGGTATATTGCTCTGGTTTACAAATTAAATGTTTTGTCTGATCTTTGGCATGACAGATACCTCTGACACCCTTATTCGTTTTCTGTTGAGAATGTTTTTTAATCAGCATTCTTATTTTAAATGGAGACACAATTTTGGTGGCTATGGTCTCCTAGCAACACAGTTTATTGTCACTGACTTTTGTAATTTCGAAAGATCTGTGTTCAGAATGCTTTTCATGGCGGATACTTCTCTGTACAGACTCATAGACAAAATACTTTCATACCCCATATCAGAGCTGGTTTATTTTACTGTAACCAACAATATATCAAGCACCAGAATAACTTAAACTCATAGCAAACCGGATTCTAAGTGGAAAAGAAGTATTTTACTTTTTATAGACTACACTTATGTTTTGATTAATTTGTGCTCTAAAATTTCTCCTGTTGGAAAATAAAACTGGAAAATCATGTGAAAAGTCAACTGTGCTTAGCTGACCTCTATTTTCAGAAATAAATTTATCCCAGAATATTTTGCGGTTTACAATATTTTTAGTAAAGACTACCTTTTTGGATTTGTTCTTGCATGAAAAATATCTGCATCTTTTATTAGTCAGAGATGGTGTGCTGGTTTTAGATGGGGTTGAGTTAGTTTTCTTCATAGTGGCAGGTATGGGTCAATGTTTTGAATCCGTGCTTAACACAGGGTTAATAACACAGAGATGTTATTGTTATTCCTGAGTAGGGATTGCACAGAGCCAAGGCCTTTTTTGCTCCTCCTATGACCACTCTGGGGAGGGGGCTGGGGTACGTGGGAAGCTGGAAGGAGACCCAGCCAGGACAGGTGACCCCAAATAACCAAAGGGATATTCCAGACCATGTGACATCATGCTCAGTGTATAAAGGGGAGAGAAGAAGGAGGAAGGGAGGAGTTTGTCTTCCCAAGTCACCATTATGTGTGATGAGGCCCTGCTCTGCTGCGGGTGGCTGAGCACCTGCACAACCATGGGAAGCAGTGTATTCATTCCTTGGTTTGCTTTGCCTGTGTGCATGGCTTTTGCTTTCGCTGTTAAACTGCCTTTATCTCAGACCACGAGTTTTGTAGTTCCAATTCTGTCCCCGGTCCCGCTGGCGGGGGCGTGAGTGAGCGGCTGTGTGGGGCTGGGCTGCTGGCCGGGGTTAAGCCATGACAGAAGGGATTAGAATAAGAGATTGTCAGAATCTCTTATAGAATCTCTTATAGAATAAGAATTGTCAGAATTATTTGGTTGAGGTTCTTTTCCTGCCTGAAACTGAAACAACTAGTTTTTATAATTGTTGTAGTCATCAAACATGGATTTAACACAGGTGCAAACCTTCATGGAATCTGAGTCTTGATCTCCAGTACATATATTTCTTAATAAATTTTGTAAAGCATTCCACAACATATAAAACTAAATGAACTATGCACTCATTTAAATGAAGGAAATGTATAGGAATTAAAGCGAAAAATAGCACTGTTAATGTGAATAAACAAATGAACTGTCTTTCTACAAGGAGAGCATAACCAAATTATTTTGGAAAGGCTGGACAGTAAACCATAATCTTTCAAGTAATGATGTTATACTTTAGATATAGTTGTAAATCATATTTCTTCTTCATTCTAAATTGTATCATAAAAGGCACACAGAAGGCTTTGAAGCCAATAGTAGATAAAAATCCTCTAGAAGGAGGATCTATGAAATGACCGATTTCAACTCGCCCAAAAATAGGACATACCCTTTTCATATCACAACCAAATTAGTACAGTAGCATGAGGATATCAAACTAGTTAGGAGATGACAGTCTAGAATAATGTTGCAAAGTGAGAGTTAATCAATACAGTAAAAAGAGAGAAAATGAATGGAAATAGTGAAGTACAGGAAAATTCAATCCAGAAAGTATTCAGATGGCAAAAAAGAAAAAAAAAATCAGCTGAAGTATGCTCTAAATGTCCTTCACTACATGTAAGCAAAGAAATTGTTGAAACTACCTAAAAGAGCAGAATAATAACTGGGGGAGTGGGAGTTGACACAGAAAAAAACCAAAGAAAAAAACATACACACACAGACAAAAACAACAACAGAACAAACAAACAAACAAAAAGAGAAAAAAACCAACAAAGTCCTCCAAGGCAAACTCAGGAGGTGTGGACTGGATAAGTGGACAGTGAGGTAGTTTGAGAAATGTCTGAATGGCAGGTCCCAGAGCATCATAATCAGTGGCACAGGGTCTAGTTAGAGCCTGTCACTAGTGGTGATCCCCAAGGGTCAATAATCGCCCCAGTATTGTTCAACTTACTGATGACCAACTAGGATGAAGGGGAAGATGCCTCCTCGGCAGGTTCACTGATGACACAAAGCAGGGAGGAATGGCCAATATCCCAGAGAGCTGTGCAGCCCTTCAGAAGGACTTCAGCAGTTTGGAGAGATGGGCAGAGAAGACCTGGTTAAATTGCAGCAAAGGCAAATGCAGAGTCCCTCACCTCTTGGGGAAGAACAACCTCCAAGCACCAGGACATGATGGGAGTTGACCTGCTGGAGAGCAGCTGTGCAGTGAAGGACTTGGGGGTCCTGGTAGACAGCAAGCTGTCCACAAGCCAGCAGTGCCCTGGGGGCCATGAAGATGATTAAGGGACTGGAGCATCTCTCTTGTGAGGAAAGGCTGAAAGAGCTGGGCCAGCTCAGCGTCGAGAAGAGATGACTGAGGGGACCCCATCAATGTATGTGATTATTTGAACAGGGATGTTTCCAGGCTCTTCTCAGTGGTGCCAAGCAACAGGACAAGGGCCAATGGGCAGAAACTATGCATGGGAAGTTCCACCTGAATATGAGGAAGAACTTCTTTACTATGCTGGTGACTGTGCACCGGAACAGATCACTCAGAGAGAGTGTGGAGTCTCCTCTCCTGGAGATATTCCAGAACTGTCTGAACACAGTCCTGTGCCATGTACTCTGGGATGACCCTACTTGAGTAGGGAGGCTGGACCAGATGATCCCATTGTGGTTTCTTCCAGATTTACCCATTCTGTGATACCTTGATTTTGTCATGGACCCCTGCTTTTCTGGAGACGGCTTGACACCTGCCTGTTGATCAAAGGACCAAACAAATTCCGTGCTTTGTTTGATTGCACACACAGATTTTTGTTTACTTATTAAATTGTCTTTATCTTAAGTTTTCTCACTTACACCCTTCTGGCCGTCTCCCTTGCTGCTCTTGGGGAAAGTGAGCAATCAGCTTTGTGGGGCTTAGCTGCCTACCAGAGTTAAATCACAACCATTGCTGTTCCATTTTCTTCTGGTTAATTGACTTTTACTCTCTTTAAGTCTCTTGAAAATCTTTCTGTGTTATGTCCTGAATGAAGAGGCAGCCAATTTTATCCTAGAGGGTAGATCGAATTGAGGCCACTGAAATCAGAAAAGGGCCTTGACATTGATTTTGAGGGGGAGTTGGAATGCCACTTGTTTTAACAAACAGCTTATCACTGTCTTTTCCTTCCAATGGCTCAGTTAAACAGCAAAAAAACCCCAAACCTCTTTAGATAATATTCTCCTAGAACTCCATTTTCTCTGAAGTGAATTAATTTTTTTTAAAATAATCCATAATCATGATTTGTTGATACTGATGCCAAGTCGCAAAAAGTATCTTTCTAAAGAATCAGTTGATTTCTCCACGTGTAGTTCCCTTCTGGTTTTAAGTTGGTTTTGGTTTGTTTCCTTTTCAGTATAACCATCCATTGTAATCATTCCCCCAATATTTAAATTATAAAATAGATCTAGATATAGATTTATGAAATGAAATAATCAAAAACGTTTGTCATCTATAAAATACTTACTTTAAAATATATTTTTCTGAAATTATTTTTGAGACTTCAGAACAGAAGATGTAGGAACTCAGAGTAAAATGTGCTCTCAGAGTTTAAGATGTCTAAGGATTACTCAAACCTTGAGAGTTCTTCCTTCTTTACCATTCGATAATTTAGCTCAGAAGCCAAATAGATGTTGGTCTAATTTTTGTATTTAAACTGTATATGAACGGTATCTTATTTTAATGTCACATAGCAGTACATATGTTGTTCAAAAAAGTATTTACACAAGCTACAGAACTTTTCTATAAACCCATTCTCATGTAGCAGTCATGACGTAAACCTGTGAAGAACTACACCAAAAATCACTGACTTAAAAGAAAGCAGTTGTTTCTGCTTCTTCATGAACTGGAAAATTAGTCTTCAGGGTTAATGGTTAATGTTATTTTAATGTATGCGAGAAATTCACTATAGTGTATGTGGTTAGAGAATGAAGTTGTATTTAAGCACATTGTGATAAAACCCAATTGGTTTGCCCACAAAGTGTTTTCTGTTTCTTGCTTAGCTTTTCTTCACCAGCTATTGTACAGCAATGAGTCTTACAGCTATTATGCAGCTATTATTATATGCTAATTGCAATCAAGCTTTTTTGGAGCTGTGTGAAGATGACGGTGTATTTGCATTAAAAAAAGATTTTGTGATAAACTGCTTTTGAATATTGTACATTGCCATATGACATCCTCCAACTACCTGTTAAAACAGCAATGTGAACACTTCCTAGTTACATTATTGGAAAAACGAAACAGCATAGCAACTTAATGCAAAATACCTTGGAATGTATTTTTAATCACACTTTTAAAAATGAATCAATAGTATGCAAATAAGATGATCAAGAAGTAAAAGTAACATAACAAGATTTTTTTTCCATTAATATACTTAGCATTTTCTGCTCTGTGACCCGTAAATGGTGTGATTCATTGTGAAATGCATTTGTTTTAAGGATTTCAGCTTGTCACCTTCATAAATTTGTTATTGACAAAAGAAAGTTTGGCAAGAGTGCATTAAAAAGATATTTCAGAAACTGGAGAAAAATAACTTCCATGCAAACGCTTCTAAGAGAAAGTGATCAGAGTTAGGGTGGTGAGGCAATTTCCACTGTAACAGAGAAAGGAAAATATGTTTATCTTAAACGTTTGTTGTTAGCTGTCAAATTCTTTCTGTCTAAAATTCATTTTAAATACTAAGCATTCTAAAATGTCATCTGCTTTAGCACATGAGAAGCTGTGAAAGAACAATAATATTAGCTTTCACAATCACAGCTGGAGGCACTACATCTAACTAATTTTTATGCTTTCAAATGTACATGTCAGTAAACATGAAGTGAAAGTTATTAGAAGCAGCATTTTATTTTCAGTAGTGGCCATAACAACTTGAAAAGTGGAGGGCAGTGAGGTTTTCTCCTTGTGGTGGTTTCTGCTATTAACCCACCAGAATCATTTCAGGAATCAGTTCTTCCATTTCCACTTTTTGCTTTTGTTTTTTTATTTCCTGTCATTTCTGCCTGGTTATTGCCAAGAACACGTATGCTTCTTAATCAGGTGGCGTAGAAGAGGTGGCTTTTCTGTCCAATTCCCTTGACATTATCTAGATTACCCGATTGATGGGGCTCATAGAAAGAGAGGTTAATTTGCCTTGGCTATTTGGACAAGCAAATAAACCTAATTTCTTCTTCAATTGAGGAACATAAGCAAAATCCCTGTCAGCTCTTAAGATCTGGTGGCACGGCTCTTTTAATCAAGGCATAACTCTAATATTAATACGGGGAGGAAAAAAAGGAGCTTTGTACCTGTCATACTCGCAGAAAAACCCTGAAATCATAAGCCTTAAGAAAGGACTGTGAATACAAAGTTGTTATTATACAAAGGCAGCTAATTTCAAAACCTAATTGTTTTTTTCTTCCTGTTCTGATTGAATTTGAGGTTTTGTCTGGTTTGGGTGGACAAACAGCCTTTGTTATTTTAAGACAGATCTTTTTAGTTCCGTTTTCCGTTTCCAAGAGTTGTCACAGGAAAAAGACTGCTCAGTACGTGTACTTTGAGCAAATCAGGATGAGATTTGTTTATTGATTTCTTAATGACATGCAATTAAGTGGCAATCACTGAACTATGCATTCAGGATCAATATCAATAATACCGCAGGTATACCACAACACTAGACTGTGACAAATCATCTAAAAATTTCTATACACCTTTTTGTAACTAATCTTCAAATCACACGGGTGTTCAAGCACACAGTGGATCATGGGAGCTTTCTTCTCTGGCAATTGCAGCTCTCCCCACCACGACTAACTCACCCATTCCTGATAGCATCACACCACGTACAGCTACAGGTATTTTCACCCCAACATTTGCCTCTGCTGCAACAAATTTTCCTGTTCCTTCATACTTTGCAAGTTAAATCTCTCTTTGTAAATCCTCACTTTTTACTCTGGCTGATGGCCATTTTACTCTCGACTATGATCCATTCAGGAAAAACCTTCTGTCAGGCAATTTTGATCTTTTCATCCATGTTTGTTTTGTGCACTTGCAGTCTTAGTGCCAGATGTGCTCTACATGAGAATATTGAAAACAATGACTAAGCCCTGCTCCAATTTTCAAGCACTAAAAATAAAATAAAATAAAAATTGGTATTTATTTTTTATTTCAAAAGGACATTTTTAGGTTTTGAACTAGCTAGCATGAGAATTAACATTAACTCCTTTTTTTCTTTTTACAATGTCTTTACCTGATTTGTACTGTAAAGTTGACTTTAGGCTTAACTTTATACACAGGTGAATTTGAAATGATCTTATTTAAATATTTATTATTAATGTTTTTAGAGATAGAAGATCTGTCTTTGGAGAAAATGGCCTTGTTTGGATATGAAGTAGAGATAAGCAGAATGTCTTTATGTCTGGCCCATTTTAGCAGAAAGGTTGCATAAAATTATGTGGGAGATGAAATTTGATACGTGTGATTATAGTAATAACAGGTATCTTCACTCTTTAACATAGACATTGTAAGGTTAAATCAAAGAAAAAAATCCAACCATTATGTATAATGTACAGATCTTCTAAAGTAATAAATGGCAGACCTTGTTTTAATTGCTTGCACCTTGTCTTTACAAACATATTGTGTAAATCCAAACATTTTAGAATCAATAAAATAGATAGAAAACATTTAATGCTGATTTATGGAAAAATCAAGTTTTCATTCAAGACATGGCAATATAGTATGGATTTATTTCTAATGAAATTTTAATAAAATTTCTGTGTATAGAAGAAGGCATCTTTGGAAATATGTTCCATGTAGAAAAAAAAAACAACCAAAAAAATCCCTGGTTCATAACCAAAAATTTTGTCTCAACAAATTGACTGGGATGAAATTGTTTATGTTTGCAAGAAAAAAAGAAATACATACTGAAAAAATGGAAATTTCATTTTTATCTATAGTGGATTAAACTGTAGCTGAAATTTTTAAAAATAAATCTATATATTTTCAGGCCCTTTTTCTACCTAAGTCTCTTTCTATTGAGAGACTTCATAAACCAGTGTTTTTTATAGTTATGTGTAGAAATATCTTTGTTCATAGAGATGTCCTTTTATGTGCTATTTTTAAAACTATTTTTATATACAATAAATATATTAAAATTAGTTTTTCTTTCAGGTGTGCAACAACTTGCAACAAGGATAACCTGTAATGCTCAGAGACGTGCTTGGTGTCCTTAAAGGAGAAAATTAAAATGCATGTGAGTGTGGGATATGCTGCTCAATAAGGAATAATAAGCGTCTGCAGAAGTTTAAATTGCAACGAAAAGCACATTTTCATTAGATGATACCTAAATAATTTGAATTAGTTTTGTAGCAGATTAATATTTTCTTAGAGGTTTAAAAGTTATTATTGATACTGCAAACTTTATGGATATTAAAGTGTACATATCCATACAAATATATTTCTCAGATATACAAACATATTCACAACTACACACAAATATGCACATTATCTGAAGTGAAAATGTTCATTAATACAACCTTGAATAATTGTAAGTTCACAAAGAAATACACTTTAAAAATAAATTTGGTGTTTTTGAATGAATGCCACCTTCCTGCCAGGTCCCTAACAGGACAGCGGTACTGGGTTTCATTTTTCCCTGCTTTGTGCAAACATTTTCTTTAGGCTCCATCCCTGTGAGTTTGCAGTTGCTGAAATTGAATTTGAGGTGTGTATTTGAATGGAGTCCAAAATCACAAATTTGACAAACTCAGATGTCAGTTTTACCTTTATTCTTAGTGCTTCACACCACTGCTGCTGAGCCAAATATGAAGTTCTTCCATCTGAGTTGTCAAAGTTTTTCATCCTACTTCCTTTTCTCACAGGCACCCTTCCTCAAAGATCAATATTTTTCATTTTCTTTTGGTTTCTAACTGTCCTTTTGCCTTGCCCATTTTTAGAACCTGAGTCAAAACTGTATTTTTTGACTACCTCAGGTAAACTGATAAAGGATGTTACTGTCTACTTCTACACGTAGCACTTTCCAAACTTTAGTGTATTTTATTGTGTGAAAAATTCACACTACACCAAGCATGGAGCAGGAAGATCAAGAAGTAAAGTTGTAATACTATTAAATTCCAGTTTCATTCATTTGGATGTAGTAGATCCTTTACAATCAGCTGGCTGTCCTCATGTATTTATTTTCCCCATTTTGTCTTCCACTTTATTAAAAGTTGGACAGTAGGGGAAAGGGCATTGCCCTTTTGTTCTATCAAGTACTAAAAACGGGAAGGTTGCTTGAACCTCTGATTTATCAAGAGGTGTAAGACAATTCCCTTCCTGGACACATAGGTCCTTCCTTACCAATTAAAAAATTTATCTAGACAAATAATCCAGGTGCTGCTAAGAAAACAAATCAAAATTGCTACATACAAACTCAAAAATGGGGAGAAATACAGTTCCTAATCCTGAACATTATGAGAGCAGTGCTCATAAATTTACCTCAATATGCCAATTTTGCTTGATCATCATCATTCAGGAACAAGAATTTACTCTGTCAGATGACAGTCCCTCTTCCATAAAGTCCCATCTTAAATCAAAGAAATCCTCAAATCTGCCACAACATGTATTTATCTATAACACTTTTCAGGTACTAGGAACTTTATGGTTGCACTGAGACAAGAAGATCGAGGTAGGAAAATATTGTGTTTTAATTATAATCTAACTGCATACACAGAGCTTCTGGGAAGTAGCTGGCAAGAACCTACTTCCAGTCTTTAGCAGGCACAGGAAAGATGGTATCTTGGTATCTTGCTGCCTTTATTTCTGTTGCTGACCCTTTAATTTATGTGCCTAATCAGAGATATACGTCCTGGCCCCAACTCCTGGCATGCAGTTGTACATACACACTCATACACAGACACTTGCACAAACACCTCTCTATCTGCTGGCCATGTGAATCCAAAAAACACCTGGACCCTTAGAGTTACAAGCTTCACTAGAGACATTTAGACCCAAACTCAGCACACAGAGGACAGTTAATTGAGGTATGTTTTCACTTCATTCATAATTTACTGAAATAAATCTATTACTCTGAAGTACTAACTTGTTTGACTCAGTTTTTCAAGGAGCTTTGTCACCTCAGCTGCCCTGGAAGAGAACCTCATATTTTTCCAAACTCTACCAGAAGTCCAGCAATAGGTGTGCTTCTCTCCACAGCAAGTGATGAATCACCCTGGCCTCCTCATGAGGATATGGAACCAGAGCACAGCTTCACAGCACCAACATTTCAGGCAGTCAATAAGCCTGCTGCCACTTGAGGCAAAAAAGCTGCAAAGAGTGTTTTCTCTTCTCCATTTGGGGAAAATTTTTGGTTGTTGAGCTTACTCAGAGAATGTGCCTAATCATTTTCCCCTTCAGTGTTGCCATTCACTATTAAGCTTTAAGAGTTAAGCAGCAGTTCTCAATGAATATGTGTTCTCTTCTCATTTTACTTTCCTTCCTTTCCTAGAAACTAAACTCACCAAAACGGTGGTCCTTCATTCAAGTCCATGTCCAAGGCACACTAGAAACTGAAAACAATTCATAGACTATTAATGAAAGTGTATTTTTTTTACAATGAAGTAGACAGTTATTTTCTGAAAATTAGGTCTAAATCTATTAAAGAAGCCTTTCTATGTCTAAATGACTTGTTTTCATGCTTCTTTGGAAATATACCACTTCGTTCTGAAATTAAGAATGTTGCTAATATTCTTCAGAACTAGAACAATGGAAGATGGGA
The DNA here is from genome assembly GCA_018881555.1 of Amblyornis subalaris. Lineage (NCBI taxonomy): Eukaryota > Metazoa > Chordata > Aves > Passeriformes > Ptilonorhynchidae > Amblyornis > Amblyornis subalaris. Next base: position 2,487,149 of record JACAXG010000117.1, on the reverse strand, counting down.
ATTTGTGGCATTTGGCAATGAATCATAAAGCCAGTATGTTCTTGTTTCTGAGAATACAAAACAAACTCCATCATTCATTTGGGGCACAGCAAGGAACACAATTAGAAAAGAAAAAGGAAAAGGGCCTGCAACAGCAATATTGGTCTGGCCATTTCTTTTTTCAGCAAAAAATAGCAATCATTTATAAGGATGGGCTGTATATGAACATAAGAAATGCCATATTGGAGCAAATAGATGTTCTGCCTAGTCCAATAATGTTCTCTCAATGACAGCAGATGCCAGATGTTTCAGAAAAAGGCACAAAGCCCCTACAAGGCAACTCATTCTGAAAAATGATTTTGTGATTTATGTAGCCTGAAAATGTATATTGCTTTCAGTGCACTCCATCTTAAATTTTGTTGCTGTGCCGAGACAGCAGCCATACTGTTCTGAATATTGCTGCAGTTTGTTACAGAATATGCATATTTTGATCCTGCTATGTCTTGCTGTTTTCTTTAACATGATAGCAAACTGTTGAAATTCAAAACAAATCTTTTGATACGTGTGTATGAGACATAGCATAAACACAGAAATGTCTGCCAAATTCTTGAAGACTGTGATATTGAAAACACTGTATATTGATATAATCTGAAAAAAAGGGGAAATATTTGCCATTTTTATTCCTCAGAATTGCTAACAGTATGGAGGAGAAAAAAAAGTTATGTAAGAGTAACACCAAGTGAAGACAGTCTATCTTGATGGGAGATGGAATTTTAAATTTTGTAAATAAAGATGCTATAAACATTTGAAGCCAAAAAATATAAACACCTTTAGTTCAAGATGCATACGAGTAAATACCAGAAGATCAAGTGCCATCTTTTCTTAAACTTGACTTTAGTCAAAGTTTAATAGTCAAAAAATTGAGTACTAACATATATTATTATAAATATAAACTATAAATATAACACTAAATTTTGGTGGAACTACAGATTTATTTTTAAATAAATAAGTGTTTTACTTTTCATGCGGCTCAAATTTCTGCATCTCAATTTCTATGTAGTTTACTTCCAGTAGAAAAACCTTTGTTCCAGTCACACATAAAGAAGTTTTCTTAAATTGCCTGCAGGGTTTTATGAGTATCAGTCCTATTGAGAGTTCAAAATACTGTTCTGATATACTTTTCTGTTTCTTGTACCACATTCCTAGGGAAGTTCCTTGGGATTTACTTTAAGCTTGGAGCAGTTGGAAAGCATAACGGACTGGATTTAACTGAAGGACACATAATAATGTGAATTAGCTAAACAGGAACTGGCAATTCTTTTGTAACTTCATAGCTTAAGTACACAGACAGTTGGATTATATGAATTTATATATACACAAACACATTTTTTTACTGGTTTTGGTTTGTTGGTTGGTTGGGTTTTTTTTTTAATGCAATCTATTGCAAAAGCCAACCAATACAAGACCTACTAGCAAAAAAATTATCTCACAATCCTGCTCCTTCCAGAACTGCAAATTTAGAGTTTCTATAAGACAAAAGCCATTTTCCCCATTTCAGTTCACTGGTGCTGGACAGCTTGGCCAGGTTTTTATCATTCTGCCTGGAAAGAGGTCTCCCTGTAAAAATTCCAAAATATTTCTATTACCTTTGAAAGCTGCTTGCTGTCAAACCACTGGTTGAAGTCTTGTCTCTCAGCCTGATAAGAAATAGGTACCAGAAGCAGTAACAGAATAGCAGCTATTTGACACTTCTGAGTATGGAAGCATTTCTTTTTGTGGGATGACAATAATGAAAAGTCCTTGGTCATGTTTAGTACTTCCTATATGATTCCTATACGATCTAGTCCTCCTATATGATTCACTTTGTATACTTTATAAATCTCATTTTCCTGAGCTGACTTTTATTGTGATTTGGTATCTTTTTTCTCGGTAGGAAATACATTGAGGTGAGTAGCAATAACAGTATTCAAGCAGGTTGTCGTTGGAAGTCTTGTAGTAAGGAAGGAGTGTTATTTCTTCTCCGTGTCTGTTGTTCATGGGATGACAATAATGGCCTTAAACTTCAGCAAGGGAGATTTTAGGCCAGATATAGTGAAAATATTTCTAATGACCAGAAAGGTAAACACTGGACTAGGTTGCCTGGGAAGAGCGCGAACTGTCTACCACTGGAAGATTTTAAGGCTTGAGGCAAAGTTCTCACAGGAATTTTTTAGTCCATTCACACTCCAAGGCCACTATTCTGTTCCACTGTCCTCTGATGTCACTCCCCAAACTATTTTTCCATTGATCTTTTTTAACAAATATGTCAAACAGTGATTTTAAGGTCTGAAATAAATGTGGTGCTGTTTTTCAGTTTTGGAGGTTTTTTTAATAAAGATACAAAATGTGAAAAGAATAGAGAACATCCAGTTTACTTACAAGTAATTTTTTAAGTAAGCACAACCTTGAATAATATTATGCAACCTTGAATAATATTAGCAATTATAGCAATTATTACAAGAAGAACCAATATTTATATATAGTTACATTAAGAGACTCACGTTAATTGTGAGATTATTAGAGCAAAAATTATTTGCTCTAATTATTATTACGATTATTTGGTCGTAATTTTGAAGCCCATGTTTTGCAGAATTGTGCCAAAAAAAAGAGAATAGATATATAAACATTACACAGAATTATAAATCACCATGGGGACTGGAATTTCATGAAAAGTTTAGAAGAACTTAAGTTTCTTCTCAAGGCAAGAGGTATTAATCAGTATTCTTAAGGTGTTAATCAGTCACATGACTGATTCTTTTTTGTAGAGAACCATGGATATTGACTAGAAAAAAAAAAGAAAAATAGGCTAGAATATACAGAGACTTTTAAATATAATATAATTGATGTAAAAGACAGAAAAAGAAAATATGAATATCAAGCCAGTAGGCAAAAGACATAGTATAAGTTAATGAGCTAACACTCTTCCATATTTTCAAATTGTTTTCCATATTCTGAGATCCAGAGTTTATCCTTTAAAATGTCTGGGAAAATAGAATTCAAGTTTTCATAATGTATTTGAGGAGATTTCGAATTATCATTTTCATTTCCCATGGCAGAAATAACACATTACTCTTTTAAGCAGTAAAAGACAAAGTGAGACAGGAAAAGGAGTCGTGTCCACCTTTGTTGGTGAGGTAGAGAAACTGCATTTGAAACAGAGGGAATGTAAAAATATAATGAATATAGAAGGAATGAACATGCATGGGCACAATGAAGAATCCTCAGGAATAATTTAGAAGCTCTATAAAATTTTGAACCTGACCATTGTTGTCATCTTTGTCAGATATACGCTATTCTGTAGGCAATTTTTATCTGATTAAAAAAAGTACTTGAGAGTAGAGTACAAAATGCAGCAGGGAAAAAAAATGGAAAAATAAAATTTTAAGTTAAGTAAAAAAACCCCAAAACATACATTGTTTTGTAACAAATTATTCTTATAACAGGTAGGCCATGACATACTGTATCTCCATTTCAGTTCCATTTGTGATTCTCTCTTGCTGGCCAGATGGTGTTTGAATCAAGTACTTATCTCACAAGTAAACTAAATTAGCAAGTTTTGCATTTTTAACTTTGCAATCCCTGAAGCTTTGAAGAACAGCAAACACATCGCCAATTCGAATTCAACTCTGAATCCACTGCTGTGTTTGCTGTAGCTGCCCCTTCAGGGGGCAGAGCAGAAACTGGGTGTGTGGGGGTAATCTTTATTTAATCTTTTGTCCTGGTATTACTATTCTTTCTCACATGTTAAAAGCAAAGAAACCAAAAATCACCTCCACTGCTACAATTACGAAATATAAGTTATTTGTGGAAAACATATAGATATACAAATACCCGCATCCATACAAAATATATGTACATAAATATTCATCCCTCATAAACAATCAGAGGCAACAAACAATGAAACACACTTTCCCAGTGGAATCTGAGGAATTAAAGGAATAATTCTTAATTATTCTCTCAGATATATCCATGCTTCAACTCTGGTCATGTTCATGTAACGAATGTCCCAGTTTGGCACATATAATTCGTGCCTCAAAGCTATGCCTTAGACGACATGATCGTCTGAAACGTTTCTTTAAGTAAAAATGATGAACAACCGCTTTTCTGTAACAGCCATAAATTTGACGCCGGTATTGTAATACGTTCGTGGCTTTCTTAGTCTGCTGATGTAACAATCTGTCCAACTGGCTCACACTCCCCTACCCTCCAGACAGGTTCGTATTAACAAGCTTGTTTATTGATCTTTCGAATGCAAAAGTACTACTGATGATATTGCTCAGATTCCCCTTATGCAACATTCTAACATTGTGTCCTACATTCTAATGCTGAAGTTCCGAACCTAAGTTTATAACCTGTCCAGCACTGATTTTCACTGATTGTTTTCCAACAGACAAGAAGAGCTTTGCTCTGAAAGACTAGAAAACAAAGGCAGAGTGGGAATATAATTACTTGCTATAAATAAACTAGGGGGTAAACACTGGGGAAAGACAAAAACTAATTAAGCCAAAGGACAATGCTGGCACAAGAGCACATGGGTATAAAACTGTGATGAATAAATTTAGAATTGAAATTAGATTAAACTTTCTAACCATTAAAAGACTAAGATTAAGGACTAGCCTTTCAATTAGAATAACAGAGGAAAAATAAGTCCAGCTACTTTTAGAATGGGCCTAAGGGAGAGAAACACTCTCTAGTTGCCTGCAATAGGAGTAATCTAAATCCAGTGTTCAAGTAACTTTCTCCCAGTTATCTCTCTGTAAATTCTCTGATTTTATACATCAATACTCATTCTGTTCATTAGTTGGTGACAGTTTCAAAGGACAAAACCACTTAGAGTTAGGCAGTCAACTAAATGCTGGATCTTAGAAGAAGAATGTCAGTTCAAGATTCCACAGAAAGTGCACAATCAATTCTATTTCCTTCCAAATCACAAAGACATTGGCAACTGAATTCAGTACTGTGGGGGTAAGTGTGAAATGCTGGTTATCTTTCACTGTATATACACAATCTTGCATTGTTTGTAAAAGGATGACTTCCAGGAGATTTCAAAGAAAAAGTTAATGTTTCACTTCTTGTGTTAATACTGATTAACACTCTGAAATACTACTGTTATTTTAGCATTAAAATAACTAGGAAACTTTAATTTTTTTTTTTGTTTTTTAATTGATGAAGTAATCCTTCCAGTGCTAAGGAGTATGTGAAATTTAATCTAGACACAATTGATTAAGTGTTTGGCAAGTAATCCTTAGAAAGGAGGACAACTATAGTACTGAAAGGGTGCACTGCACAACTTTCAGAAATCAACAGAGACATAAAGAGATGGAAAGAAAAAAAATAAATCAGAAATATTTGGACACTTATAAGCAACTCTTGTACCAATTTTGTTATTGAAAATCTGTATTTGTTTCTGTGAAGTCTGATATAGATTGCTAAAGCCTACATTTTCCTGAACTCAGGAACTTGGACCAGAGAAAGATAAATAAATTAATCACCTGATAATTCCTACTTTAAATTAGATTCTATTACATACCTCTTTCTATTCTGCTTTCTAAGACCATTTTATTAATAAACAAACAAACAAACAAACAAACAAACAAAACCTATATTTATTCTAATTAGTTTAGGCATCTTCTCCAAATTCAGTGAAGTTTCTGGAAAAATCCCAGTATTTTTCAAAACAGGCCTTGCAAGACCAGAGTTTTGACCACTCACGGGAGTGGAATGTTAAACAAGTTACCCAAAAGTGTTCGTGTCATACCCATCTACACAAGTCACTTCAACCAATCAACAAAAATAATAGGAAGGATTCTATTTAATCAAACTTCATTAAATAAGACAATTTGCATTTAGACTGAAGAATTTAAATCATGAGTCACAGATAGCACCTTTTTAAAGAATGCTTGCCAACCTCCATTCCTTGTAAAAATAAAGCCCTGCACTTTCTTTCATAGATATCTTTCTGTCAGCTGCTGAGATCTATGCCTCTTTGTAGAATAAAGAAGGCACGTACTGATAAGCAAGAGAACAAAATTCTGATCATGCAGCCCTTTGTGCAGCAAGGTCCACCAAACGCAGGGCTTATCAGTTTCCAACAAAGCAGTTGGTATACACTCAAGATTATGCCATAAGAAGCTCACTGCACCACAGCAACTTTCGATTGTGATGTCATAAAAAAGTATGACTCAGCCAAAAGTCAAAAGCTAAGCAGAGACTTGTGATACGTTAGATCTATATCACCAACCCTTGTAGTAGCTTTTTTGTCCACCATGCAATGACAGCTAGAGTAGCTTTCTCTAGCTTTCAGGTCTTCTGTAAATTATAGGCATTGACATTTGTCTTCAAACTGCATTGGGAGTACATTTACTGTAATGTAAGGGGTCACAGAGTAGGACCAGTTTTTGCAACTACTGTTTTTTCTTTAAAAGTCTGAACAGAAAAATATCAATGAAGTCATCATTAATACTGTGTGGAAAGAAGATGCAAAACAGAGAGACAAAACAATTTAAACTACATTTCCATTAGATTAGTGTGTCACAGAGACCAAGAAAAATGAAACAAGCTCCCAGCTGGGAAAACTTGTAATTGCAACCAGCCAGAACATTGAAACTGAGATAGCAAAACCACTAACAAGGGAAAAAGAAAATTTAAGAGACAAATAAAGGCAGTATTCTCACATGTATAACATGAGCTCTCGTAAATATGACGAAAATGTTAATCGGTAGCAGAATGTTAAACTGGCACTAAGAAAATGTAAAGTGATTATTACAATGACAAGTAAAATAGATAACACGTAAACAGAAGAGAAATCTGCTTTAAAAATGAAAATAGGAAAAAAGGAAAAGAATGAAAAAAAGAATAAAAAAAAAGAAGGAAAGACACTAGGACAAAATTAAGAGTGAAAATGTAAATCAACAAACAAAAATGCCCAAAGCAACCTGTTACCAGAATTTCACCCACAGCAAATGCAATCAAGACTAATGGTAACAATACAACAGAAGAATTCACACTGCTCCAGGGATTCCATCAATATGCCTATCTATACCCCCAGCATGTGTGACATTAGGATAATGCAATCTAAAAAAATAATACCCATTAAAGGAGAATAAAAAGAAGGCTGTGCTGTAATTTCTGAACTAGTTTGTATCCTAAGACTTTTTGTAAACTTAACCAGACAAAGAATGCTGTGCACCCTGACATTAGTTTCCCACATACCATTGCAATTAATGGTTACTGCTATGAATTTATACTTTTGCTCAAGTTAGACGAGTAAAATGTTAATGAAAATTCTATAACTAGCTGTGTCAGAGATATATTACACTTCTGAAAAAAATCAGAATGTATTTCCTCAACAAGTGTCTCAGTCAGACCAAAGGTTTTGTAAGTTAACATTATCATTGAAAGACCTTAAAAAAAGCTCAGACTTTCAGTTTAAGCATACTGGACTATAAGCAATTACTTAAGCAATCTCTCAGTTATCTGCTCTGCCAGATTATGTATAACAGAAACACCATGAAAATCAACAGCTCAAATTTTCCTCTTTTTTTTTTTTTTAAATAGGGTGTGTATTGATTTAATAAATATGAAACATTGGCACTTGCATAGTTCTTCTATATTTCTTCTCCTTACATTGCTGAATTACATAGTCTGGTTAAAAAAAAAATGCAGTCATAAAGTTTAAAAAGCAATTGCAACCATTATTTCATTTTGGTCAAATGTTCATGTGGTCACTTACAGGCTGCTTCTCCTGTGACAGAAGAAACTGCCTCTCAGACAATCCAAGATTTTCTTTTGCATTTAGAATGCTAAGGTAAAGAGTTTTACAGTGAGTGGGAAACTGCACTGTCAAACAATGAGACATTTGCCAGAGTAAAGGTTTGTTGAGGCCAAGAAATTACACATATGGCCAAAGTGAAGAGTTTGGAACAAGACTGTGATAACAGGAGCAGAGCACAGAAGAGTCCTGGATTATAGGTGTAGGTGATACCTTGGGTGGTCCCCAAGAGGGACCACCAACTAGAAAGGTGAGTTTCAGATGAAGAGACAACCAGCTGAAGAGTACTTTTTTCATGGAATACTGTACAGTGAAGAAAAATTCCTGTAGAGAAAGCAAGGTTGAAGAAAAGCAGGATGCAAACAAATGAACAAGAAACTTGAATGCTCTTAGAGTTCTCAAACTGCAACAAGTAAATAAATAATTCTATAGACTATGAGGTGACATATGAAAAGTAGAAATTTGAGCTGATGATCAGACTCTGAATGCTCCCTACAAAGTGTTTTCTGAGGTGTTAAAATCCGCAGACACACAGTCCTTGTGACATGTAAGAGCTAAAAAATACATTTACATTATAAGTGGCGTTCAAACATTTCACTGGGATGACCTTGTGAAGTTACTGTATCCTGTCACCATTAACAACCTCAAAAATATAGATGCTATATTTGTCTGAAGATAGGTAACTAAATTTAAAAAAATTACTTGTTACTGTGTTGCTACTCTACTTAACTTTTTCTTTCTTAATAACATTAGAAAAAGTGGCCAGCACCTTGGTATCTAAATACACTGTACCTGTTTTGTAATACAAAAATAACAATTTCTAAAAGTATATTTAGAGTTATTTAAAAAGACAACTTCTCTGGAAAACTTTTTACGGCTCTCTTGCTGTATAATTTCTATATTGCAAAAGAAGAAATAAAGACATGAAAGCTATTTTAAAAGATGGCTCCACAAAGGGGAGTTAATTACTGAAAGGGTGGAAAATAAAGACTTGAAATTCCCTTTTAATCTCTGCTTGTGTTGCAGAAATAAAAAAGAAAAAAAAATTGAAAGCATCTTAAATTCATTTTTGGATGGATGAAGTGGTAGTAGGAAAGACATCCTATTGAAGCCAGCATTAGTTAGTGGGACCTTCATGCCTGCACACATATTATCAAATCTATGGTAAGTAATTAAAAGGAAACAATGCAAGTTCACTCACAATCGCTCAGGATTTGTTTGTATAAATATGCAGGTGATAAACCTGGGGAAAAAAAAGGTTAAGTGACTTAAGTCATTATTATTGGAAGCTGTGCAATAACTCTGAAAATGAGACTGTTAGTTAGAATCAAACAGTCTACTTATTTAATGTCTATTTTCTATATAATCAATCTAATTTTTATAGTTTATCTAATATCCTTATATATAAAGAACTACATATTCTGTCTTATAAGGATCTCTCTGCTAAAGATAGATTTTAATTCTTCCAGGCACCGATGGGGCATGTTAGAGCTCAACAGGAAAGAAAAACACAAACTATTCAGAGGTTACACCATGTCTGAAAAAGACAAAGACAAAATAAAGATAAAAGTCTTTGACTAAAACCAGCAAATTTTTAAAGGGACAATATGCAAAAAATAGGTTTGAGTCAATGAAAATTTTCAATTGTAACTCTTTAAATTGTACCGATAATAACCCAACATCAATTTTATGAAACTAATCCTTTTTTCTATAGTTAAAAGACATTTAAAATGTATGTGCACGTGTCTAACTACGTTTTTATGTTCCAAACCACTCACATAACTGATGATGTCTGAAAGACAGGAGCTGAAATGTTTGCCAGGATAATATTCCTGTGCTTTCTTTGCTTCTAGAGAAATTTGTCTCATTTTGCTTTTAAAGTATTTCAGATTTTCCTAGTTATTTCATCACCTTATAAACCAGCCTCTTAAACCCAGACAATAATGAAAAAGTAGCTCTTTGCTGGCCCCCATAATAACTGGCTCTCTGGAGGGCTCTGTGTGCACTACCTCATCCAAGAGGTATTGCTGCTACAATGATGACTTGAATCAGGGGAGCTCTAAATAATGGATTAATACGAGAAGCAACAAAAATGCATCTTTCTGTTAGACTTGTGTTTTCCCATATTGTGTTGGAGCTCTACTCTGTCCTTTGAATGTCTTTCAAAACTGCAGTGGAGTATTTCTTCATCAGACATCCATATTGCTGATGGTGATTTGAGACCAGTTCTGAAGATCAGTGAGGGTATTCTGCGTCTGCTTCATTCTGAAATGATACTGTTTCATGACTATTTATAATAATAATAATAATAATTCTTATTCACTTGCATGTTCTGCATCTCTGTATCTTGTGCTGATGCTTTCTTAAAAGACACAGAAAAAGGAAAATAAAAACTATCCAGGAAATAAGAAACCCATTTAAGGAAGAAAATGTCCGTGAAAATGACAGAAATAATTTCCCTTATCTTTGGGAAGAATAAAAACAGACTTTAGAAAAATAAATGGCAATTCAGAAAGTCTGCAGTGTGAATGGAGAGACTTGAAAAGTATGGATTTATTTATTGTATATGCTATACTATAAGCATTGCCTAAATAATACATTTTTTATATTCTACAGATGCTAGTTTTATGGCAGTTTTATGGTATATATATGCTATATAAGTCTAGTAAAATAAAGAAAATATTTCGAGGCTATGTTCAGTGCCGGCTGTAGGGAAAGTCTGTGATACTAGCGATGCAAAACCACATGCTAGTTACAACTTAAATATGGAGGTTCTTATGTTTCCCTTCATGATATGGCTGGCACTTGACTCTAACCTAATTGAATTAAAGTACATGGTGCCAGTTTCCCATTCATAATTGCATTTAAGATAGGTAATCCTTCCTGCCTTTTCACTCTATTAAAAACACATTTTGTATTTTGTGTTTTGTAACAATAGATGCTGAGGCTAAGTCTCTCCAAGAAGGCCATTATGTGAATTTTCAGTATACATGAGTACAGTCTCGACAGAACAAAAACAACATTTTATGCAGATGTTTTCATTTTGTTTTCCTTGCATGTGCATGGCTGTATATACACACTTATGTAAGTGACTCGGCAGATGTAGACAGATATTTTTATTTTTTTTTTAATGGCAACAGACAAGGAATCAGTTGTGTTGCAGTGCATGCTGCCTGTAGCTATTTGCAAGAAAACCTACCAGCCCTCAATAATGTGAAAATCTTCTTGAGAGGAGCAGTGCCATAGCAGTCACTGAACCAGAGAAATTCAATTTGCCTACTGTAAAGTCTGTTTTGTCTGTCACAGAAACTAATTCAATCCAAAATTACTTACTAGATTCAGCCACACTAGTCAGGGAAGGGTGTCCAGTACCTGTCAGCAGAGTGGGGATCGTAGGTAGGAGCTGCCAGAAGCACTCTGCGTTGTTACTCTATCCGGAGCCTAGACTTGCCTTTTCCTCAGAGTTGATGTTCAAGACCCAATTCCAGCAGTTTTTCCCCTCACACTGGGAGATTTTCTGAGTTCTGTCAAAACAGCATAACCTCTAAGTTATTTTTGCTGCTAAAACTGATTTTCCAGTAATATACAAGAAGAAAGAGGATAAATGAAGAAGAAAAATTAGACATAATAATGTGTAGGTGTGGAGTAAGACATTTTGTTCCCTTCAGCAGGGCTAAATTTTCAGACAAAAATAAACAAGTGAGCTGCAATATGTGCATATGTTTTGAATAGTTTTCCTTGAGAAGTCTGACAGATATATGATAATAAACATCACCTTTGGACTTTTTTTCCCCCCTTCACAGTATGGAGTTAAGAAAACCCAGTTTCTAACTTTTGAGCAGACTCTTCATTTAAACATCTGAGAATACAGACCCCTGTTATTCTTCAGTGGTGTCCACATCAGGTTAAAGTAAATACTGACTCGAGTTTCTTCTGAAACTTATATTCAGCTCAAATGATTGGAACTTACTCCCCTACCTCCACTGAACAGCATGGAAGAAAATAAGATGCAAAAGCTTGTGGGCTGAAATAAGGACAGGGAGAGATCACTCAACTACTGTAACAGCCAACCCAGACTTGGGGCAAATTAGATAACATATTACCAATTAAAATAGAGAAGGATAGTGAGAAAAAACCCGCAAAGCTAAAACACCTTCCTCCTACCACATTGAATATAATTTCTTTTTTCCCAAGTCCCCTGCCTCCTATCACTCACAGGAACGGTGCAGAGGGATGGGAAACAGGGGCTGTGGTCAGTCCATAGCAGCTCCTCTCCTGCTCCTTCCTCCTCATGTTATTTTCCTGCCTCTTCATGGGCCCTTCCCACGGACTGTAGTCCTTCAGGATAAACCTGTTCCAGCATGGGCTTTCCGTGGGCTGCAGTTCCTTCGGGAAATATTCACATGTTCTAGCATTAAGTCCTGCATGGGCCTCAACGCAGATACGAAGATCACTTTTTGGCTCTGAAGCCACAGTGATTCACTGTCACAGGAGTTTATTTTGCTGTTTAAATCAGCTGGTACTGGCTTTTTGTTCATCCTGTGTGGATGACATATGTAACAACACAGCCTCACCTGTCAGTCTTCAATTTAACACCGAATATGTGTTTCAGGTGGCTATTTTAGTGACGAAGGATTAATTTAACATATAGATATAAATAATTTTTTTTCCTAGTGTAACGAATGAATGGAACAATATTGAATTGCAGAGTTAATTTAAAATTTGTGGTGTTTGTATTACTATGCTCATGTTTTGAAAATAGAGTTTTGTTTGTGTGGTTTTAATGCGTTCCTTATCCAGTATTTCACCAATTAGCCTTTTCCATTTGTTATCAAAGTAGCTTTGAAATTTCAGGGGGTCCTAGACCTCATGCTAAACTTGCACGATTAAATACATAAAACACTTCTTGCTGCCATCTTGCTGGTCATTGCCCTCTTCCACTTAACCTTAAAATGTGCTCATAGTGACTCTTTTGAAAAAGTCCTGATATCGTTTTATGCACTAAAGCATTTTATGCTTTACCATTTCAGAAAGGTCAACTGAGATGAGGGGTACAGACCTATTTTTCTTTATTTTCTCTTCTGGCATTTTACTTTATTTATTTTATTTTTCCTTTGTTGTTCTATCAATTTTATTTGGTCACTTTTTTGGTCTTTTTGAGTAAGCACAACTGCACGAAGGAATTATGCTGATTTTACCCTATGTTAGAAACTATACTCAAAATACTGTATTTCCCTTAAGAAATGAACATACTTGTCTAGTTTTATGGTGAATACTTTTGCTGGTCCTAGACATAAATATTAGAATGTTGTCACAACAAATGTATTTATCAAGGAGATATCAGTCTTTCCATACGTTCCTCCTCTGATGATACAAAAAAAAAGTATATTTACCAAGAACATCTTCCAATGGCCTTTTTTCTGTGAATACTCTTAAATGTGAAAAGAAAAAACACTTATATTTATTGATACTAGTTATTCACATTTGGTTTAATATATGGGTTTAATGCCAGAGAATGTGATATATAGCCTTAACAATTAATTTCATCCTGAAATACTAATATTCCTTGTGAACTCATAAAGTATAACTCTAATAGGTAAGAGGAAGGACAGAAAAGTCTGATGAAATCATGGGAAAGAATGCTGTCAAAGAGAAGACAGTTTGTGACACTAGGATTTTAGTTGGTAAGATCTCTGCACACACACACACCATACTATCAAACTTTATAACAAACAAGAGAGAATGCTGAAACATTTTTTAAACTGGAGCTTAAAAACATCACTGAACATATCTGGTTGCCAATTACACTTGAAATAAGTTAAAAAAAAAAAAATTTGGTGGCGTATCCTAGGGCTTGTGTCAGTTGAGGCATTGACAGCCCAGCAGAAAAAGCAATAAAAATGTGAAATCATTATGCTTTCTGAAGTTGTCGTGTTGCCTTATGTGGGACCTTACCCAAAGCCTCATGTTCCACTTGAGACATCATCTCAGCTGAGGCTTGAACTAAGCAGTGAATGAACTTTCAGACAGTAAAAGGAAGATCTGAAGCCTTCTTCACTCAGTATAATCAGAGGAGTCTTAGGAAAACATTTCTCTGAGACTGAAAAGAGTCTAAAGAAATCAAAAAGAACAGACAGAAGCACTTCATCACATGAAAAATAAATACCATCACTGTAGGAGTAGGAAAACTCTTTCAGCCATCAGCAAACATAAAATAAAATAATAAAAGACAGTTCAAAGTTTTAGGAACTTGGCCAAATACTTTCAATGGAAAAACAGAACAAGCACTGGAAAAAAAAGGAAACATTTTAAAAGTGAATTTTAAGTATATTAATATATAATATAATATTCAGTTTATGGGTTTATGTGTATATATAAACCGAACATTATAAGGAGGCTTAAAAAGTGAAAAGGCGTTTACCAAGGAGTCCAATGACAAGACAAGAGGCAATGATTTTAAACCGAATTAGGGTATATTTAGATTGGATATAAGGAAAGAATTTTTTTTTAATATGAGAGGAGTGAGGGCAGTGAGACATTGGAACAGACTGTGCAGAGATGCCCCGTCACTGGAAATGTTGAAGGTTGGGTTGGGTGAGGCTTTGAGCAACCTGGAAGCACCTAAACTTTGAATTTGACAATTTCCAAACCAAAAAATTATCATGCTCCATTTCAAAATGGCAGGCTGGCTGTTAATTTGCTGATTTTTTTTTTTAAACACTGATCAAAATATTGTTTAGAAATTCAAGTAATATTAAAATTTACTAATTGAGCTAAAATTTTCAGACGAAAAACATTTGAGAGAGGGGAGCAGCAGGGGCAATAATTGAGAAAAAGAAAGAAAACTTAGTTCAGTTCAACTTATCCCAAGTTTAAGTACTGAAACAGGATCATTTTATTCACCTACAATTATATTAAAGATAAACTGGTAATATCATCAGCACATTGCAGAAATACTTATGTCCCAAAACCAGGGCCAGACAGACTTGGGGAGAGTACCATTCTGACACGGCTAAAGTGAAAGCCTTGTTCTTTGGCATGAGTTCAGGACTCTCTGTATTAAAACAGAGGTCACAAACTGCTGATATCAGAGTGACTTCATATTTCTGAGTATAGTTCTAAGATCCTAAATTATGTTTCATCACTTTTGTTTTTATTTCATTTGATCCTGCATTTGCCGAAACTCATTCCAAATTTTTAAGGAATATTGAAGCAATATGCTTGTCCTTTTTTTAAAAAAGTGTCCCTCCTTGAAGACAGTATTGTTTTGTCTAGCTCACCCCTTGATTCTTGCTTCCGTATTTCTTCAGAGAGATTAGAATGAAGGATACTGCAAAGAGACAGATGGGCCATTTTAACATTGCATTCATTGCACAGTCTGCCAAAGTAATTCAGGCTAGTGTTAGATGAAGAGAAAACAAACTGAGAGCAATAAGGAAAATGTTTGTGTGGGCCCTTGTTTTTCAAACTGTTTTTCCATTATTCTAATTCCTAATATGTGTTTATTCCACAATAAAGAGGATCTTTTATTCTTAACTGTTCTTCACATTTTTGATCTCTTATAGTATTACAAAAGAAAGTTACAGATTTTTTGAGTTATATTTTCTCTTGATAACATTGGACATTGTGGACACTTTACAGATGTAAATCCTATTACCTCTACATATGTGTGTTTACCATGTGTCAGTAGGCAGACACTTGCGTGTCAACTTTTGCCTTTGTCCTTTGTTTTTTTCTCTTTTTACTACAGATTTTATGATATCATTGTTAGGCACCTGATTGTCAAGTGTGTATTGCACCACAATGAGACAGAGAGTACCAAATCAACCATTTAACCAACCTAAACAAACCTAAATTTTTAGTTTTGAAATGCAAGCCTATATTGAAATAAAAATCCTTCTTTCAGTGCTTATTACAATTAATTGGTATAAACATATAAAAAATATTTGAAAGAGTTGTACATTTCACCCTGGTTGATTTTATTTGGACTGAGTAGATGGCAACTCAGGCAAGAAAAGAACAAACAAAATTCCCTGACGTTTCATTCATGAACTGTTTTCCAGAGGGATAAGATGCTGCTACTGCTAAAGTCCATCATGTCTTCTGTTTCTCTGACCTGGGGCTACACTGAGCCCAGGCTTAGTCCAGCCGTGTGTAAATTCTTCTCATAAAAAGTGAAGCTATAAAAGTGGATGTCACCATTTGATTGTCTAATAGGGTTTCAGCATAGCAATATGGAGCTTTTTCCTTTTCTTCCTGGCTTTAACACAAAATAGAATTTTTTTTTACCATCTCTTATATAATATGTATCAGAAAACCTTGATCAGAAATTCGCCTTTTAAAAAGTAGTAAATTTTTCTGTAACCTAAGGGTGGCAGCAGCCTAAAAATTTACTCTGATTCTTCTTTGCTGTAATCATAATATATCTCCCACATAAATTACTGCTGCTTTCTATCCCATAGTGATACAACAGTGTGCTGTGATCACATCCTCTTTCTTGTCTTTTTGGAGTGTAATCTCTGGTAACCAGCATCCTTCATTAACGTCAGAATTGAGTATTTAAGTAGCTTTCTTTCCCAAGTGACACCTTCATTGATAGAAAGAGGAAAAGATATAAGTAGTGGTAGCAGGTTCTCCTGGTAACAGTTAGGAACGTAATCTGACTTTGCATTTGATGGATGGTGATTTGCTTCCCTTGTGGATCAGGGTCTGTCACCCATTTAAAGTGTCTCTAACGAGATAGAGTGCATTAAGGACAGTGTAGAGAAACTATCTCGTTTTTCTTTGCCTTCCCCCAGACCTAATGAATGATGGCTTCAGTTCTTCAGCCTATTAAGAGGAAGAAAGAAAAAGGATGGCTGAATCCCTGAGGTAAGTCCCCTGTTTCTGTTCGTTTGAAATTTGTCTGCAGAATCTGAGGGCAAGGACTTGACAATGAGCTTTACCCCAAGGGTCATTTCAAGGCCAACTTAGTTATGGGAAGCAATCTTCTTCTTCTCATAAACAAATAAAAAAAATAAAATTCAGGGTAAGGGAATGGAATGGGATGTGAAAGGAAGGTGTAAGTTATCACTCACCTGTGCTTAAAAAGGACACATTGAAGTTGTTACTTCCGAGAGGAAAGATTGTCATTTCCACCCAACACATCCTATACTGTTTAATTCCGCTAAGTGTATTAAAATACTTTATTCTGGATGATCTTAGAATTAAAGACCCAAGTGATAAATTTTTTCCATTATGTGGGTTAGTCATACAGGTTTGATGACATCATATAGATAATGGTACTTGACTTCTTTGTGTTTCCCTTAATATTTTGTGGCAGGTGTTACATAAATGTACCCTTACTTGAAATATGTTGTAATAAAGGATACACCATAAAGAAAAATAGTCATTACCAGAGCAATATATTGATGCTTTCTATTCTATTCTATTCTATTCTATTCTATTCTATTCTATTCTGTTCTGTTCTGTTCTGTTCTGTTCTGTTCTGTTCTGTTCTGGATTACATATTTATATAATTTTGCTCTTTGTTTATAATATATAGTGGTAATAGGAATAGTTACGCTTTGCACATAGTTAATACTTGCTTTTAATTATTTTTCAACTATTGTCTCTGGTTACACCCACTAGTTCTCTGAGCTTTTTAATCTTTTATTCAGAACTTTGACTGTGTCATGTTGCCTTAACATTGGAGTATAAGTATATATTGTACAACATAGGACGGGATCACAACATTTATCTAAAAGGTTTTGTGGGTTTTGCATTAAAAATAGCAGGAATAAAGAAAACTCTTTTGTGAGAGCAACAAAGAAAGAAAAGGCTATGAAGAGTTTTTCTGCTTTTTGAGGAGAACCTGTATGTAGTTAAGCGCCTAATGAATGCAGTGCTGAGGGGTTTGCTTTGGTTTTGCTTGTTTGTTTAGGTTTTTGCTATTATTTAATTTTATCTTATTGTTGGTTTACCTTTTTTTGTGGGACGGAGGGGGTTGCCTCTTTAAAAAGCTATGTCATTCCTAACTCAAGAAAAATACACTGTCCTCTGGCATCTGGAAAAACAACGGGGTTTATAAAGGTCCTTATCATTATACAGTGACAAAAGGCTACAAACTCAGAAAAATCTTATGTAAATGTCGCTACTTAAGTATACGAATCCAATTTTAAAAAGGATAATTGCCATTCATAGGCTTTTCTATTGATCCTTATCAATCCATTTAGAGCATTTTACTGCACTATTTCAAGAACATTCCTTCATTTGAATCTATGAAGCTTTCCTTTTTGTGTGTATATTCTGAGCACAAAAAAGAAACACAGGGTTGTATAAATTTCTTTTGATTAGGCCAAAACTATTGCTACAGATTATCTGGTATTTCCAATAGATATTCTGATGCAGGTCATCTAAAAAAAAAAAAGACTATCACAAACCACCTAGTCTTTACTACCCTCCCTAGATCCTCCAGGGTACATGGTGAAATGAATATAAGGGTCTCCAACACACCTGTCAGGATTTTTAGGGAATGGCTTTCTCTGAGTGAAATTCCAACTCTGTATATTGGTAAATGATGCATTTGGTTTGTAAACTTGCCATATGTGGAAGCCAGTAAACAGCTGGCTTGCAGCTCCTGCCTCTCCACGGATGTTATTACAGAGTTACCAGTTCCCTTCCCTTTGTTGGTTAAAGACTTGGCTACCAAAACTCACCACAGAGACCACCTGTCTCTAATACTTCCTTTTGGCTGTGGAAGAATAGCGAAATTACTAGTCATTTGGACTATTTATATACAGAATGAAATGGGTGCTCATAAGTACTGAGAAAAAAATCTCCTTCAAAATGCATAATTTTGAAGGCATAAAAAAAGGTCTTCCTGTGGTTCTGTAATCATCATTTCAGATGAGATCTTTCTCATTTACATATGAGGATCTGCTATTTTATATATCCTTGTGTGCATACTGCTTCCTTCAATTGTCATGTGACTAATTTATCAACACACCTATTAATAAAATCATGGTTATTGCCCACATATTTATGAAAACCAAATTGTGAAGAGCTTTTGCTTTTTGAAAACTGAGGGCTCTCGGCTTTTGACTGTTCTCCAGGTACCACTGCTGAATACCCCATAGTCCAAGCTGTAATACAGATGTACCACTCCCTTGCATTAGTTCAGACAAGTGCAATCCTTCTTTACCAAGGCAACCTCGAAATTGCCATGACATGAATTTTTCTTTCTCAAGTGACACACTTTTCATAAAGAAGGAACATCTGATGACAGCTGCATTGACATAGAACTGTGTAGGACCATCTGCCTCAGAAATCTTAGCTTCTTCCTGTGTAATAATTCACAGCAATAATTTCTGAACTATTTTTCTGTTTGTTTGGACACTTTGAGAGTCAGAGTATTATTCATTCTGTCTCTCTCTTCCCTGTCTCCCTGTCTAGTGTGAAATTTTAAGTAATCTATATCATTCCATCTTAAACCTCTAATATCGACTGACCCCCTCAAAGCTGAGGCAGGACATTTGCTGGCAACAAATCCCTCAACACTTCCACTATCAAGCAAGCATACAGAGCACTCCACAATCAAAAGCAAGCATGAATCAGGGTGCCACAGAGCTACTTAAATCTTGAGCAGGACCTTCATTTACTTCCTTACTCCCCATACTCTATGTGACTTTTAACAACTAACAACCCTTCCAATGAGACAGTTTTTAACCAGACTTTGTGGTAGTCATTAACATATATTTTTCTATTTGATTATGTGTTATGTGAATGTTTTGTTTGTTTTCAGTCCACTTCCCTTTTTCAGTTTCAGCACTTGGACCTCTGGGCAAGGTTGATGACCAGTCCAACTGAGGCATTCAGTTTTATTTTCATAAAACTCTAGAGTATTGAGAAAATTTAAACTTTATTAAATCTCTGTCTCTTAATTTGCCCCTAATAATGAGTCTTACTTATGACTAAGGAGGGAACTGACTGCAAGATACCCATCTCAAAATTGCCACCATGGTTATGGAACTGACTTTTTTAAGCTTGGTATTACATGAGGGCATGTATGTGCTCATTTGGGAGTCAGGAATGAATAGCTGGTCAGTGATCTCAAACTCCCCTTTCCATCGACTAGCACCCCTGTTAAGAAGGGAGGTGCTTGATGGTTTGCCTTGCCTCACAACGGATCACCCGAGAAAGATGTTACGTTGACTGAGGTGCTCAATTTCTCTCTTACACGACTCTGAAAAGAACAGTCTGCCCATTCACAGTATTCGTCAGAAGTGTTCAATACATTCAGCACACTAAAAACTGAACTCATTATCTGCCCATTTGAGAAATATCTATTTCATTTCTAAAAATTAGATGAATAGGCTGGAGTTGACTGTAAGGCCATAAGAAAATTTGGTTTAAACCATCAGTAATTCAAGAGTTTTATTCCAGGAGAAGGCTTTGTTTTTCTCATAAGAATTGAAGTGTTCTGATATTCAGGTTCTGGAGTAAATCTGTCAAAAATTTCAAACTCCAATTCATGACACTCTGGACAGAACTGAAAATGAGGCCTCCAATCCATGAAAACAGTAGATAGGGAAGCATTGATACAGATAAACTAAGTGAACCTTGATTTACCACAGGGATTTTCTGCCAGCACTTTTCAGCTTAATTTTTATGTTTATTTAATCAATGTTTCATTTTTACCCCTTCTTATCCTCTTGAGATGCATAAAGAGAGATAAAGAGAGTGAAGGTTTTAAATAATAAACTCTTAAACAAGAGGAACGTTATCTAGTTACTCAAGTCTCTTTTATGATTGAGTAATTTTGTCTTGAATTTTGAGGCAGACACCATGAACTTTCTCAACAGTATGAACTATAAGGGTGAGAATCTTTCATAATAACATGAAAGAAAACTTAGGCTTGATAAAAAAATTCATCAGCACTGTAAAGTTATCTCAAATTAGGCAACTTGCAGTACAAAGACCTCCCTTAGGTTGAAAACCATTACCCAAACTAAAATGAAGAGGATAGTGCTGTTAATATTTTAAAACTATTTCACCTATTGTCAAACTTCGTACTGATTTTACAAAACAATTCTAATCTATAAGAATGGATCCACATCACGAAAATTGAAACCAAGCATATTACAGCTTGAAAAATGAGGATTTCTATGCATTGCCAAAACAAATTATTTTGACTTGCTTCAAAAATATATGGAGGCTCCTTCAAGCATTATCACGAATAAGTCATTATAAGACTTGCAGGTTCATACATCACTGCTCTTTGCTGTCAGTATGAAAAATAGGACTTTTTGTTTACTTAAAAAATTGAAATGCCATGATTCTGCTGTTGAAAAATGAGGCGGGAAAAGAAGAGTGTCCTCCCACTTTTGAAAAATGTATTTTTTATTGAAGCAAAAGAGATAGGAGGAGAAAGAGATTATGTACACTCAGGGAAGCAGACTAGTCTCTATTGACACAGGAGAAAGGGTAGTAATAATAGCTGGGTCATCGAAGACAAAGTGTCCAGAACCAAGTGTGGGGCTGATGACAACATGAGTCAAAAATTAAGGTCTCAACCTACAGCAGACCCACCTTGGAATCCCCAGTAGATACATAATTAATAAAGGAATGATGAAATAAGGTTCATGTTTCATGATAGAGTGAGACTCCTCGGTCAGAATGCATCTGTTAATAATATAAAATATAAAAATCCCTTCTGGAATGAGAGTTTAATAATTCTTATTCATGCTTTAAATAGTAGATCACAGCAGTAAATCAGCATTGTGATTTTAGTGGGTACAACTTATGAAATATATCGTTTCTGGCATTTCATTTATTGTAAAATATTTTTTTAAATATTCTGTAATATTCATTCCCAGAGGGAGATTGATCAAATAATCATGCAAATACTAAAGTACCGCCTGCATTAATCTTAATTTTTTTAATTTTTAAAAGCTTAAGAAAAGTAATTTAGCTGTTGTGATGGGAGGAGAGATTATTCTGACAGATTCTTAAAATCTGTGGATTAATAAGGGATGAGCATGTGTGCGCATTCATTACACATACTTTGAAGCCCCATCCTGCAGCTGCAAAACCTTTGTAGTTTCTATCTCCAGACCTATATGACTTGGTCCACTTCAGTGGTACTTATAAATGGTGTACAGCAGAATAAATTTGCTGCATTTTGTGGTAGTAAGTTTTGAATTTTGATCCTTCTCTTCCATTATTTGTTATCAATTTCCTATAGAAAATGTTAGCAAATACTGACTAGAACACAAATCTTGAGAAAACCTCAGTTGTTTTGCTGAGTTAAAAATGCCGATTATATTAAAAAATTAATAAAAGAGCTACACAGTGTGAGTGAATTTTCCGGGCAAGGAGGCCTTTCTTAGGCAGCCTCGAGTGCAGACAGCAATGAAAAATGTCTCTATCAGATGGCAGGACTCCCACTAAAGGAAGCCTGTGAAATTATATTTTCCAACTCATGAAGAAAGAAAAATTCTGTGCATGCATCTCCTTTAATAATGAACAAGTGCAATTTTGATATGTACAAAGATCATGTCTGTATCATTAATCTACAAAAAAGCCAGTTTATAAAGTTGAGCAAATAACAGTCCGTCCAATCTCTTGATGGAAACTAAACAAACCAAAATGATAACCAAGTTCTGAAATTGTGAAAAAGAGAGGGAAAATTCCAGAAAAATTCGACTCCTAATTATAATACAGGTAAAGAAAAAATTATTTCTTTCACTCACCTTCTTCTGTGGAGTTCTTCTTCCATTTTTTTACAAATGAAATTGATATTTGTAAAGAAAAAATTTTAGTTTAAACATTTAAGGAAAAAATGTGACATTTCCAGAATCCGGATTACCTTTGTAGTTAGAAATATTGACTAAATCTACCATAAATTATACAAATTTTCGTAAAATTAATTATTGACTTTGTTTATAGTAATTAATTAGATTTTGAGGTTAAAGAAAGGTATTTTTACTATTATTCATATGTTAAAAAATACACATGAAGTTCAAAGTCATGCATTAATAAAGATTTAAATAAAAATTACAGTGCATTAATAAAGACTTAAATGAGAATTACAAGGCATGTGAAAATGTATCTTTCTCCTGTCACACCATGTTGAGGCACTATTAGGGTGAAAATCTTTGTCCAAAGACATTACAAGAAAACATGCTTCTGAAAGAACTGGCCCAAATTTAAACAGATAGATAACTCAGGTTTTTGGCTAATAAATAAGTCTCTAACAATTCTTAGCTGGTCACTAAAGTGATTGAATTAGATTTTCTTGGGTTTTTAAGATATGTTCTGAAGGAGATCCTCCTTGAAATTCTGACATCTATCCCAAATGTATTTTGCACTAATAGAAAATGAGATGGATTAAACCTGGAAAGGCCTGGCAAGCACTCCAAAGTACTGAGACCAGGTTTGGTTGTTGCAAAATAAGAATTCAGGCAGGCAATCCATAGTGCACCACATACTCTATCAGACAGTTGTGGTGAGTACATAGAACACATACACTGTGCTCTTTAGATGTTCAGGAAAGTTTAGGGAAAAAAAAAGGAGAAAATTAAACTATATACTAATAAATGGATCAATGTCACTCAACAGCATGCCATAAACTTTTTACTACTTGCAGCTTGTGGAAACAAAGTGAGGAAGTATAGTACTTATATACCAGGGCTGAGAACAGGTCCTTTAAGGCCCAGGGGAATGGGGCCTTCCTTTGCTGTGGAAAATAATCAGGTACAGGTGTTGGGATTCAAGTCAGAGGCCAGACTCATACTTGACAGATTCAAAATTCTCATAGGCTGGAAGAAAGATGAGGAATGGGTTTAAATTTTCACTTAGATGGAAAGTCTGTAAGAAGATGAGGTACCGAAATTATCTGCCAATATAAAAAGTTGCTGTCCTCAAAGAAGAAGAAGAAGGAAGAAGCCGTCTCCCTTGAAGTGTTTGTGTTGATTTAAGTGAAACTGTCTTCTCCTGGGGAACTGACAATGAAAATTTGGAAAGAAATTCTAGCTCACATGAACATGACCAAATCCCCCAATTTACTATTGTATTTAACAGAAAACTGTGGCTTATATAAATTCCTCTTTGGCTTTACTTGAAGTTCTAGAGGTCCACTCAAGTCCAGAAAGCCTCTGACATATTTTGGAATAAAAAATTAACAGTAGTACAAAATGCTAGTGCTGGCAAGGACTATTTGGCATGTGTGTACGTATTAAAAGCAATGTCAGCTTCCTTCAGGTAATTTCAGTAACAAGTTTTGTTGATTAGCATTGTCTTGGCTCAGACAGAAAGTGAGAAAAAAATCGGACAGCATCCACACTTCAAAACAGACATCTTCTTGTATTACCAAATTTCCTTTTCTCAGCAAACTGAGGCCTGCACAATTGTTCAAGAAACGATTATACTTTGACACTCTTTCCTAATCATTAAGTAATCATATGGCAAGTGTGGAAAGAACTTCAACAAAGTCAGTATTTCTAAATTGCTAGACCAGAGCTATGCTATTGGAATGCAGAATAACAATGGTGATCACAAGAGAGCTATGCATCTTTATCCTTTGTGACCACACACATGCTTAAGTGATAACTTACACATCAAGGGAATGTTAGACCTGGTAAAACTATTCTTTACCCATCAGGAACAGCAAGACATTTTCAATTTATCTGGATTGTCCTGTTCAATGCTACTGCACCCAGAGCTCCCAGCATCCAAAGGGACATAAGCTTATTTATGCTATTCTCTTATCCTACTGTTAGCTCAGTGAACAGTATTTTATATAGTAAAACCAGTTAAACAATATTTTAAATTTTACCTGATTGAGTCTAAGTGTTTTTCTTCCTGGGATTGTGATGGATGAGAACTTCCTGGTGTGAAACAGATACTGGGTCACACTGCCAGGTGGGAGATACCCAATTCAGTCAGCTGATACAACTGACAGTTGTCCAAAGGGAGAAAAAAATACACACTAAGCTCTAGTAAATGAACTTATGGTTCTGTAGAAACTGATTTTTTTCATGTCACTCACAAAGGACCTAGGGTGAACGTGGTAGAGTAGCAAAACCTCTGAAATGAAATACAACTAGCAGTAAAAGGACAATTTTAAGTAAAAGTGCCGTAAAACTTGCAGTAAGAGGGCAGGAGAAGCAATGTTTATTGTACTCTTTATACTTCATTTTTGTCATCCTTATTTCGAAAACATTTATCATGAGCAGTTCCAAGAGAAGTCCAAAGGAATTGGAGTTGATGTGATTTCTGTTGACTCTGTTAATTGCACTATTAAAATCCACATCCATTAATGATAAGTTCTTTTAATTTTTCTGTTACCAGACAATACTTTATAAGCTATAAATGTGTTGTATCCAAATTCTTGTTGTGGAAATAATAAGTAACAGATTATTGAGATGTTACTAGAAGGAGTGAATAAAAAATCATAAATTTAATATATCTGTTTTCACCCTTGGGATAAGACTCATTACCGTACATAATGCTCTTCCAAGACCGGATATTGTAACAGATGAACAAAAAGTTGTTTGCATAGATGTTTTAAGCAATAAACATAATTCATAAAATTCATTCCATATTCACATATTACTGCTGACAAAGGTCTTTTTGCTGTCACCGTTAGAGCAGACTAGAATAATTCTTAAGTATATTTTTCAGCAGTTGTAAACAAGTGGCAGTAGAAAAGCTAGCTGTGTTTCTTCTGTGTTCAGTATTGTTTACTCTTCATGGCATCTTCTACTGTGCAATAAACCCTTTAATTAACCAGACCTAAACCTTGACTGTGAACAATAATGCTGTATATCTATAAACCACAGCAAATACATATATGCAGTAGGTTCTCCATTAAAGGCTGAGAAAAGACATCATGTTTAGCAAATAAACATCACAGATTCACCTTCAAAGTCCAGGACTGAATGTCACTGGATATTATGTTAACTTGAAGGGACTCAAGTCAAAACTAGCAAAAAATGCCGTAACAGAAGAGGAAGTCATTAAGACTCAATGCCCAGTGGTTACATTGCTCATTTGAGAAATCACTCAGGTTGTATGGAGATACATACCTAGTCTTCAGCTGTTATTTTTGTTCTGTTGAATACATGAAAAATGAAACTGCTGAACTAATCCACAGCATATCACAGACATAATCACATGTATAAAGTACCCTGCCTCTCTGTCAGGCCAATATGAACTGACTAAAATATGCAAATTACTATTGTTTCTGAGAGATTTAAGACATGATTTGCAGCACAGTATTCCAGTATTATTTTACTGTGGTTTTCTAGTCATTAAAAAAGTGTCGTCTATGCAAGTCTTTCTTAAACTTTTTGTTTCATAAACATGACTATATTTAGGAAAGTGCATTATTCTGACAGTGCATAGAAAGATGATTTCTTGCAATTCAGTTCATTTCATGTATTTGTGTACCCTCCAATTTAGAACCTCCCAGAAACATTCCTGAACTTGTTCTGCTATTTTGATACCTGTGGAGTTTAAAGAGTATTATCAAAGATATTCAATTTATCAGCAAAGGAAGGACTATTTTCAGATAGGGCTGTACTTGAGGAAAAATTCATTCGGTAGATACTGTTTCATCTGCTGTGCAGACCTTTTTTCAATTCTGAGAAGCAGTAGTGCCAAATGGGACAGATCAGCATGTTTCCTCTCAGTAATGCCAACAAGTGTTGTCTTTGACTCTAACCTATAGAGAATCTGGGGGCTGATTTGTTAAACATAAAACATCTGCTTTTTATAGACTTTTTGAGCTTTTCTCGTCAAAATGTTTAATTGAGGAAATGAGAGACATAACTATTTAGATAAATTTCCTTTAAATAGTCACTGACCTCTTTCAGAGCTTAATTTGTAGTCTCTGAGCCTATAAAAGAATCACAATTATGGTTTCGTTGATAAGGATCTTCACATTCTAATACTTTCTTTCTTGTGGTATTTAAAGAATGAGACACTCAAAGGTGACTTGTCTGCCTGCATGACTGCTTGCATGTCCGCTGCTGTACAGAGTGACACCAGAGAGCTGAAATCCACCATCTTTTTTGTTAATGGTATTTTACTGTATTGAAATTAAACACACGTTTTCAAAAGAAAGGATCCTGCTGTGTGTGTAAATCAGTTTTTGAACATGCATTAGACTATGTATACACTTACCTAGCAATTTGCATACATGATTACCTGAACTGCTTGCACAGTCATGATAGAGTTGTCCCTGGGATGTTTATGTTTTACTAAATTTTGTCACACAGGCATTTTGAAACACAAAATTAAATATACAGGAAACTAAGTTCATGGGTTTTGTAGTAATTCTTGTCAAATTACTGGGGATTTGTACGGTAGTTATGATCCTGTGTAATTATCTAAGAACTTGCCTTCACTGAAAAGTACCTGAGTCTGTTAAGCAATGCCATAGTCTTTTAGTTCTCTATCCAGAGAGCAGAAGCAGTAATAACTTAGAATTGCAACACTAAGCTTTGACAAAGAAAGATTTTTGCAGACCCTAAACCTTCTGGATTTTCCTCTAACAAGTTATTGGCCATTTTGTGTTATAGCATTTTGACAAGAAATCTGTGAAAGATTTGACCAGTATGGTCAAAGTTGATGAGAGGTTATATTTTAGATCCAGTGGATCCAAGCAAGATTCCCTCAGCAGTGTATATACTTTTCCAACTCTCTGAAATATCTGATTCCTTTAAGGAAAGAGGTCTCCATCAAAGTTCCAGCTTCTTTGTTTGTTTTTTCCCTGGTGAGGCTCAATAGTGAGTACAATAGTGAGTATTAAAAAGCTCAGACTAAATTAAAAAAAAAAAATAAAAAAGAGAAATCGGAGAACAATGAAACAACGGTTGACATGGTTAACAACACAGAGGACAGAACTGTGGCACTCCCTCACCTGCAGCTAAATACCCAATGTAAGTTGAATCTTCATATGTATTCTTTATAGCTGCCATATATATACTAAGAAGGAGAAGATATTGCTATTCTTTCTGTTTCTTCAAATGCTTATACAGACTGTTAGATAGTCCCTATATTTGATATTTTCTCTGTATATATTTATTGGTTTATTCCTTTCACATCAAAGACAGGAAATTTGTCAATACTTCTGTTACTTAGCAGGAGTGAAATAACTATATTTTAAATTTCTTTTTTAGCTTGGTTACTACCATGTTTAACAAAATTATACTATCATCTCAGTTTTTTTAAGCTTGCTGAATATCTGACCTAGGAAGAGTATACTCAGGGTCTATACATAGGCTTGAAATAAGTCAAAGACATGGAACATATAAACTGTAAAAGCTGAGAAAGCAGAAGTTTGAGTTAACAGAAGCCTGACAGCCTTCATGATCTTGATAACTCAAATTTAAATTTCATTCTTGCATTGGGTTACCTCCTGTACATACTGAAGTTGAATCCTTTCAGGGAAACAGTACTTTAAGTTCTGGAAATTTAGTCCATTGAAATGCTTGGGCCTTGTTTCGCTGCAGTGTTGGAGAAACATCAGTGTGAGTCACAAGTTTTCACCCACGTACTCTATGAAACCATGTCCTGAGCACTGTGTGGCAGTGTCATCACTCACACTTGACACAAGATATATTATGCAGTGTTTGTTGTATACTTCTGCTGCAACTTGAGCAAAGTCTCAAAGTTCTGGTTTGGAAGAAACAGCACTGTTCTCTCATAAATATTCTACAACTATAGTGTCACACATTGAGGTAAGGGAAGAAAACTCACTCTTTTTTTAGCTTTATTAATTTTTTATAAAATATTAATGGAGAATAACATTTATTTATATGCATGTGTGTATATATATACACACATACATATATATTCTTTTTTTTTTTAATTGTGAGGTCCCTGCTATATCCTTAATTAGGGAGACAGAAACACAGGCATTGATCACTGACCCAGCATTAGTAGCTTGTCTCTCAAAGTAATTTCCAGTAAGGTAAATGTTTTATCTTTCTGTCTTCTACCTATTTTCTTTATCACCAGACAGATAATGTCAGCTCTTGGCAAACCCTTTTCTATTTTTATTGCCTTTGCTTTCAGTAGTGGTTTTGTGCTACTGCTTGATATTTTTCTTCTTGAGCAGACAAATTCTGTAAATAACCAAAACATTAACAGTTCCTGTTTGAACATGTACTGTCTTAGGGTACAAACACGGAAGATTCACTTTTTCTTCCTAGATTTAAAAAAAAAAAAGGAAAAAAAGGTTAAAGTTATTATCCTACTTAACATTTTCAACATGAGTTACTAGATACTTGCAGGAAATGGACAGAAACATTTGGAACAAATTTTATAAACTGACAGCCCTATATAATATTATTATTAAGGAGTTTGTAGAGCCTGAATTCTTACGTGTTCTTGGCATTTGAATACATAATAATATTGAATCATTGAAACTGCTGACATTTAAGAAAATAAACTTAAGCAAAATATTGTCTGCCATCATTGGTAAATTTTCCCATAAATCACTTTTAAATAAAATATTCAACATATGTTGAGCTTAACAGGTTGGCAACTGCTCAGAACAAGGCTATGCCAAATTTTTTATTTTATTTGCTTTAATTAGGAAAGCAATTTGGATTCAATATTTGCAAACTAACACAAACCTACAAAAACAACTGTGAAATTGTTTTATTGCAAAGTCGATTTTCTGCTATCTCTGTGGAAGTCTTGAAATTTAATATGAAGGTAGAGAGGCTAAATAGCACTATTTCAACATCATTACTTCCAATTGGATGGCTTAAATATGTCTTAAGTGTGCTGATAAAATAGACTAATCAATAGAAAATTGCCATTAAGTTCTGAATTAAGAAATAAGAAATTAATTATGCCTTTGAATTATATACAACTGTATTATACAAGTTAAGCTTAAAAACATTCTCTTTTACTCTTTTTAATTACTGTTTTGTCAGATCATCATTCTTAATTTCTCCCTATGTACTAATACACTATTTGGTTTGTATTTACTCAAATCCACATTTTCCTCTTTTTAAAGCATTCTTATTTGTTTAATTAAGATAAGTACAAATGGTAAAATCACTTTCACACTTTTTTTTTTCCCCACACAATTTAATAATCAGAAACAGGAAAACAGTACAATAGAAAAAAATACTGCAGGGTACTGTTATAATTTAACTAAGTATACTGCAGATGGTAGCACAGCCATAAAGGATTACAAAGATGATGCTGCATGAATAACATGCCTAGTTTGACGAAATTTTTGGATGGTAAATGTCTACTTTCTGATGCATATTCTTCCATTAAAAATATATAGAAGCAGATGATTATTTTGACCTTTTATCAGCAAACTGAAAAAGTAGTATTTTTACCCTCTATACTGATGGCTTGGCTGTCGTAAGGATTTTATTTCAACATTGTTGTGCTTCTAAGGAAGACTAAGTTATATCATGGTTGAGTGACTACAAGGGCCTTTTCCTGATATACAATTGAGCTATTAACTCAGGAGCTTAGGCAGACCAGAACTAAACTAAATCAAGTCCATACAAAATTGACAGTAAAGTCAAAAAATAACAGAGACACAACAAAGCTGTCATACAGCTAATTGTCTCAAAGCCTCTTAGCATATGTTATAATTCTATGTTACCATATCTACCAGGAAGAAATTGCATGTAAGTATTTGCTACTGTATCTTTAGAATTCTATTGTCAATGTATGATTTTCTCATGGACCTCAGGAACAACATTAATGTAACCAAGGACCTGCTACCTATTTAGACAGGAACTGATCTGTGCTTTCCCTTCATACCAAGAGCTAAGAGTTCAACCAAAGTATTCAAAGGGGTGAAGTTTAACATATGAGCAAGGGTTCACAAACTGAACCCCAGACAAAGACAATGTATAAAGTGTTACACTATTAAATGGAGACATTATATACTTCTGTTTTATTATCCCTGTGATTGCTTGAATAAACCAAGATGCTATGTTTTTGTAAACCAAACTAGTTGTCATAAAGCCAAAGCTGAAAATGATGAAAGATGTGGAAACTTTATAGGGTTACCATTATAAATAAACCTCACACCAACAACTGGCTACATTTCACTGCAAGACTGTGGAAAATCTATTTTTAAAACTGAATAAACATTATCCGGCCTTAAAGGAAAGAGGCATATTATTACTTAAAATATTTTCACGAACGGAATATCCCATATCAGCATTCTAAGGTGAATTAATTTAGTTCAGTAGAGCAGGATAGAGAATAATGTATCAAACATTAAACTCTCAAGATTTTGTTTCAAAGACTCGTAGTTAATAAGTCTCTGCTTTCTACTAAAGTTTATGGCATAATTCAATACAGATATTTTTCTTACCTCTTTCTTCACAATAAAAGTTTTTTAATGGAAAAGTCAAATTGTTAACAACTGGAATGACTAATTTAGGTTATGCCACAGTATGCAAATAATTTAAAATATATTACCACTCTATGGAATAAAACCAAGTAGATTTGTCTTTTTCCATCTGGAATACTTTTTTCAAAGTCCAAAAAATCAAGATGAAGAATGGAATATATAGAAGAACCGTTACTGTATAATTTTCTGTAGGACAAACCCAATAAGAGACAGATGCAAAGAAAGAAAAAAAAAATCTTTCAGGAGTACATCTATGTGTTCTAAGAAACATATGTTTATATCATAAGAGAATGTAGATGTAACACGGGAATTTTTGCCTTTCTCAGTGAAAGGGAGTATAATTATGGCAAAAGTTCAAATGTTTGCCACTAATATTATTTTTTTTTTCATCTGTAAACTCTATCCATAAGAAATGGTTCTTAAACATTTTGAAAGTAACCACTCATGGTAGCCATCGCAGGGGTGAGGGAGAAGGTTTTATTTTCCATTCTGCAGTGTAAGTCTCAGTCAAATCATTCTGCAATCAACAAAATAACTCACTTTTGTTTTTCCTTTTCTTTGAATAATTTTGACCATGAAGTTGCCTCTTCTCTTCTTTAGCTATGCAATAGAAAACCAGCTTTGGATGCTGCAATTTCTAGTCTTTTGTTCATTAGTGTTCCTGTTGAGCATTGCACTGTGGTTTGAACTCATCTCCAGCCGAAAGGGACTTACTGCTAGAGGCCACATGAAAAATATCAGTATCTCCACACCTGCTTTGCAATGAAAGTGAAGAATTTAAGCCCATATGAACACCAAAAACACACTGTTAACCTCTGTGTCAATGAAACGCATGTACACCAGTTCTTCAGAAATGTAGTTTAGAACACAAAATTATTATCTAGAAATCTACCTTATCCTGCTATAAAACAGTTGGAAAATGTTTCTGGAAAAAATGTATGGATGTTGCGAACTCAAAAGTTGATCCTTTCCATTAGGAGGCAATATTCAATACCGAATGTGTTCCAAGAGCATAAAATTAAACTGCCTGATCTTCAAAAGAACTAAAGGCCATAGTGCTCATTAAAGTTGAATTCAGAATACTTGAAGACATTGATGACATGGAAAGAGGTTCTTTGTGACATGGAGAAACGATGCTTCTAAGATTCTTTGTTTGAAGTAAAGATACAATATAATAAGGTTCTAGTCAGCTTATAACTGAGGGAGTAATTTTTGAATCGATATTAGAGTTACTTGAATTAAAATAAGTCACTGGAAATAATTTTACAAATTCTGAACTTAAGCTGAGAGTAGTTTCATAATATTAAAATTCCTTTTTTTGATCCTATTAACACTTGAATTTTACCTTTAAATATTCTTACCTCATTTGAATTTTGTTTCTGAATGCACAAACAGTGAAGATACTGTACTTGTTGAAAGAAACTGAATTTTCCTCTCTACTTTGTTTCGTCTTACAAATGAAAGCTCTGAAAAATCTTAATTTTTGTAACAAGTGTGTTTTGTACTAGTCTCCAACTTTATACATTTTGTTCTTGTGACTGGTTAGATCTAGAAAGTTAGACACATCAAGGAGATCTCTGGTGAAGAACACAATTATAATTAATTAGAATTAGAATTAGACAAGGACTAGGAAACAAAAACTTTTTCTATATGATTCTGGAAGCAATCATCAACACTTCTTTTAGTGTCTGAAGATGAAATGGAAATCCTCAGCTGTTTAAACAGTTCTCAGCTCAGACCTGCTTAATAAACTACTTAAAAAATACCCTGATGACTCTTTCTCACCACGAACATTTCTCTGCCTACCATAATGAGTTTTTGTAATCGAAGGTTTGGGATTCATGAATTTGTATAAGAAAAATTTTAAGATGTGACCTACCACTCACCATTACAGAATGTATCACCACCACAGTTGTGCTGAGTACAGAAGGTCAAGTTTTCTTCTATCATCAACACATGAATTATAACTGCAAACAATTACAGCTGAGTGGTTCTAAATGAAGCCACAGGAATGGAAACGTTATCTTGGAGGTTTTGACCACTCAGCTGGAAACACAAATCAAGCAAAATCCTGATAAGTGAAATAAAAGAATAATCTGAAGGAAAAGGAAGACTGCATCTGAGTGCTTCGATGGTTAGTTCTTTAAGCATCTTCCATGAAAGAAAAGAAGCTAATTTGGATCACTGTGAGAAATGGAAATGTTATGGTTAATGACTTAAACATTGTTAAGAAGGACTTTCGCCCTTTATGGCAAAACTGCATAAAGAAGCTCCAACCACTGAAGCCCACCTCTCCCTGAATATGCCTCCTGACAGAACTTTGGAGTTTGGAGTTAAGCCACCTAAGAGAACTTGAGATAAGATAAAGGTGACACTATTGTCCAATTATCTCAGGTCTAGGAAAAAGTAAACAAGGTTGATGGAGTACAATGTCTCCACAAAGAAAGCCAAATCCAGCAACTGTCCTGAAAATCAGCTCTGGGTGGGATCAAGGAGCAGAAGGAGAGTATTTGGGTATGTGGTGTAACCTTTGGTGACAGCAATTTAACACTGGCTGAGTTGTAAACCCCACTCCACCTTCAGGAAGGTCACATACACACAGGAAATTCACACGACTGGGTGTCATAAACCCTCAAAGAACCACAAATCGCCCACCAGACTCATTCCTGAGGCCTTGCACCAGGGCACTGCACGGGATGCAAAGTGATGCAACAGATCCAGACTCTATTGCAAGAGACACTCTCAAACTTGCCCCCCCCATCCCGAGGGAGGTACTTGGGCATTCCCAGCTGGCCTAAACGCATATTAATCCATTGAATTCTGTGTTTTGTGGGACCCTCACCAGTGCGAAAATCAGAAGTGGATTAACAAGACACCATCAGGATCTAGAGAGCGGTGATATTTTCTACTCAATCTGTCTCCGTCATTCTCTTTTTCTGTCCACTACCACATAGTTTTCGATTTCTTTCTCTCTCTCTCTCTACCTTACATTTACTGTTCAATAAAATCCATACCATTTACTTCACCATATGGTCTCGTTTGCACCTTAATTCAGGCTCAGGCCTCTCTCTAATAATTTTAATAGCCGGATCTTAACAGTCAGTTATTTCCAGAGTAAAAAATTACACTAGTTTGGGTTCTCAGAAAGCAAAGCTCCCTGTAAAAATGTGCATTAGCCTGCCTTTCTTCTATAAGTCAGGCGGCAATTTCAATGAGATGGTGTAAGACAGATGGTAATTTCCTTACTAAAAAAAAAAAGGATTGGACTGCACTCATGGAAAGGCAGCCCCACAATGTGATTCCTTGCAGCAGGGGAGAAAAACAAAGGAAGAAAAGAATGGATATTCCCTGTGTTATTGGGATGTGGTTTTAGCTATATGACTCTGCTCTCTAAACCCCTAAACCACATGAAGTGTTGGTGCCCATGCCCAGTCGTGTTCCAGTTCAGGCCACTGACCCAAAAATAGCTTCAAACTCTCATCAACCCCCTTAGCACCCAGCTTACTATAAGGCCAAGAAAATCTCAGTACCAGCAAATAAAAAGGAGGAAAGACAAACAGGACCGTTGCATCTGGTGGCAGTCAGCTGCTGGATCAGCTTACATGACAAGAGAATCATTTTCACTAAAGCAGATCAAATACAGTATTCAAATACTGTGCATATTATTTTGGGGGTTTTTTAATCATTTACCAACAAAACATAAAAATTGATCTATGTCATAGTTTTCCAAAAGGAAGAGACGCATGTTACAAATTCAATCTGCATAGCACACGTGTGACTGACATAGGCTCTTTTTCTTAAAAAATAGAAAGGAAACTGTGAAAATTCACCCCAAACATGGTATATTGGTTGTATATGATGCCAGTACGCCTGTACAAGAAGAGTTGGGACAGGATTATGTTCACACCAATGACACTAGCAAAAAGACTAAATTCATTAGGTCCAAAATACCATTCAATTATACATAAATGTTCTTAAAAGAAATTGCATGGAAATTCAGTACGCTAGGGTATGAAAATTGATATATAGAACTAGAACTAATGTATATGTAACTTACAAAGGATAGTTAGATTGTTCTCATATGTTGTAAGCATGTGGTGCACTTTTGCTTTTAGAAAGATGTTAATGAATAAAAAGTTTCATTGATATATGTATATATATATGTATAAGAAAATTTGAAAAGATTTTGTTGGCACATGCAACTCTAGAGAAATCAGATCACTTTCAAATGAAGAGATTTTCTATTTGATTTGAGCTTCCGTATTTTTTTATTGTGTCCTAGTCTCACCTTTCTGTCCTGGAGGTCTCCTTAATCTTTGGCTTTTCATTTGAGAACTATTCAAGTAAGTATGAGTTACCTTCAAGCAACATAGCCTGAGACTGGACGGTAGTAGAAAGAAGCAATGTCCTCTCAGACTTATCTCTTGTCTCATCCATTGTCTGCTTCCTCAGTATTGTACACCCTGGAGTTTTAAAATGCAAGTGCATTCGTGGGAACAGGCCCTCAGCATCCTTTTGCAACACCCCAAACAAACTGCTGTCATCTCAAAAAGGTTATTAAAACAAAAAGTTATTCAAGGGTGGCAGACATGTATGTCCCATTCTATGCTATGATGAAAAATAAAGGCTATCAAGTTCCTTATGTCTCCTTCCACTCCCAAATTGTAACTAATACAACAGTTAGAGCCAAAGATTAGGTTTTTTTGACAAACTCAGTAATACGACACACTTTTTCTCTCTCAGTTGCTGCCCTATACTACCAACTACAATTATGCATAATAAATGGCCTAAGACACTATTAGAGGGCCACAACAGATCTGCAACACTGGCATAAGTCATCATGAGTTTGTATAAAAGTTTTGACATGAAAGTATTAATTTTCATATCCTTCTATTTCAACAGCCAGAAGAATCAGCATTCAAGTATAGAGTGTCAGTTCCTGCAATGTACAATTTCCATTTCTTGAGGGATGCACAAAATGGTAGAATTAATCTTGGAATTAATTCTAATCTTGTGGAATTAATTGTGTAATAAGTAGTTCTTTTTGAATTCCATTTTTGCTCCACATTAATGGTTGATGTTCATATAATTTTGCAGGCAAGTTAGTGATTTACATGTTTCTTGAGAAAAATGAGGGAAATAATAGAATGAAAACAACATCCATCATTTTTCAGCTATATTTAAATGCTAAAATATATAATATCTCTCATAGGACAGGGGTAGTTTATTTTGGAGATCTTACCTTAGCAATACAGTAAGTATTCAAGTAAGAAACAGAACTACTTATCTTCCATGGATGGCTCAGCTATTTTAATGTCAAAACTACTAGACATCAGATCACTTTTATGATCCCTTTCTCAGACTTGTGAAAATAACAAGTATGACAGCCTGTTTTCTAAAAGTAAATAATAAGGCATAAATACAAGTCTTTTTCTTTATGAACAGGAAAGCTATTTTCTAAAATGACGTAGCTTTACATTATGTCAGCTGAAAGGAATTTTATTTTTTCAATAAGGTGTATATATGCTCTTATGCGAAAAAATGGGAAATTAAGAAACATTGGCAGAAAATTGATCCCCTATAGTTCCTAATTCTTTTTAAAATTAAAAAAAAAAAACAAACAAGCAACCATTAATTGTTTTTTTATCTATATGTACCTTTTACGGACTTCACTTTATGGTTAACAGTCGAAACTAGCATATGGGGTAGCTTCCAATCAGAAAATGCTTCTAAAATAAAAAAAAAAAAAACATTTGAAGTAATAGAGTATTTTTAAACAGCCCATTATAAACAAGTCTTCCTTGTATGGTATGAAATTTTTCTACACTTTACCAGAATCTTCTGAAAATTGTAATTGTACTTATCTGTTACCCAGAATGTCTGAGGAATGCTGCTACTAGTAGAGGAAATAAAATTGCTTGAAACAGATATGCATTCAAACCAACAGTAATTTGGTATTCTATTAACGCTGTCCTTATCAGGCTCTTCTGATCACACTGTAGCAGGGATGGCCAACACTGTCCATCTTCGCATTCTCCATACTCATTATCTGAGGATGTCACAGAGGTAATAGTCTCTCATCTTGCAACTGCCTAGGGCAAAAGTTCAGCTCATTGAAATGCACCCATCACCTAGGGAAGTTACAGAGTTCTCAAGGCTCCGAGGCTGCAAGTCAGCCAAAAAGACAGAAGAAAATCTGCAGGAGATGCTGTGCGTCTGTTACAGCAGAAGTGCAATGAGTCTGTTAGAGTGTGTGTCTTGGCTGGTGATGCACAAAAGTTTCTGCATTGTTTGCACAGGTGGGGTGCTTCACTGTGAATGAGCAATGGACCCAAACAGCTTTCTACTGAGGGCCTGAAATGCTCTCAAGGATGAGAGAAAAGACGTAAATTTGTTTTTAAATTTATGCATATAAACACTCAGAAATGTTATTATCCAAACAAAGAAACTCAACCTCAAGGTATTCTATTATTTCATCGACTTAGGTGATTCAAAGCTATTTTCACAATCCTTTTCTTGGTGAGACAGAGTTCTGTGAGGTCATCATACCCTCTGTTACAAAGAGGGCCTTAGTAGAATGGTACAATCTTCTTATTTTCATTCAGGCAAATTACATTGGCTCACTTACCACCAGCAGGACATTATTCTGTCCACCAGAAATTATTGCCTTAGCAAAGAAGCCCTAATGCTACAGCAAGAGTTGAATGCAGCTTCTATGGAGTAGCATCACAAAATCAGGACTTTTTTATTTTCAGAAGATCTTGTGCACTTATTCCTGGAATCAGGCATCAGTGTTTCTTTTTCCTAACATTGCAAAACTTCATCTATTTTTCATATGTGTCTGAAAAGTATAGAGGCAATGTAAGAATAAAAATATAGAACATCAGGAGAAATAGAGCATTTTGGTTTAGGTTCGTTTTTTTAATTTAGGGACAGATATTGGTAGACTCCTGCTCAAAAGCAATCAAAATCATGTCCCGAAACCTGAGATTAAGAAATGCAGATCTATAATATTCTTTTGATAGCAGAATTCTGAGGAAAATGCCATTGATGTTATCATCTGAGAGAACAACTCAATAAAATATGAGGTTTTCTAAACAAGCCTACAGGTGAAGCAATCTATGCCAGAAGTTATTCCTTTTGTAAAGATTCATTTTTGTGTATTGATTTAGATTAAAAACAAATCTTAGTCATGGGGTTTAGCAGAAATCTACTGATAGTTAAGCAGGTTGAGGAAATTATGCAAATCCTGTAGCTGCAGCAAACAGTCATTAGATCCGAAAATGCAACAGATTCCAGCAAGTATCGCTATGGACATTATTTTAAATGAATATTGTGAGAATTAAAGTTTTCCAAATTATTCATACCGTATAGTTTATTCTATTACTTTATATTTGAATGCATTTTTGTAGAAAACATTTATAAATGTTTTTTCTGCACTACAACTGAAATTTCTTGTAGGGATTAAAATAAAAAATTAGGTTCTAAACTAATAATTGCTGTTTACTACAAATTGTCACATTTATCTGAAAGGATTACTCACCAAATAAAGAGTAAGTTCTTATTTAAAAAGACAAATGTTGCATTTGAGTTTTTGGAGTTTAGGGGCAATAGAAAATGTTCATGGAGCAAAAACCACGACTGCCTTTAAAGGGAAGGAAGAAAGAATCACAAAAACAATGTGGAACAGTGAATGTACAACCAGAGAACAGCCTGGCAATTCAGGTATAGGCTATACAGAGCAGCACACCGCTAGTGACACAGATTTTGTTTTAGAATTAATCATTCAAGAACAAAGAAACATGTCAAGGAGTCTTGCTGAAGATCAAGGTGCTTCACCTCTAACATTATTGACAGCTACTAAACTAAAGGCAGCACAGGAAAATTCTGAAAAGATGTTCTTCATAGTACAGTTGTTGTAGAGCAATGGCAGCCTTAATAAGGGAGTTCAAAAGTTGATTGCAACAAAGTAGGTGATAATATCGCAATAGTCATGCTTTGCAGAAAAGAAATTCAACCAATATTATTTTTTTCTTAAAAGGTAACTAAAAAGAAATGAAATAGAATATCATCTCTACCTACACACAAAGACATGTATAAAATATCAACCTTACCGGATGAAATGTATGTATTTCCTGATGAAATGTATGTATTTCCTGATGACATGTATATATTGCTATTTTAATATGATATTTTTAACGGTACATTGATTTTGGTTACACAGAAATGTAAGCAAATGTAAGCAAAAAAGTAAAATTGAATGAGTTGAGTAGCGGTAACCCACAAACTCCAGAGAAGGTAGTGTCTGTATTAACAAGGACTAATCTTAGATTTATCAAGTGGTTTATACCAGATCATTCTGTTCTTTCACTGTCATTTCAAGGACACGGACTATTAATTGAATCATATTTACAGTCAGGCATGTTGCCTGCCATGAATTTTCACGTATGCTAAGTCATGTTCACACTGGCACTATCAAAAAGTGAGGGTTAAAATAGGAGCACAAAATGTTTATGAAAGAAAAGAAAAGAAAAGAAAAGAAAAGAAGAAAAGAAAAGAAAAGAAAAGAAAAGAAAAGAAAAGAAAAGAAAAGAAAAGAAAAGAAAAGAATAAAAAAGAAAAAAAGAAAAAAGAAAAAAGAAAAAAGAAAAAAGAAAAAAGAAAAAAGAAAA
>JACAXG010000117.1:2362788-2446892 GCA_018881555.1 Amblyornis subalaris | reverse complement strand
AAAAAAGAAAAAAGAAAAAAGAAAAAAGAAAAAAGAAAAAAGAAAAAAGAAAAAAGAAAAAAGAAAAAAGAAAAAAGAAAAAAGAAAAAAGAAAAGATGTAGCTCCATTACGGAAACTGAGAAGGTAAAAACAGTGTGTTGGCAAAAAAGAAATAATCTGATATAAGCCGACATATGGCAGAAATCAGTGAAACCTCTGCCAGATAGGAAAACATTTTTAAGCCACAGGTTATCAAATAAATGCAGATACAGCAAAATCAAATACCAGAGGAAAACAAGAGTGTGACCAAGGCAAAGGAAGTTTAGCCTGTATACACAGAAAGATAAAAGCTATGGAAGAAAATAAAATGAAATGAAATGATCCTCCTCCTGCTCAGACTTGCATGTTCTATGCCTGGGAGGTATATATCAAAAGTCCATACAGTCAAGAATGGAACCACATGTAGCCACATGGAGATAATTTTATTTATTTATTTTCGTTTCACATACTAAAAAAGAGGCAAGGGGAAGGAAAAACTCAGGTCCCAGGTTGTAAGTTGCCTCCGGCAATTTTTGAAATATGGTGTAACATATACACTAAAGAAAATTATAAATTTGAAGCAAACATGAATAAAACTTAGACCTTCCACAAAATGTTGTGAACAATTTACTTCCCTTACCCTTCTTTCAGCTTTGAAGTGGCTTTGACTACCTTTGCAGGAAAGAATAGTGGTC
Source organism: Amblyornis subalaris (assembly GCA_018881555.1). NCBI lineage: Eukaryota > Metazoa > Chordata > Aves > Passeriformes > Ptilonorhynchidae > Amblyornis > Amblyornis subalaris. Next base: position 2,446,178 of record JACAXG010000117.1, on the reverse strand, counting down.
ATTCAAATCAGCATCTCTCAGGCTATTCAGATTTCCTTTCTTCTGAAAAACACCTTATGGTCTAGCTGGAAGACAGAGAGCAATGAAAATCACAAAGTATTAACATTGTGTTCTTATGGCAGGAAACTGCACTTAGGAATTTGGCTGTTAATTTTCATTTAGTCTCGTCTTTCAGATGGACCTGAGACAATGTGCCATGTACTCCAGGATCTCCCAAAGTTATTGCCCACAGACACTTGCCTTATGTGGTAAGCAGTCTTCGGTTCTAGGACCAAACAATTTTGTAGGACAGAGCCTTCCTTAAATGTCTCCTCTCATTGTGTCTTAACAGACACAGCAAGTAAAATTCCAAACACAAATATGGAAAGACATAAGTATATATGATCCACAGTTGTATTCAAGTTTCTCTTTGAATGCTCCTAGAAGTCTTATCCACTATAAAAGCTGAGCGTTTTGTTGCTAAAATTCAGAAATAGCTGCACCTAGAATTTAGTCTGAGTTTGTACTAAATTGTCCAAGATAATGGTTTTCCACATCTAAAAGAGATGCCACATCTTTGTAGCACATTTTTCACTCTTCATTCAAATCGAACAAACATAAAAGACTGCACATAATGCAAACATTTCTAAACATAAAAAGGGGTTCATTTCTCATTGTGAATCTCAAACTCTTTCTGTTCTCAAAACGACAAGAAACTAAAGCAAAGAAAGTAAACCTAACAGAAACACGTCTCTCAAGAAAAGCTAAGCTATACGTCTCATTTCCAGATTTCATTGGGCAGCAATTCTTCTCAGGAATGAGTTGTAAAATGTAGGTTATCCCTACAGCTTTGGGGAAACATTTGATGGATAATCAAACTCTAGCAAACACACCTCCTTCAAGCTGATGAGTGAAGTAATGTTTGCCTGTTGGGGATATGTGATAAAGTGTAAGTGAATACTGCTGCATCGAGCCACCAGCCCTCCAGAGGAAATGGGGTTTGAGCATCAGAGAAATGTAAAAGATATTAAGAGTGACAGAGAATAGACTTAGCCCCAAAGGACTACTTTGATTTTAAAAGTGTGTGATTGTGAAAGTCACTATCTCCTCAATTAATTAAGCACACAATCAAAAGTTACAAAGTGGCTGATCTTTTTCTACAGGGAATTTACTCAATAGGCAATTTCCCAATGTGCTCACAACCTATGTGTGTTCACAACCTTCATATGCTTACTCTCCTTGCAGATACAATGAGTCCATTTTGAAATCTATCACTTCCACAATTTATTAGTATTTCTTTAAACAATTTTCTGCTTAGGGCCACATCAGTAAGAATTTCTGGATCCAAATGTATAAATTTTATATGGATTACTATTGCCATATGTAGAGTTAAATATCTGAAGGCTAACAAGTCATTAAAATATACTGGGAGTATGTCTAAAATGCTTAAAAGAATAGTTGAATGTCACAAGTTCTATAATTTTCAAGGAATTCCCAGCATCCTACCCTGATAAAAAGAAGAAATAATTAAGGCATTTCAAGCTCATTTCCTGTATTTTGAAGATATGTTTATGAAAACTATGTGCTTTAAAGTCTGAAAGAAAAACACTAAACCGCATTGTTAAAATATATGCTAGAAAGATTTTAAGTCTGTTAACCAACTTTAGTGATAATATGTACTTCAGTGGTGAAGAATATGTCGAGACCACTACAAAATTGCTGTGTCTAAGTATAAAAAATACATTATTTGCCATTAGAATTTACTTTATGACAATGGAATTTTCATTTCCAGAATTGAATATGCAGAAAGCATCTTGTAGGTGTTTCAGAAATAGGAATTATTTTGCTATCAAATTGTATGACATCTCTTGTTCAATATAAGATATTAATAAAATGGAAGATGATCTTGATCTATCACTCTCTTACAAATGGCAACATTATCATAACCATTGCATTTTCAAGCAACCTGTGCATACACCATTAGACAGGATGAAAGTTAGAACAAGATGTTTATGTAACATCTGAAGCATGTTCTAACACTGAATTTTAAGATGGAACCTACATTCTCTTGTTATTGAAATGTTACTCATGCACATACATTTTTTTGATAAATGACTTATAGTAATAGCCCACTGTTTTTGCGTATTTTCCAAATTATTACTAACTATTATGAATTAATTTCCTCCAAAAGTATAGCTACAACTACAATTGCTGAATTGCATCTACAAGTATAAGAACGGTAGTAAAAGTAGTCTCTAACTTTTCCATTTTTTCTAAAGTGTGTTCTTTTCCCCCTTGATTTTATTTCACTACTATTTATTTCCTGCTCAAGTAAACAGCTATTTTTTTATCTATAAGATCTAAAAAGAGCTATTCATCATCTCTTGTCTTTGAACTGTAGTTGTTGACTGTCTTTTCAGCTTTAAAAATACCTAAAACTCTAGGTTATATGTAGCAACATGGCCTAGTAAATACAGTGGAAAGTTGTATCATTAATATGGAAATAGAGAAAGGCCACCCTTACTTATATAAAGTTTTATTCAACTGTACCTGCTGTTTTGAAATGGAATCCACAACTTTTTTTTTAATCTTCCTCCTATTTGCAAAAGTATTTCACAATATGAGATAAAAGAGACAGAAAGGCCATTAAGGATGCAATCTGCAAATTATACTTAAATGAAAAACTTTCTTAAATTTGGATCAAATTTCATTCTCAAATAAAAATCATAACTATCCAGAAAGTGTTACATGAGACACTTCAGTCAGTTTTGAAACAGGTTATCCTATTTTTAATTGAGAAGACTATATAAATATTAAGTATTTATGAATATGTGAGAAGTATTAGATATTTGCAGATTCTTTTTTTGTCTTGACTGCTTGTTCTTGTACAATTTAACTGGGTGGATAATAACTTACAAGTCTCTTTCTTCTCAATGCTTATGGGTTTATATCATTCTTTCAGGAGTTATCTCTCATGACTTATTGAGAGAGATCACATAGCGATTGTGAAAAACTAGACAAAGATTCATGGTGATAAGAAGTCCGTGGAGAAAAGATATCAAGGTAAGAACAAAGGAATTATGTTCACAATACCATAAGAGGAGACAAGACAAGTATGACTGTACTTACAGGTACAGAGGTTCGCTCTCTGATCTTCCACAACGGTGGCACCTTTCACCTATCGTGTTCATGCACTCATTCTGCCCTTCACTCTTCTCCTTTGCTTCTTTCTGTTTCCTCTTGAAATAAAATGTATTTGATTATCTTCCTTTAAAAAAAAATATTAATCCTTGACTTTGCAAGTCCCTTCCACTTAAATTTAACCTCTTTTGTGGAGCTTACCAATGATGTCGCTTCAGATAAATCTCCAAACCACTGTCTTATCATCTATTTCAGAACCACCTGTATAGAGTGTTCACTGAAGAGTTTTTTCTTTTTATAGAAGGTACAGCTTTCTAAATTTGAGAGGAAAGTAATTCAGCCGTGTTCCTCCCTTGACTTCCCGGTTTCTCTTTTCCAAAGGGCTTATCAGTAGTTCTGTCTAAGTTTGAGAATAAAGAATGGAAAGTTAAGAGCTTGACACAATATCTTTCAGGCATCTATGATTTGTGCCAGAGACCCTCACATATCTTTGACCAGAGATACTTAGAGATAAGTTACATCTATGGGTCTTCAAACAAATTATAAAGGATGGGAAAGGTAACAGGCCAATGCTTACGAAATGCGCTGTAAGCATGAAGTAAAGTTCAGCCACTAGAATGTGTTTGAAACACAGAGAAATGCTGTGGTATTCACTTTAGTACAGTTTCTAAAATAAACTGAAATTAAAGTCCCAATAAGTGAAACTTCATTTAAAAATGACTGACAGGCTAAGAAAAACTCATATCGTGTTTATGATATAAGCTCTTTGTTCAAAGCTGGCAAAGTCTATCTTCTTACACACCTGTAATCTTAGAGATTAAATAATTGATCTGACCGTTATTAATATTTTTTAGGTTTCAAGTTAATGTGGGAAGAAGGAAGAAGGAAGGAAGGAAGGAAGGAAGGAAGGAAGGAAGGAAGGAAGGAAGGAAGGAAGGAAGGAAGGACGGACACATACATGAGATTTCCTTTATTGGCACTGCAGTCAATTGGTTTTCTTAGTAAACTCTCAGTAACTATCTAATAGCCGGAGTGAGTTTTCTAGCTTAATCACCCTCCTCTGGAAAACTAAGCCCAATTTTCTTTCCATTTGAAGTCGGCTTACACAGTTTAGTGGGGAATGAAGTTTTGATACTTAAAATATACATTTTGTCAAGTAAGTACTTTGAAGTTTCTTTAAACTGAATTGAATTACTTACACTAAAAGATATCTGAGAGTGGTTTAATGATTCCAGAAGTCCAGGAAATATTTTTCTTTTAATGCTGAAAGCTGTTATAGACTTTTCTGAAAACTGAGGCACTTCAAAGTTTTAAAGCTTGTATCTGAAACTGTGTAATCCTAAAATCCTGAGGTACCATAAACATAAATTGTTCCCAGGAAAGAATTACCAACTTAAACAGAAAAATTTCTTCGAAATGAACACAGAATAGAAAGCATTCAGACACATTCCAGTGAATCGGAATGAAGGAAACATTTTCTTCATAAGCAAAGAGTGAGGATTTTTATAATTCTATTTCTTCTGCTGGTGTGATCTCTTTAAAAAAAATCAGCAAAAAAGAAGAAATGCTCCTATACTCCTTCAATGCTGTAGTTTATTTTATCCCGTATTGTATTATTTTAGCTGCATCTGCTAAGAAAGGTGAGCTGGCAGCTGTATTTTGACCAGGTTGCCCACACAGCTTGCTTTGACACCTCCCTGTAAAGGAAAATCATCTTGGGCTGGATTTTAGTGCCTGCTCCTATGAGTAGATTAGGTCAAGGAGATCCAGAGTGAGACTAGCAGAGGCATCACACAAATGGCAAAAGGAAATTGATAGTAGACCAAGGTAAATTACTGGATACCTAATAAATCTGAATCCTAAGCTTCATCATCTTTAAAAGCAGAAAGAGAAATCAAGGAAAAGGAGAGGACATGTGAGGTATATAAATCAAGAAAATTGCTGTTACTAAAACCAGTAGATTAACCTCAAGTTTCAATATTGAAAAATTGGTAAGTATATTGAAAATGAAAGGAAGATTGTGCAAGACAAGAGGAAATATAATGAAGTGTTTTAGAGGCCCATCAGAAATATAAATTGGAGGAGACTGTAAGACCATTAAGGAAGGAAAAGACCTTTGTAACAAAGAATGTGTACAGTCCTTGGAAATAGTGATGTATTTGTTTCAGTTTGAGCCAAAGAGAAAGTAACAGACATAAAGTATTGCAGCAGCTGCATGATCTGGTCCTATCCCTTGCACACATTCTTGGTTTCAGCATCAGGAAAGTTGCAGTGACTGTAGATAAATATCCAGTAATTGAAATCATGCTGTTAATACTATACTTCAATTAGCCTCCAAGCTAGTTACACTAAAAATTCATTTATACATGTTGCGTCACACTTTCTCTGCTTTATAGTTGTACCTATGGAAAACAGTCTTAGATTCCCATGTACTAATTTTTAATTCACTAGATTTAAGCTCAGATTCCAAAGGATCTTTAAATTTTATGGAAGTGATCCTGTACACCTTAGCTTGCAAATGGAAAAGATACATTTGAAGTAAAACAATTTTCTGAGTGCCCTTGGTTATAGTCAGCAATGATGTATTGTCTACATGAATGATTCAAATGAGTAGAATTCATTTATATAATTTAATAAATTTTATAAACTTATCACCCTTACTGTTGCAATAATAAGGCAAATTTGTGAACTCTTACTGCATTTTAAAAAGGGTGCTGTACTAGCTCACAATTCATTCTTTTCAGAATGCAGGCTGGAGTAGAAGTCAGTGAATATCTGAAATGAACCACAATGGTTGGCCCAGTATAAAGTAATTGAAACATACATTTTGACCATAAGAATTTGCTTTAAAACTAAAGCAAATTTTGGCTAAAGCAAGAAGTACTAGCATGTGCAGAGATATTATTTCCAGTTGAAGTAAACACTGACAGAAGAAAAAACATTCTAAGAAAATCACAGAACTGGGTTTAAGATCTGAATATTAAATTAGAGTCAGATGACAAGCTGAATTCAGTGGAGTTGGTCTTTTAAGGTGAATTTTGTTTTTTTAAAATTAAATTAAATTTAACTTTTAAAAACCCTTTCCTTCAGTTTAAGTGGTTTTACTGTAGATCAATGAGTTTTAGCTGAGAATCTAGCACACAAATCACAAAAATAAACAGTTCAAAAAAGTAAACAATTGTTTTAAGATCTTCCTTGAATCGCAGTGGACAGAACATGATTCAAAAATTGATATGAAAGTAGATATTGTTAATGTAGAGCCTTTTTTAATGAAGTGCATCAAAAATAAGATATTGAGGCAGAATTAAAATTTCTCCAGCCTGATAAACACACATGGACTACCTGGCAAAGACATCATGACACATTGTTTTAATTAGAGGTCGAGTCCTGATCCATATGGTCAGAAGCCCAGCAAGTAGGCTTAGTAAACCACTTAACTTTATTTGATCACTGTTTTGTCTTTTGACTTACAAAAGAATTCTGTGTCAAAGAATGGTAAATATTTTGGTGGTTCAAGCTGTACCCACAACGGCGGCACTGCATAACATATACCACTTGTACGTGTACTAGGAAAGTGATTTTAGCATGGATGTTGCCTTAGTTGTACTGGATGATGTCCTTAAGAATGTAAATTAAAAACTAGTATCCTATTTTTCTGTAATACAACAGGTATGAGGAAATGTGTGAACAAAGGTTTGCACTTAGACTGAAATTCTGCTGGCATCATGAAGCACTCACACTGTACTCTGTGTCTGATCACGACTCTGTCATAAGTTACAGAAATGCACCTTGTGGGCGGAGTCTTATAATTCACAACTGCTTCTTGTTTATGTTCCATTAAGCAATCTGGGCTGTTGAATATACCTTACATAGAAAAAATGAATAAAATTGGAGATCTAAAGTAAGTAATGTCTCAACACTGTACCCATGAAATAATACAGTTGTTGCCAAGATATATATGGTTTCTCTGTGTAGTTCACCTTGCGGTAACTAACTAGACTGTAAAACAACCCCTTCATTAATGCTGGCCAGGAGACAGACTTACCTCATTAGTTCAGATTTGTTAACCTATTTGTCATAGCACTTCAACACTCAAACTGGACCCCAGCCATCATTCTGTTCCTCACACTCACATTCCCAGGGTACAGATATTCTGTGTTTTTATAATTCACACTGTTGGTATAGGAAAGCAGTGTCATCACTTCGGTATGTTACAATCTGTTGTGGAATACAATGTGATAATGAGGAACAGTGAACAAGAAAATTATTAACTCCTTGTTAATCATTTTATAGAGTCAGGTTGACCCAGTTTATGATTTCTCTCCAGAGACATTGAGATTTCATAAACATACACAGCCAATCCTGTGCTGGGAATCGGAAACCAAAACAGTAATAAGAAACCTTGACTTGAACTAACCCCAGAGAAAACTGCATAATCTTGGTCAGTGTGTCACCTGCTCCATTATGTCTTTGCAATGCTATGTCTACATCTTTTAGAACAATAAGCTGCAAAGAAACTTTACCTTTTAGGAGGGTGCTGTATTACTACTTAATGCGTGTCTGAGTATCACATTTAGCAGACTGTACATCCAGACTTATCTGTGTTCTCCCTGTTCTGAACTGTCCTTCCATTTTTCACACAATGGACAGCAGTAGGCATTGCTCCTACTTTTCTCCAATACACTTCAGGATCTTAGTTACACACATACAAGTATATCAATAGTTCATTATTCTCTTGTATCTCATTTGTTACAAGTTACAAACTTCAGGGCAGCGTTCATATCAGGATGGTGTTTCCTGGATTTACTTGTGTATCTTGTGTTTTTCTGCTGCAAAACAGATTTCCCACAGTAGCAACCCATGACACTTTTACTAACAAAATGCCTTTAGGATGAAGGTGACTGATCACTCTGCAAAGTCTCAGGCTGTGCTGGCTTTAAAGAACTTAGCTGGAAAATTCCAAATTCCTGAGGTGAAACTCTCTGCCTGAGAGTGATGGCCAGTATTGTTTTGCAAGGGTTAAATTGCACCAGGTAAAGCTGAAATAGTTTGTAATGCTTTCTTCTCACCAAATTTGAGGTAGCTTTCCAAGTACATATTATTTGCAGGTTGCCAGTTTCTGAATTATTACGTGATTACCTTTACTTTTTTATTAGCTCCAGGGGCTAAAGTAAGTGGGCTCAATTACCTAACATGATTATCATGTGAAAAGAACAGAATTAATTATTAATACATTAATGTATAGTGAAGGAGTACATAGCATTGGAAAATACTGAAGCTGATTGCATGTGAGTTTGCATAGGTGTTTACTGTGTTATTGTTGGAGATGAAATTGCCATGCATTCTTTGCTTATGTGAGCTGAAACAGACTTTGAGGGATTATTTGTGCATCCAAAAAAAAAAAGAAATTTTGTCGTGTATTTCCAGCTGTCCAAGGATCACTACTCACTAATATCCAAAGATAACATTAATTAGAAACCAAATGGTTCCTTTTTAAAAATGTGTGTCAGACCAGCAAATGTGGTACTAAAATAAATAACTGTGGCAGTAAGACAAATTAGTGAGAGCTTTAGAGGCTGGCTACTGTCTTAGATCCTCTACCACTGTTCACAAACACCAGGTTAGGAGTAGTGGAGGGATATCCTCTGATTTTGTAAGGATTAGACACATCCTTGCTTAAAGTTTTTATGGACCTACTAGCATGAATTTTTCTGATTTCTAAATCAGAACCTGCCATTTCTGAATCTACTAAGCTTGTTTGTCTATGGTAACAGTTACCAAAAGTTTGTATAAGAACTTATTAGTAGATTTTACAAGTTCTCTAATTCTCCTTTTTAATAAAGAAGAACTAGAAGGTTTTCCGTGTTGAAAGCTTTCTACACTTTTCATGCCTACTTTGTAGCCGGCAGACGATTAAGGCTGCTGGATCGCCTGGTGGCTTCTCATACACAGCATTTTTGGCTACCAATCTCCTAATGATACATTCATCTTCTGTTCTCTCCTCTTTCAGATATCATCTGATTTAGTAACTGCTGTCTTTCTGCTACTGTTTTGCAAAGAAAAATAATTCATTACCTCCCTGGAACACTCTTGAGTCACAGTTTATTTGGCATGGAGGAAAAGTGCATCTTCAGTTTATCTCAGATTAACCTTGTAAGGTTTTTGATAGTTTTATGATTTTGATTTACATTTTTTTTTACATCTGTTTTGGCTCAAGACAGCCTATTCTCACTGTGAACTTCCTAACCTATATCATTCTATCTGCAATACACTTCTTGAGATGAAGGGGAGGGTAGACTTGAAACATTAGCATTTTCACTTATTTTGTGCTATGTGTAAAGGATCCCTTCATACCTGCAGTGCGTAAGTGGATAAGGGCCAGATGATGAGTAAAGTCAAGACCCTGAATTTTAGGAGAGTAAACTTAAATAAGGAATTAGTTGATATGACACCAGGGGAAACTCCCCTTAGGGACAAAGGAACTAAACAGTGCTCTTTAAGAACACTGTCTTACAGCACAACTGCACCAGAGCTCCTAATTAACACATGCAACAAATCATGCCAGAAAAGCAGGAGACCAGCATTGCTACATGAAGACCTCCTAAAGTGTATGAAGGATGTGCACAGGCAGTGGAACCAGGGACACATATCTAGGGAAGAAGAGAGGGATGCTGCCTGAAAGTGTAAGGATGGGATGAGGAAAGCTAGGGCAGAGGTGGACCTGAATTTAGCAGCGAATGTTACAAATAATAATAAGGGTTTCTGTGGGTACTTTGGTCAGAATATAGATTAGAGAAAATATGCCTCCATCACAAATAAGCAAGGAGAACAAGAGAAAACTGACAGGAGAAGGCTAAAGTATTGAACAACTTTTTGCCTCAGTTTTTACTCGCAATGAATCTTCCTACATCATTAAGTTACTTGAACCATAAAGCAGGGAGTGGGGGAACAATGCCCCTCCCGCTTTAAGAGAAGATTAGGTCTGAGACCAACTGACTCATGGACAGCTTGTTGTTCACCAGGACCCCAGATCCTTCTCCACAGAGCTGTTTTGCAGCAGCTGGACCTCCCACCTGTCCTCGTGCCTGGGATTATTCTTTCCCATATATAGAACCCTCCGTTTGCCTTTGTTGAATTCAGAAGCTTCAGCTTTGCCTGTCCCTCCAGCCAGCTGAGACACTTCTGACAGGCTGAAGAGCACTTTGGGATACTGGCCATTCCTCCCAGTTTTGTATCATCAGTGAATTTAATGAGAAGGTACTCGGCAAAGCTATCCTTTCATCCAAACCTTTGGCGGATAAGATAAAGGAAACAAAACCTTCACCTTCCCACACTCCCATTAATTAAAAATTGTGCATATTAGTTTTCCATCTTAAATTGTGTATCAGAGACATTTATGAAATACCCATAGAGGTGTCTAAAATCATCAGACTATTACATAGCTATGTAAATGGCTGATGCAATAGAAACAATAGGCAATTGTTACATTCATATAAGTAGGAATGCAGTCATACATTTTGGCTCAAATGAAAAAATTGTATTCTTTTTGATGAAATCCTACATGTCATCCACATAAAAATCTCAATAACAAGACAATAAGTTTTAAGATATCCCTCTCAAAAAAACCCTTCAAACAAACAAACAAAAAACCCCAAAAAAACAAAAAACCAAACCAACCAAACAAACAAATGGACAAAACCACAACAAACAAAAACCCCCAACAAAACCAACCAAATATTTTCTAGTTACTTACTTGTTTTTCAAAGCACAACTCACTTTTTTAAAGGGTGGTTTATAAACATTCACACCTTTCAGTTCAGTAAAATGAAACAAAAATATATGGACAAATAATTCAACCATGTCAGGGCATATTCACCCCGCGTTATTTCACATTTTGCTTACAATTGGTATGCAATTTACCTACAGTGTCACTGCTTCTTACTCTGCTTCCAGAATCTTACTCATCTGCCACCATAATAACAGACATTGTTTCATGAATTTTATATGCTTATGTATGTGCTGTGATTCTGATTTCCCCTCTTTTCAGCTGCTTTATTTAGGCTCATAGAATTATTGGAGGAGAGGATGATGGAAATAGCACTATGAAAATAGAAACAGTCATACAGGAACTTATGACCCTAATAAAATATTACTCAAAGTACTGAGATTGCAGGTGAGTATGTAAAACTAAAATGATGTCTACAAACACAAAAGTTATTTCTCAATTCTTCATTGCAAACCAATTAATTTCAACAATATATTTTTCTTGTGAAAATATAGTCATCTTGTATCAATGATAAAATGAAACAGAATTGCTGTGGTAGAGCAACAGGAACTCGACCTAGACGACAATTAAGTAGAAACTATGAAAGTGTTTTTAGCGTAAAACAAGATCAAAATGAACCAACTGCTCTAGCTTTTAAAGGATATGTCATGTATCTTGTTCAAAAACATGATTTTATAGTCTGGACTTCTTTGGGTACCAGACAATGGTCTGTTCTTTTAACTCTTTTAATGCTGAACATGAACTTTTGGCTTTACTAAACTGAAGGACATTTATTTCAAAGCTTTTAAACAGGTTAAAGTTTTACCTTCTTTTTTATGTCTGTCACAAGAAAAACTTTGCTCAGAATTTTATGTTGCTATGTTTCCTTTCCAAAGAGGTTTATTTTGTACATCAATATGTAAGAAAAATAAACACATTCTTTGTCTAGTAATTCTAGGAAAGAACACCTCTTCTTTAAAAGTCTGGGTTTTATACTTGCATGTTATGCTCTTCTGAGAAATATTAGACTTCTGGGATGCATGAATAGTAGATTTTAAGATTTTCCTATTGTCAGGACTTTGCTTTGTATCAAATAATGTGTGCATTTCCTGTTATTGAAGTGTGGAGTGCATGAGCTTTCTCATTGTTCCTACAGTGGTATTGTTCATGTACTATGGTAAAGTATTGTGATACATTACAGAGGGCTATAAGTTCATAACTAATGAAAATAACCAATCCCATATGCTCTTTGTACAATATGAGCACCCTAAAATGAGTAGCTTTTTAACCGTTTACTCAAATGTCATTATTAGATAGGAGAAAATAGATAGTACAAATTATTTCAAACAGCAAGCTTAGAGCCCTTTATCTGTTTCCATTTATTTTTATAATTCCAAGATTATTACGATTTGAACCTGTTGTGGCTCAACTAGGACAGAACCTTACTGAAGACAGATATTCGATGTGACTGCAAAAATCTAGAGCTCACGTGTTTAAACCTTTGTAGCAGCTGCTGCTACATTTATCTACATACCATCAGTTGGTAGTTTTTCCATGGTGCTACAGGAAACCATAAAGAAGATGCTGGAAAATCATTGTTCATGCTGTGAAAGTGACTATGTTAAGCTAATATTTTTACTGTGCTCTTTTGCAACTGGACCAAATACTGATAATGTTTTAATAGCCTAGTAGAAACAGCAGTGTCTTGGGCCACTGGAACACTTTGCTTTTATAATTTTGTAGGCTGAATAATGATCGTAATGTAAATATGATCAATAATTGAACTGACTTCATGAGTGTCGGAAGAGAACAGAAAATAATGGAAGGGAATGTTTCATTTTCAGTAAATACTGCCTTAAACACACGGCCTGTTAATCTAGACTGTGAGAACACAAACTGCTGTAGAAAGCTAGCAAATGAATTTAGTTTAATAAAATATTAAGTTACAAAGATCAATAGGATGGAGATGAAATGTTAGCAGTGTTAGTAAGCATGTGAACAAAAATAGTATTGAGCTTAAATTAGATGTTTTGTTCTTTGATAACTTATATATAGAAACACTATCAAATGCAAAATACAATTATGTTTGCATGTGTGAGTACAGAGTTCTGTAATCTTGCTTTGGATATGCCAGTAAGCCATTTCAGATGCTGTAAGAATTTTCTGCAAAACTTGAATAATATACAAAGACACATGAATTTTTCAAAATTATTTATATTTTTTATGAAGAAGAAAAGTATCAGATTGCTTTGTCCTAGAAAAAAATTCAGAAATTCTTATTAATAGTTCTTAATGCCAATATTCTTATGTAAGCCATAGAAAATAATTGTTTCAAGAATGAAATCTTGAAAGGAAAGCACAATTCTTGAATGGAAGACAAACCTTATGTTATAGGATCCTAAAGTTTGAAGATGAGTAGGGCCTCAATAAAAACCACATCACTAATAACCAATCACATACCGAGTAGGGCCTCAAAAAAATCCAACGCAGAATCATTGCCCAGTCACATACTGGGTTAGAAATGGAGAGGTGATATAACTTAACTTTCAGAGGCTTAATAGGATATCTTTTCAGGAATACTAGTTTCAAAAGGTTAAAGCTTAGTTTGGAATCAATGCTTGAGCTTACTGTGAATCCCTTGGGAATGTCATATTTTCAAGGTATAAACAAGGAGAGAGTGGTTTTAATTACCAAAGAATGCAGGAAGAATATTAGCACCCTCGGGGTATAAATAAGGTTTAATTATTCATAGAAGAGCATTGTTCATTCACTCTAAAAGAAAGGTGATTAAAAATCTGGAACTGAGAAAGGACTTTCTTTGGTTTCTTCTCTAAGCTACAGACCAAAGATTTTTTCCAACTTGGCATTAAGGAGTCAGCATGCCTCATGGAATAAATGCAGAAAAAGACATTTGGTAAGCTCCAGGCAATTTTAATTTCATTTCAATTAAATAAGAATGAGATAAAAAAGAAATGATATCTGTCTACTGTAAAGTGCCTTCACATCCAAATACTAACACGAATAGTGATGGGTTTTGGGTTTTGTCTTGTTTCTGACCTGAGATTCATTCTAGATGCAAAACAAAGTGTAGACAGCAAAATAATGTCAGCGTCATCTTGATCACAAGATAACATGACCTGACATGTTACATAAACTTACATAATTGCAGATTTTTTTATTTTAATTAACCTTCATCATAGTTGTTTAATTTAATCACTGAACAACAGAATATGCTGAATTGGAAGGGACCCATGAAGATTATCAAGTCCAACTCTTGGCCCTGCACAGTACCATCCCCAAGAATCACATCGCCTTCTTGAGAGAGTTGTCCAAAGGCACCTTGAATTCTATCAGGCTGGTGCTGTGATCATTTTCCTGGAGAGCCTGTTCCAGTGCCCAGCCATCGTCTGGGTGAAGAACGTTTTCCTGATATCTGACCCAAATCTTCCCTGACACAACTTCAGGCTATTCCCTTGAGTCCTGACACTGTCACCACAGAGAAGAGATCAGTGTCTGCTCCTCCTCTTCCCCTCACGAGGAAGCAGACTGCAATGAGGTTTCCCCTCAGTCTCCTCTTCCTTGGCCTGAACAAGCCAAGTGACCTCAGCCACTCCTCATACAGCTTTCCCTCAAGGCTCTTCACCATCCTCATGGATGCCCTCTAACAGCTTTATGTCTTTCTTATCTTCTGGCACCCAAAACTGCCCCCAGCACTCGAGGTGAGGCTGCCCCAGGGCAGGCCAGAGCAGACTGGGACAATTGCCACCCTTGCCCAGTTGGCCATGCTGGGCCTGATGCCCCCCAGGACAGGGTTGTCCCCCCTGGCTGCCAGGGCACTGCTGACTCACGTTCAACTTGCCATTGAGCAGGACCCCCAGGTCCCTTTCCACAGCGCTGCTCTCCAGCCTCTTATTGCCCATTCTGTCTGCGAATCCAGGGTTGCCCCAGCCTAGGTGTAGAATCCAGCACTTTCCCTCGTTGAACTCCACACAGCTGGTGACTGCCCATCTCTCTGAATTGCTCAGGTCTCTCTTCAGGGCCTCCCTGTCTTCGAGGGAGTCGACAGCTCCTCCCATTTTTGTATCATCTGTGAACTTGCTTAGTACCCCTTGCAGTCCAGTGTCCAAGACATTTATGAAGACTGTGAAGAGCACAGTCCCTAATGTTATATATTGCCCTGAAATTTCAAAGATATAATGTGATGGGGAGGATCTAAAACCATTTAAATGACTGTAAGACAAAAAGATTTCCTAAAATAATACAATGAATCTCAAAATTTGTTAAACAAGCATGAAAATAGTGTGGCCATCAAAAAGTATTTATTGATCAATTGAAATTAATACTTAGGTTTAAATAATTGAAATAATTTGAATTGAATTACATTTACAGTTGAAAGAAATTCTAATTGAACTTCAATTAGATCAAAAAGTATTGAACTAATGTTTTCTACATTAAATGTGTGGTTTTTTCTGTTATTTCATTAAGAAAAAAGTTGAGTGCAAAGGCATGAATTGGTGGTAGGCATATGTGCAGTATGAAGAATCTCTGAGTGTTCATATATAATATGGTAAGAGATAAGTTTTACTTTCTCAGCATCTTCAGAACTTTCAGGTCACAAAGGAATAGCAGAAACAGTTTTGACATGAAAAGGATAAATTCTACCTTTGTCTGATAATTCCAAGATTTGGTGGTGCTATTAACAGAGGAGAGTTTAGGCATGTGGCAATGGTTAGAATAAATAAATCTAATTTGCAGTCTGTGGCTTAATAGATGGAAATTCTTTGAAAGATTTTAAGCAAGAATTAACTCTGCTAGGAAAATGCTCATTATAACATTTCCTTGTCTGATTTATTTTCTCTAAGAATTCTAAACTTAAGTAACCCAAACTTTTGAAGTATTTGTGTTTGCTAAACATCAAACATTGTGTTTGAACTAAACGTCTTAGACACGGAAAGATGAAAGGCAAAGCTCAACAGGAATGAGTGCAGGATTTCCCCTCCCACCCAATGAAGCCATTACTGATGACATTCTAATGATTAATTTCTGCATGTTTTATAAGCAGAGTTTTTTATAGAGAAAGGTAACATACCGTTATACCAAAACATCTTAAAATCTAAGAACTAGTGGGATTAATACCCCTGACGATTTATTGCTCCTAACAGCTTTTGTCTCCAGTGAACTAGATTCAGATGAACTCTTCGATTGAAAGAGAAAAATTATGTAATAACCTTCCTTTAAAAACCTGATGAAAATCCACCTAAAAAAATTGCCGTACAGATCGTACACTTTTGTGCATATTTAAATAATGATTTCACAGCACTGGTAGAAATTCATAAGATTAGAACAGCAACGTATATGTAGGGCTGAGTGAAACAAGATCGAATGATAGCTCTAAGCAACTGCATTTTTCCTTTGTTTATATGAACATTCCTTTCACCCCGTCCATTATTTTCAAAGAGAAAAACAAAATGTAGAAATATGAAATGCTTCCTGAAAAGGTTTGAAAACACTCTTCTGAGAAAGACTTTTGGGGTTCTGCTCACCCACTTAAGCCTTGGGATTTTGATCTGTGCCTCATCAGTGTATGAGACGAAATATTTCTCATCCTTTTCAGAGCTAGATTTGCATCCATTCCTGATAATCTTATATTTATTTTGAGTGTCTTCACCTACAAATTCACAATATTTTACTGCTTTTCATATGTGTACGCACTTTCTGGAGAGAAAAGTTAGATATTAAGATAATTAATTTTTTTTATTATTATTATTAAGTATAGTTAATGTTTTCAGCACGTTTGGATTCTCCAGAAAGAATTCATGAAGGTTTTTATATTTAGAAATGGCTATGCTGAAATGGTTTTCGTGGAATACCCTGATAAAATAAGAAAGAAGAAATTAAAGTGCATATTTTAATTAACCAGCAATCCTTTAAAACAGTTTAAATTTCTCCTACTTGCGTTTTCTTTCTCGTTATCATAAATTTTCGTTGAAGTTGTCAGAGTTTAAGATACATGCATTGATCCATGCTCACTTTCTGGGTCTGGAGTAGGGGAAAAGTCATCATAGATTCAAATAATATTAAAATTAAAACCAGAATTATACAAAGAAAAATGTGAAAATACCCTCAAGACACCTAATAGCATATAGTGGTCTCAATATGCTTTATAACTGTAGAATTAAGAAACCACCAAATTTTTCTTTAGAATGATGAGCAGAGTAATGCTTTATTAGGAGTAGCAAAATACTTTTGCTACCTATGATTCAGTTTTTATGTCCTTATTTCTTTAAATAATGCAGGATTTTTTTTAACAGCAATGTCTGATTTTGAATCATCTGTCAATAACCTATTAACACAGCTTTATACAGATAAACGGTATTTCTTCTGAATTGCTTATACTTTAATCTTAGAAACAATAATAGGAATATGAACTATAAGAAAAGGAAAACTGATCAAATAGGCTTTTTGCTTTCTTAGAGAATGTCTGTAAGCATAAAATCAAAGAAAACTCATGCATTGCTCCCATGTGCTGTTCTTTTTTGTTAACAGCATTCTCAAATTAAGAGCAGGTAACTGTGCACATCACAAACTGTGCACGGGCATGTAGATGAGAAGCACCAAGACTCATTGCCAGTTTACAGTATTACTTTTTTGAGCACTTCTTTGTATTTTTTACTTCCAAAATTGTTTTCACTTAGGCCATTGTACTTTTAATTTTTTATGTAGTGATCTTAATTCCTTTGCACAGCTTTTAAAAAAAAGTATATATGTATCAACTACTTTATTTACAGCACAATTTATGAAAGAATAATAACTATACCTAGCTGTCATGGGCAAAATAGAAACTTCAGGAAACTTTTATAAGAGAAGCCCTCCCACCAAGTCACTACCTGCAGAAAGAAGGCCCTTGCTTTCTGAAGTTCTCCTCAAAGAGGAGTCAAGGTGCAGCTGGGTCCAATCCTACCCCCAGGCTTGGTCAACAGTTTATTGTCAATGGTTACATAGGTGTAATTCAATCTTTATGTGACTTTGTCCTGCAAGATTAAGAATGGCAAACTGGATATATTTATGTGAATAAAGTAAGTTATTTATTTTTATGACAAAAGGACTTTAGAATTATTTATTACACAGTATAGAGAGCTATAACTACTAGTACAGTGCACTATTTCTTGAAGATTGTTGAAGCAATGATATTAAAGTTAGTAAAATAATTATTAAGTCGAAATTGGTATTATTTATACCAGCATAAATTTCAGGTGGAATGGCTTTCCAAAGTCAGAGCAACCTGCTGTGCTGAAGGGAAGAGGAACAGTGAAACTGTGTTTATAGTATCTTGCTCAAAAGTGCCACTGAGTCCTCTGAGGATCACTGTTATATTCTGGCTACATTAAGTTCTGTGAAAAGTTTCCTGCTGGATGGCCAAGCACAATCTTAGAGATCTATGCTTTGTTTCTTGATGGTCCTTTTTGCTTGGTAGTTCTTCCTGAAGAAACATGGGAAATGGGCACCATTTCTCTTCAAGGAAAGAAAACTGATAAGCAGCATTCATCAATTTTTGTGAAGCTTTCTTTTGGATGTTACAACCAAATTTTCAGACAATTAGTTACTCTGCCACTGCTGCCAGAAACTTGTGCATACATCTTGTTATTTTGGCAGAGGAAAATGAAGTCACATTTGAGATTATTAATACTCTAGGTTAGAAGTGTTCAGATGAAACTTTTAATAGAACTTATCACAGACAAATTTGTTCTTTTTACTTTCTTCCAAGTTTTCTGTATCTTGATATCTCCCCTTGTGATTTTTTCACATCCATTCTAAGGAATACAGAGTGTTCACCTTAGTGATTGAAATGTGATTGATGAATTTTTTTGTATGTATTTTGTAGCTGAAGGAGAAGAACGAAACAAGTATCCTCCTGCTGGAAGACACGCACAATGCCATCCCAAACAAGTTATGAAGCTAACCTTGATACTCATCTAACATATTTGCCTAAAAATTATGGTCAGTGTACTATTAAACTTTACAAACTATATCTTCTACTACTAAAAAAAGAAATAAGTTTTTAAATAAGTTTAAGAAATAAGCACTGGAGTTTTCAGATTTTATTCAACTGTTTCACTCAGTCACAATGCAGTTCTCAGTGTACATTTATTTCTGAATTATCTGTCAATTTCATTGCTTTACATTAGTCTCAGTAAAGGTCTTTATCAGCCCAAGCTGTTGCTTTTCTGAGTAATTTTGAACTCTGTTTTCACCTCTATGTTGACTGGTTCCATCTTATTTATGTCTGATAAACTCCACCAAGACACACAAGACAATCTCTTCCAGACTGCTGATCTACAAAGTGAACAAAATCAGCACTAGTTTTAATGCTTGTACTACCAAATTCTCTGTCACAAACTCTTTGAGTGATTTTCTGTCTCTAATAGCCACCTGGTTTTCTGTCTTGTTCAAGATTTTCAGCCCTTCTAGTACCTCAGTTATAGCTGTCCACTTGTCCCGTTTTGTTAATGAGGTAAACTTTTGTCAAGCCTTTTTACACAGAAAGAGATGTGGAGAATAGAGACGGTAATGGGAGACATCTAGGATGAGCAAGCACCTAAAGTGTTAAAGGTCTTTAAAGACCCATTGAAAACAAATGTAGTGAAGGACACGGAAAATGTTGAGGCTTCATAGATCTTACGTGAGAGAGCAATTTGTTTTGCTGCACCTAATTAATTCATACTGACTTTTTTTTTTATATATAAAATATTAGAAAATTCCAAAAGGAAGTTTGAAGATCAAGAATGTGGCAGTGCCTATCCTAAATAAGAGAAAGGAATGTTTGGAAATAACAACATAAGGCAAGAAATGCAATGTTAAGCCACAAGACACACTTCACACAGCTGTTCTCACTGCTGCCATCAATCACCAGCTCCGGCACCCTGCAGCCTGAGGGTGTGAACAGCTGCACGTTTTCATGGGAACTCTCTTGGGTTGCCACACCTATTCTAATAAGTGCAGAGGACATGGCTTTGCTGTGTGGATACCGTAGCTGAGCTCCTTCTGGGAGGATGATGACCAATGAAACAAATGTTTTGATGACCATCCCTGGCGAACTGTGGTGCCATGCGCTGTTTGACCGCTCTATCCACAGTGCTCCTGGTCATTCGTGCCTCTATGTAGGTATGGGGTCAGCTTCAGTAACTGTGGCAGCACCCTCATCAGTGTCTCTGGTGAGAGGTGCCTCATCCCAGCAGGTCTCTCTGCTGTCCTGATGCTTCCCTAACTGCCTGCCCTGGAGCAGCTTGCCTCAGTGACCAACTGATTTAACTATACTATTCTCATTTTGATTTCCTAGCTATTTTGAATGAAAAACTAAGTGAAGCAAAGTGGTCGAAAAGACAGAACTTGAATTCAAAGGCTGCTCTTCATCAGCCTTCGGAGTTGCTTCCAACACTTGTTCCAGTAACTTGAGAGCGTGCAGCTGTTTGAACGTGTCATGATGTGGTGTGTTATCTGTAGCTAAGCACAGGAAGTGCTGTGTGGAGTTAAACCTGATACCATCCAACAGTGTTGTTTTATCTGGGAGTACATTTTAACCACTGTGGTTGCAAAGAATGGAAATAACTACTCTATTGAAGAAGTGTAATACCATACTAATACTGAATTGGAGAAAAGTTGTTCTGCGATTAAGGGGCTCACACTTCAGAGTTTGTAGCCCTTCTGATGTGAGAGTTCACACAGAGGAAATATGAGCCCTTCAGGGAGACGGTCTATTGTGCCCTGCCCTCAGAAATAAATGAATTAACATTAAATTATTGTTATATTTGATCTTAATTGGATCATATTCCTTTTTTTTTCCCAAAAATATTATGTGACTAACTAGAAGGATTATTTGTCTTGCTGATTCTAGATTAAGTCACTGTAATATCAAGATAACAGCACCACCTTTGCTGAGGCTGCTTAGGCAGAACAACTCCTTCCCAGGTGATCTTTTATCTGCTGATTCTAGAAGTACATGCTTATGTCTCAGCTGCTGCACATGAATGACATTTAAGGCTGTGTGAAGAGACCACTTAAAACCTTTCCTGCTTTAAGAAACATGTAATAGAAAATGTGGTATTTTTATCTCACAGGATAAGTTTTAGACAGATATTAACATATTAACATTCATGTGGGTGTAACCTAGTTCTTTTTTTACAAATAGTTGTGTCATGCGTTATTCACTAAGACAAATAATGTTTCAAATGCCAGGAACTTTAAAGTGGTCTCCAACAAAAATCAGGTTATACTACAATTAATACAAATTATTATCTACTTTACTCTGTAAGTGGTCTACCAAGTCTCAGTTAAGAGTGAATGATTTGCCTTTTTCTAAAGGCTTACATTCCAGGCATTTTACTGAAGAATTATAAATCTATATATTTGAAAAATTTCAAAATAATTAGTGAGAGTGAGATTTCTCTAAGACCTATATTTTATATAAATGGTCAGATGATCATATATTATCAAATAAACATTACTGGATTTTAAATGTCAGGAATTAGATAATTCTGAGTGTTAGGAAATTACTTTTCTAAAAGTATATTGAACCTGAGGTCTATATTGCTTTGAGTATAACTTTTTAATACTGCATGAAAAAGCCACAAAGAAAAGAATATTCTTTGGCAAGCAAAAACCACCAATATTTTATCTGCCACCAAATGCTGCTGATGTATTTCCAGTACCTGGGGTACATACAGGTCAATTTATAATATCTAAATTTCCTGCCTGTATGGATTCAACTAATAGGTCTGTTGTTTTAGAGTTATTTTCATACTGTAAATGAATAGAAAATCATAAGTTGAACTGATGTTTATTTTTGCTCAGAACCTCTACGTTTTGGTCACACACCACACTGCTTATTTGCAGTTTGATCAGTAAATGTTTGACCAAACATTTTGGCAATCCCACCATTTTCAGTGCAGGACGTAACAGAACTTACAAAGTCGGGGGGTTGGCAGGAAGAAATTCTAAGAATCAATGTTTCAAGTACTAATATATATCCACTTATGCAACGCTAAAACAGTGGCAGTCGCTCAGTTGAGAATTACTGGTAATTCAGCTATGTAGCTTGTAAAGCAAGCCTTGAAAAGCCTCTTATTTTCTTTCTGGGGAAAGAAGAGCATTACCAGTCTTTGAGTCAGATAACTGACTCACTTCTGGAGTAAAATAAAACTGAGGGTAAACATAACCCTCACCGTCATTTTTGTTGAGTAAATATTCTGCAATCACAATTTCATTTTTAATCCTATCTGTCTTCATGTAGGAGCAGCTGCCAGAATATCAGGAAATATGAACAGATTTTGGATACCTTGCAACTTACTCTTACAAGCCTGTATAGAGCTGCTAAGTAAATCCCTTTGATTAAAATCATAGGTATTGTTTTCCACTTTATGCTGCTCCTCTAGTTCATCATTAAATCGTTCTTGAAGAGTTAAAAAGAAAACTGTCAGCAATCTCTTTGCTCAGGAGCCAACCAGCACATGTAGTTGAATCACATTTATGTCGGAGGCCTTTGGGGATAATTCTACACTACCAACTAGTGCCACTTCTTCCTTTCAGACCATTGTTAAGTGTCAATAGGCCAGTCCATCTCTACTGACCCTGGAACACACCATTTATGAAAATGCATATCTTTGCACTTTTAAGCTGTTCCCTGAAAACACTTTGAGTGGCCTTCAGCTGTCTTAACACACGAAGCCAGGCATTCTCAACTGTCAGTCATCTACGTGGATGTGATTACACCTTTTTGTCTGTCCTGACATACAGCCACGATATTGTTAGGAATCTGAAATGGCATTAATTGTTTATGTTTAACCAACTGAATCACATTAAGTGTATATAATTACTTGTAGAATTCTGTAAAATCACAGGGTTTGTTTTGATTTAATTGCAACTGTATTTTAGGTGTATTTTTGTGAAGGGTTTCTAATGACTCTGTAACGGAAGTGAACTCAGTCATCAAGAACAAAAATGATGCCAGTATGTTGATAGAAACTCATTTTCCTCCCAAATAAGCCAGTTGATTTTCCATTCATTTCATGGAATGATTCCAATCCAACAAAGAGGCTACAGTACCTGTAAATGTTACCCATTGTCTTCAACATGAGCTGCATATGTGTAATGTAGCTCAAATATCTTTGGAGTGTGCCTATGATTACCCCTGAATGGAAAATAGCACAGGCATAATGTTATGTACTGGCATTGCTTCCTTATTCTCCTCCAGCAATAGTGACAGCATTTTATAACCATTCCCAAGCAGTGTACATAAACCGAATGATCGCATTGCAACCAAATGGATTTATAATTCCTTGCCATATTGACACTGCTTTCATACTATTGCAGAGTTGTTCTTATTAGAATTGATATTCTATCAGTCTTCCATGCAGTGTAAGTAACCATATTGATTACTTCTTACCCACATCTTGCTTGAATAACTCTGCCAAATTTTTCCTGTGAAACTCAGCTAAATTTATTAGGGTCTTTAACACGACGGCCATTAGCATCAAGCTTCCTCGTTTTCACTTTTTTTAATGCAGTCTCACATGAGCATTTAACAACTCTGACTCTAATCACTGATTCTTTGTTTTCAGTAGAAATTCTTCAGATGTTGGCTGTTAACAGCACCTCGTGACCAGTTTATTGAAACTGGCTAGCCAGCCTAATCTGCAAATCGCGTGGTGTTTAGTGTAATGCTTTGAGATAACTGCAGGGTGGAAAGTTCTGGGGAAGATTATTACAAAGATTTATAATATTACTAGTGTGCTTATGGTGTACAAATAGACATAGCATGACCACAGCAGCTGTGTTGGAAAGTCAGTTGTTCCCTTGTCATACAAGTAATGGAGTTTCCATTATTAAAATGGTCTGCTAAGTTCATCAAAAAGAAACTAAAAAAAAAAAAGGAAATGTATATGGCTTTAAAAATACATTAACCACAAGTACTTCACCAGTTGTGCACATACAGTACCATACACTTATTATAATATTTTGTTCCATATTATGGGCTGAGTCTTCTAATGATTCCTTCTTTAATTCCTCTACAGATGCAGTTAATGTTCTGTATGACTCAACATCGGCCCTCACTTTGTTTGACAATGAGACCTCTGACAAAAATGATATCTGAACACAGGGACACAGAAAACATTGCAGTACATCTGGACTAGCAGCATATTTGATAGAAAATCTGTTCTGCTTTTTCAAAAACTCATTTGATGGTTTTAGAAACCACAGATTATACTCTGGAAAAGTGATTTGAGAAAGCTGTGAGGGAGTAATTATATGTCATGTCTTAAAATTATCAGAAGCTGTGGCAGAAGTTGCAACAGAAATCTGAGTGTTATGCTCAGCTATGGAATTTTAAATTTAGAAGGAGAGAGGTCTCTGGGTTGCATTCATTTTGGTACCTACTTTAGGCTGTGACTGAAAAAGAAACACACGTTTCCACAGCTGTTTAAATTTGTTCCTGGCACAAAAGGAACAGGGAGAATCTCTCTTAAAATCCTGCTACTACCATGGAAGGAGCAAAGACTGTGAAATAGCTGTGTTCCATCCACATGAAAGACATTTTTAAAATCTTTTTTTATAAGATTATTTCTGCTTCAGAGCATATCAAAGTGTTATGTTTTCACAATCACGATAACATGATACATTTTCCTTTTTTCTTTTTTACCACATAATCACTGAATAGCAGAATTAATCTGAGTTACTGTCCTCAAGAGAGGGTCTTGCCATGTCTGGGGAGCAGGGCAAACTGGGGTCAGCCAGGGCAGTCCCTTCCCTGGACATCAGGTGCCTCCATGGGGATGGTGACGAGCCAAGACCCAGGGGTTATAGCATCCAGACATTGCCCATGGGCACGCAGGGGAATGGCTGCAGAGAGTGTGTGTGATCTGCCCCTCCAGACTTTATTGATTCAGGAAGGAAGTGGCTCCAGATACGATTTAGGTAAGCTTAGGTTACTTCTGTACCCCATGCAGCTGGTTGCTTGGTCCTCCAGCTGTTCGCACTGGTGGTTTGCTGGATAAGTCTGTTCCTTTCCAACCGCCTGCCAATAAGCCCCAGGCATAGGAAGCCCGTGGGACCAGGGTCTGGCAGCTGTGGGGAGCTATGAGTCACAGTTCTTCCTCCTGTTCCCTGTGGCTGCAATTATGTCTCTTGCATCTGTGCCCGGATTGTGTAGGAGACGGTGGTTTTCCTTGGGTGCATGTGCTTGTGGCATACTTCTGCCCGGCCACAGGCATGCAAGAGTTCCTTTGTGTCACCACAGTCCTTTTACGCAGAAAAGGGAGACAAAGCCATTATGTTTGGTATATTCTGCTATGCTATAAATAATTCTTTATTCATTTATACATTCATAATTTCCTTTCCTTTAGAATCTTTGCCCTTTTCCAATTAAATGGAACATTTTATAGATTTGAGTGGAGTTGAGATTTTTCTAGTGTAATGCGAATAAACACTACTGTTTTCCCTAATTGGCAGAGGGCAGTAGTGCATCTGGTAACTAGGAGAGACATGTTTACCTAAATTACATCTGCCTAAATCAGGGGATTATATTCCAAGGTGCCTTACAGACACCAGTGAAAGAGAGAAGGAAAGGGCTTTTAAATAGCCTTACCCAAATAAAAGCTCTGGAATGTGTGTGTTTTCTTTCCTCTAAAGTCAAACTGATAGCGGTTTTAATGTTTAGGTAGCTTGCTTCAGCTCCAGTTGTAAAAAATGCTGTTTAATTTTAATTCTGTTGTTATACTCACCCACAGACAAGCTTATCTTAATCTCACTTCATATTGTGTCAAGGATACAAACACCACTTAATGTTTTTCTTCCGCAGAAGTGCTGGTCACGAACATAGAAGAGACTTATTTGTATTGTAGTCAGTGCCCACTGCAATCAAGGCTCCCATATTTTCTCCACTAACCTGAATTCTTTGTTATGAGGCCTGAAGTCTGTAGCACTCCAGTATTGCAGACTGGAGTTCCTGTTGTAGCTACCAAAAAAAAAACCAAAGAAAAAAAAGGTTTTGAAAATGGAGGCTGTTCCCTTGCGGTATTTAATTCAATTAAATCATGTGTTGCCCCTAGCTTTATATTTCCGTTGAATTACATATTGATTATCTAAACTAGCAGAATAGTTTTCTGGGGGGAATTTGAAGGTTAGACAGACATGGAACAAAAAGAAGAGAACTTTACTTGGATAGATATCAAGGATTGCTTGAGAATGACTTATTCCTGGTGAAAGTGGATAGCACTGAAATAATTGTGGAGCCTAGTATTTCAAAATCAACATCTTGCTGACAGGAAATAAACAGTTAACTTATGTACCAGAGCATCTACAGGTTCATTAACCACAATTGACCTATCACTTGGTGTGCCTTTGTATTGTGACTTTTTACAAACCCCTCTTTGTAGTGGCAAAATGCTTGATACCTAGAAAATATGAAACTACATTGATGTTAACCTGGTACAATGTTATTTTCTGCAATGGAAATAGCTGCAATGGAAATATCTATTGATTTACACAAGTTCAAACACAAAGTACCTAAGTGTCAGCAGTGTCTGTTATTAACCTATTCTTGATCTAAAGATCTTGATCTTGATCTAAAATAAAATAATAATAATAATGATAAAAAATCACTGTGTTTTCTTTCCCTATGACTTCCTCAGACCTTTTTTGTTTTAATTATCCTAGCACTTTGCCATCCTTTTCATTGAGAGTTTCGGCAATTTTCCTTGCTTTTCAAAGGGTAATAAAATTAGTATTTTCCCGTGCAGTTTGACAACTCGATGAAGTGAAACGGGTTACTTTTAAGCCTCTCTAGAGGAAATTCTGACCTCATTCGGCCACTAACCACTACATATCTATGCTCCAAATAAAGTTTGATGCTGAATTAGTAATTAAAGATGGTGTTGAACAGATTTTACTGAATTTTCCATTCCATCTTGTAGTAGTATTA
The DNA here is from genome assembly GCA_018881555.1 of Amblyornis subalaris. NCBI lineage: Eukaryota > Metazoa > Chordata > Aves > Passeriformes > Ptilonorhynchidae > Amblyornis > Amblyornis subalaris. The sequence continues at coordinate 2,419,320 of JACAXG010000117.1, read as the reverse complement.
TTATTGCAAATAACAAAATATTACTTATCTTCTGGTCTTTTTTTTTCTCTGTGTGTTGTTTTTGTTTGTTTGTTTGTTTGTTCATTTGTTTGGTTTTCCCAAAAAGGCACCAAGTCAACTTGCATTTGTTTCCTTTCTCCTGATTAGAAGAAAAATTCAATGTGAGCTCATAAATCACATTAATGATTTCACTCAAAGTCCAGCTGGGAGATATTATTACTAAAATAGTTTGTCTTTATTAGCACTGGAATTGTTAAAAAAATGCTGATATGAAAAAAATTTTAAATAATATTTGCAGAACAAAATCCTGGTTTTGAGTGCCCTGTACAGCTGGATAAATGAAGTCATGCATGTACGTGCGCAGCTTCGCTGGCAGTGGGGAACTAACTGCATATTGAAATTTTTTGCCCTGGTCTTGGCTCATCTACAAAATCGTATTGAGAGGCTACTGAGTGGGCCATCTGCAGCAGATGCTCCAGAAGGACATTCTGAGATGTGGTCCATATGTTTCTGCCAGTTTAACTATAGGCAATTGATAATAGAGGCTATCTTTTTGTCTGCATAAAAATGTTTCCCTCTCCAGGACTGAATTCTGTTCCTTGAGTTCTTCATAGGCTCATTATTTTGCTCATTTCTGCCTTCTCTTTTCTTCTTTCCTTGGGTCCATTTCTTTTCTCTGTTTTCTGATTTTCAGATTGTTGTGGCCTGTGCAACTTTCTCTCTAATTGCTTCTATCAGTTGCTTAGTCATGTAGGTATAAAACTTCTGAGTTGAACTTTGGTGAAAATAAATTGGTTCCCTACCCTGGAAGCGAAAATTGCAATGGTAGATAATGAACATACACTGCCTACTCAGATCTGACATTTCAATTTTTTAAAAAAACTTTTTTCCTAATAGAGACAAGGCAGCTCTCACAAAGACTCCTTTGGCAATGGTTACAGTCAAAATGCACATATTGATTAGTGTTCTCTACAAAGCCCATTATCTGCTTTGAAGACCAGTTCATTAAAATGTGTCCTGCTTCTACAATACAGAACTTGTGAAGACTGTAAAGAGTAATTTCTTGAATGTTCCTATAGGTCTGTATAAAAAAAGAAAGCTTCTCACCACAAAGTTTTCCTCCCTGAGGTATTCCAGGGTTCGCTAAAAGTGATTTTGTTGTTGTCATTTCCATATGCAGCTGTCATGGAGATCTATTCTTTGGGAAAAATAACTTCCCTAGGAACTAATAAGCTCATTTAATAAAAATAACATATAGACACAGACATGTACACACATGTATACACACACCCATACTGAACTGAGTCTTTTGAATCACTTTCTTTGGTTTTAAACAGGCACTTTTACATTCTTTGTCCATACTTTTTACAGGATGTAAGTAGATACCCTTATTTTTATTTAAAGTGGACTAAAACACAGTCCTCTTCACTATAGTCATTTAAAAATAGTATGCAAAAAATCTTGCTGGGGAAATCGGCTAGCTAAAAGTTGGTCTTGCAGTTATAAATCTTACATTTGGAACTCAATAGGTCAAATCAAGATAAACTCATTACACAGTAGTTCCTAAATAAATTGCAAATAATCCAGCAAAGTGGTCAGGATTTCAGCTGGGATTTTGATATCTGTACTCATGGAAAGGCTGGTTCAAGTGTGGGTGAAATGGCAACTTTGATGATAAAACCAGTAACTGCCTAAAAAAGCATTTAGAGCACACAGATAAGTATTGAATACATGCAAAGGGTTTTATTATTCCATATTTCTGACTGAATTGTCATTAAAATAATTTGAAAAAAGTCTTTCTTCCTAGTTTTGATTGTTTCTTCATTTTCACAGATGACAAGCAGTTATGTTATTTGCACAGACAAAACTGATGCAGCCCAAAGTGACGGCTTTAGATAAAGAAGGTGAAAGTCAGCTGAGGACTGTCAATTACCTTTTCACTTAAACAGTTTAGCAGGAGATTTGAGCAATTTAAAATACAGTTAAACAATAATGTAAAAAAATCTTGGTTTAGACATACTTGGGAAAACTCAATTCACATGAGAAAATACGATTAGCAAAAATGGACTGTTATGCAGAGTGATAGCAATAAACAGGTATTGAATTTGAAAGCTATGGAAATTACAATGAAAATTTAGAACTATTGAAGATAATAATTTTACAAGTCAGAATTAAAAGGAAGTATATCACACTGAGGACAAAGTAACATGACATAACTGCAATAGAACAAGCATAGGAAATATTAATCAGGATGCAATACAAAAGAGGATTCTGATAATCCAGAAATCCATTTTTGTTCTTTTTTGAAAAAAACATGGATAGGTATTCACATGTTTTTATGATAAAGTTTTGTTACTACATCAGAACTTAAGAAATTCTCAAACCGAGCCAATCAAAGTGGAATAATTTAAAATCAACAAGAACTCACTAATTTCCATGGAGTATTTAAGGATTTGGAGAAGTGCTGGAAGGAACTAAAATATGTTTAATTGATCTCAAAACCAGCTGTTGTTGATGGGAATTCTACTAATGAAATTTTTGTAGTAGAATCTTGAAATAATGTTAAAGTGCTTCTCTACAAATTTTTACTGCTGTTTGTTATGACTACAGGCATTAAAGGTTATAAAGTTCTACAGAGAAGTAAGGCAGATATTTTGTATTAAATAAAAAGGGTATTTCTCTATGGTTGTATGTAAAGTTACGTAGTTAGGTGCTCAATGTGACATCTGCACTTAGAGAAGCAGAAAAATCAGGGTTTCAGGACAGCCAGATCCAAAGGGTGCTAAGATGGAGCAAAAGCTCTTCTCCATGTGCTTTCTGCTGCTCTGGTGTGTGAGGCTGAGCAGCTGTCCCACAGGTGCCACTGTGCACACGGTTACTGACACAAACCTGTGGAGAGCAGCATTTTGACCAGCACTCAGGGAAACCCAGACACAAGCAGTTTGCTCGTTTTCTGCTCCTTTTTCTGGTGAGGACTGTCTTTTCCTGCTGAAAAACATGCACAGCTTTGCTCTCTTCATTCATGCACACACAGACATTCAGAGATCCCTCAATGACTTTCATTTTTTCTATAAGCAATGCAGAATTAACCCTCACCCAGTCCCCAACTCAAATCCTGACTGCTTTAAGGCGTAGCTCCTCTCCTCATTCCTGGCTGTGCACCTTGTTTTAGTTCATTACCTTTAGAGTATCTTTTGATAAGACTTTAGGCTGAATAACTATTAACTACAAACTCTCTAAAAGCAGAAATGCTTCCATTGTGCTTATCCTCACGTTAAGGATTAAGAAAAAGCTCAGAAAAAAATTTCCAAAATACTACAAATACCTAGAGGGATGCATTAAAGAAAAGAACAGCAAATCTCAGTTAGTTGCTTAATAATTAAACATAAGTGGATAGGCAAAGGAATATCAAGTAATGATATAAAACAGTCAGTGCAGAGCAGTAGTCCTAAAAGATAGAGAGAAGCTCTGGAAATTACTGACTACCTTCCTTATTTTTTCCCATATTTTTCCATTGTTGACACCCCTTTACTGTTTTCTTTGAATGTTTTTTTACAGTAAGTCTGCAGTAGGATTTTTCTTCTGATATTGTTTGGATTGCAAGAATTGTTTGGAAGATTAAGTCAAACAACATAGGAATTGCCTTAAAAGATATAGAGAAAATTCCTGATCTTTTTTAGTACAATGACTGGGAGGCTACAGGCAGATGACGGCATTTACTGTTTCTCCTTAATGGACTTGTTCCATACCTCTTCACTTTTCGTGTTCTTACTGACACTGAAATTTTAATACTAGTTTTTGAGAATGTTAAACTTTCAACAATCCACTGATTACCCTGTAGTTACCCATAAATAATTGTAGCTATCTGGTTATAGCTCCATTGACTTTTTTTTCTTGGTACTACCTTCAAGTCCACAAATGTGGACCTTCTGAATGCTTAAGATGGTCAGATTATTGGTGTTTTCATAAAATCACTAGTCTGTAGATAAAAATTATTTTATTTCAGGTAATTTTTTGATTATATATTTTTTTATATTTGTGGAAACTATTTCTCCCTTTCACAATCTCACATTAGTGTCAGATACAAGTCAGACATTTAATCCTCCCCCTTGGAGTTGTACTTCAAGTTTTATTCTCACTGAAATTTTTTCAAGGATTAAATCTTGATTTCACAGTGTGAGATACACTGTGAAATATTGTAGGGTCTTTGAAAATATTTTTTTTTGATTGTGGGGATTTCAGGATATTTTTTGAGGTTGAATAGCTATTTTCATTTAAGTATGTCATATCAGTCTTTTTCTTTTAACCTTCTGTACCTTCTGTGAATGACCCTGATAATTGTGGAGTTTTCTTGAATACTGAGATTCGTTTAGTGACTCTCCTGATAGTAGGTGTTTCTGATAACACAAGTAACTGCAGTAAACTTACTCCCATTTCTTTTATCATAGTTTTTCCTGAAAGTTTATTCCTGGAAATCAGCTTAAAAGTTTCCAGGTTCACATCACAATCTTGTGCCTTTTTCATCTTTTTGAAAAATTCAGATATTCGCTTTTACTGTTGACTATATTTTTCCTCTATACCAAGTTTTTTGCTCAGGCAAAGACATTATACTAGTTTCTTAGCTACAAAATTTAGATAATTAGAAAAAGTGTTTACATGTAGTATTTGGTTTGGAGTTGTTCGCTTAGCATTAGTTCTACTTATAGATGAGACTATCAGGCCCAGGGAAACATACAAGTCTTTCCACCGTGATCAGAATATGCAGTTTGTAGAAAGAAGTCCTCCTTTCTTAGACACCTGTTTTAAAAAGCTGTAAAACTAGAATGTTGCAGCTCTAATAATAGTGTTGGTTTGCTGGGCAAATTCGATTCAAGAGACTTATTTGTGCTACAGGTAATACAATATAATGGCTCATTTGAAACTTTATAATGGAGAATATTAAGTGGCATTTGTCCAAGCACAGAAAGTAAAACTGTTTTTTAAAAATCAGTAGTTGTGACTTTTCTGTTTTGTTTTGAACATTCTGCAGCAGTGTAAACACTGACTTAAATTTAACCTTTAACACTATCTTAATAATCGGTCTTATTCTTATATGACCAATTATCAAAACTCGAGGTCCAGCATATAACATTTCTGTGTTTCACAACAAAATTTGATACATGTAGTGATAATTTACATTCCCCATAACAAGTGGAAGGATTCTCTTGTTGACGGTAAAAACGTTATTGTTGTACTTTGATTGCATTAGAACAGCTTTGGCACAAGTTTTAATTGAAGAAAAAGGATCATTAGATATGTACTGCAAAACCAGAGGATGCCTCACAATAGACATGTGTGAATTTGTCTCTTTTCCATATTTCTCAGTTTCTTTTACTATGATAGACATTGGATATATTATAGACATTGGATTATATTAATAGACATTGGATTATATTAATTCAAACAAGGAAATTAGAATATTCCAATATAATTGATAGGAAGATTATAAATCCTGTTTATATGTCTTGATTAAAGGTTCTGGGTTACGTACAAGACACTAGAACCATCTTCTTCCTAAGCAGTTAGGAAAGCTATAACTTGACTGTGAATGAGGAAGTATTCTTTGTTCTCCTTCCAATGCATTTCTGACTTATTAAGGGTATGTAGTTATTGAGAATCCTGGTTCTCTACAGACATAAGCTACCTAGAGCTGAGTACCTGGCTTCAAACTACCAAAACTTGAACCACTAAATCAAATTAAATATTTAAATTCTGAATAATATTCTGAATAATATGTTCAAAATACATATACAGCTTCATGGCTGTATTGGTATGGAGATTTTAATTTTTGCAATTTTCTGACACTTGTCCTTATTTAACAAATAGTAATATCATAATTTCAATGTATTCCTGTGTGATTTTAGTGCTGATTAATTTACCTCCCTTATATCCTTTTAATGTAAAGTATTCTGTCTGCTGTCACTTGCATTTGAGGATTGAGCAATTATAGAAATAGATGCCCTATGCCATCCTGGTTTCCTTGTAGCAAATTTATTTAATGCATACGTGATTTTACAATAATATTGCTTGTTTTCAACCAAAATGTATTATCTACCAGAATACTGGAGATGTATGCAGCAAAATGGCTTCATTTAGGTGAGGGTCACAGCATCATTCTGGTATTGAATGATGCTAAGTATAGCCACTCTAATTTCTTGTGCTCTGAAAAATGTTTATTTTCTCTGGACTACTGGTAAGAAACAAATATACAAATGAAAATATGTGGAATTGTTCCTTCTGTTTAATATTGTTACCCCTGTTCTCAAGTTAAGAAATCATGTACCACATTAAAAACAGCAGTTAACTATTCTGCTCCAGTTCCTCTCTGCAAATGTTCTGTCATAGAAAGCAAATATTTAAGCTAATTATATTTACAATTATATTTGTTTTCAGTTCCCCTGCATTTCTGAGTCATGTTGTTGCAAGCCCACACAGCCTATTTTTAAAAAGTAAAAGCTCCTTTTCCCTACTTTGATAATTAAAAATGTACTTTACACATATGTCTGTTCAATGGAAAAGTTTGTTTTCCCTCTGTAATCTTGTTGTATGTAAATATATGTTCACTGTCACAGAATGGGATTTAAATGTATGTAATCAAAGGATTTTGGACCCAGCCAAAGGGTCCCAGCCTCTTTTTACTGTGCAGAATGGTTTGGAAGAAAAAAATGGTGTTTGTTTGAACAGGTAATATGAAGAATAACATCGAACTATTCTGCTACAACCATTTCAAACACAGCAGTTCACAAACTGGAAGAAGGCGTCCATGGCTACTCAGAGGTCAGTTGATACTACTTGGTTTCTCAGCAGGATGGGAAATAATCATAACAGCAAATGCAAGAGAAGCTGCTGCAGAGTTCCTGATGGCCGGGGACTGCCTCAACAGAACTTTCTCATCAGTGCTCCCCACCTCACCCCTCACTCTGAGAGTTATAGTCGGTGTCCCGGATTTCTGCATCAAAACCCCATATGTTCTCCAGTAGATAACAACTTTAGAATGAAAGAATTTGTGTTTCTTATCAAAAGATACCTGATAGCTGTGCAAGGGAAAGCCAGGGTGAACACTCATGTTGGCTGTTACTAGGGAAGGAAATGTTAACCAGTTGGAAATTGGAAGCAATGAAAGCAAAAGTGCTAATTGTACCACATAGAAAAGATAAATAATGACATATTAACATTAATTTTTATTTCCATAACATGTTTTATCTCTGTGTTTGGATTATTTCTTATTAATTCTTCTTATCTGTATTTTAAATAACCAACAATTGTTTCATTATAAATATATTTGAAATACTTTCAGCTTTAAAATTTTCCCTAATCATGAAGTTTCATAAGACCCACATTTCTCAAAAGGGCAGAGACCTCAAGAAGGACAAATTGTGAGAGTTGTTAATTTATGTCAAACATTGCATACAATTTTTACTGAAAATCCCCTGACATGAATTGATTCCATTTTCAAACATATATTCAGAAATTTTTAATGCATTCCAGTTAATAACATTATTGCCTTTTTTTATTCCAAACCCTTGGAGCAAAAGCAAAAGAACAGAAGCTAAATATAAAGATAATATATGTAAAAGAAGGATTATATGTCAAATAAATGTATGAAATTTTAAACTAAGAACAGTATTCAACCCAGTGACAATACACAATGTAGAGGAAATATTCTCTACAATACAAAATCTGCCATCTCTGTGTCGTTTATTTAATACTTGCTTATTCTTGGAGATATCCAAAACTCAGCTAGTTGAGGTCCAGAGCAATATGCTCTAACTTGAAGTTATCTCCACTTTGTGCAGGGAATTGGACCAGATGACTTACAACTGACACTTAAAATATAAATTCTATCCTAATTAGAAAAAGCCACATTTTAGCAATACGATAGTTTAGTAGATATTTGTACAGTAGTTTAGTAATAGATGAGGGAGTTTAGGTGAAGATGTACACAGGACTGAAGTTTGTGTGTTCTTTTGAAAAAACGTCATTTACAATTCAGCAAGACCCCATAGGAATCAAATGAACTTTTTCAGTTGTGTATTCTGTGGACATAAGAGAAATGTAGAAAATGTATCAACAACAGGGGAAACACCTAAAGGTAGGCAAAATTATTTTTTCTTCATCGTCCCTGCTGACCTCACTAAAAAACAAACAACAAAACAAAACCCCACAACATTTGAAAAGGTGATAAATATTTCGTAAAATAGTCTTTAATTGAGTTAAACTGAGACATAAAGCTCCAAATTATGCAAATAGACTTTTCCATTTAAGACAAAATAACAAACCCCAAACCCAGTTAATTTTACTGTCAGATGGTTTTTCCTAACTTCTTACAGCTGTAAGAGACAAAATTTTTCAAATCTTTTGCTCTTTTGCTTTTTCCCAGTAATAATCGCATTTTTCATTAAAATATTAGTCTTCACAGACAACAACCTTATTAAAAGTCCTTTTTGCCAGTTTCTCCTGGACAGTCTCTACCATCTGCACTTGCCTGTGTGGACCTCATTCTCAGTATAATTTGTTGGAGGGAAGAAGAAAAAAAGTCTACAACAGAACCTCTGAGACAATTTCACACATCTGTTCCTGCAGGTGATCTTTCATTCTTTTTCATTTATAATTAATGAAAAATAATGGTGCTGACACAAGTTAATTACTATGAAAAATTACAGTTTATGCTATTCATTATTTTAATGGCAAATTACTTGAGCTTTTCAAACACTGTGCCTAAGCAATTAGAAGTGTTCATAAGGAGTTCACCGGTGATTTTTTTGTATGAGTTTGCACTCTGTGTAGTGAAAGGAACACACGATGTTTTTCATTAACTACTGAGGTAACGCAAAAGATATTAATCACTAGTCCTGTATCTGGGGGAGGAAAATTAAGAACAAACTAAGCATATGTTTATGTAGCAGAGGTCAATCAACAATACACAAAAATATTCATTATAGTTAAAATTTTCTCAACAGATCCAGAAGAAAAATTATTTGAAAATTATTTAACATTAGTAATTGGAAATACTGTCATATCTTCCCCAAAATATTAAATTACAACTTTAAAAAATAGAATTAATATTTTCCTAATTAGCACATGACAATTAGAATAATGTTTCTTTTATATCTTGCTCTTATAAATACACGAATTTTAAAAGTGTATGTGATATTTTTCATGTAATTAAAGACAATGTATGTTTGAAGCATATTGAACCAGTCTCACGTGTGCAGGAAAATGACTGTGAAGAACAATCACCCAGTATCTGAGAATGGGTTGCTTTGCATTTTACTTTAAAAGCTGAATTGATGAGAAATAGTTTTGCTTTTACTGCATATCACTGGTATATGTTGAACAACGCATGGATTAACACAAAAATTAGCTCAAGGAATGCTGTTAAACCTGTTGGTCTTTCTTCTAATTAGCTGTTAGGCAGATTAGATCCAACTTCATTATTCATCAATGTACTGCTACTTTAACTTTGTAGAAATCGTATCAGTTTCAGGGCAAGGATTATCATGAATCAGAGAACAAAAATTGTAAAACAGCACTTCAATATGCATCAAACATCTGATCCCCAAAACAAAGCCAGAGTGCCAGGATAAGATTTTGCAACAGAATAGAAATCATGGGAAGCATGAAAAATGCAAGGTAGTACATGGAAGAAAAAAATAACCTAGATTTCCAAACTTTAAAAATACAGTAGACAGAATTAAGTGTTATGATTTCCACAGATATTTTCCTCCTGATTGGAATATATCAATTGAGTATGTCAATCTGATATACAAGAAGGTAGGAAAAGAGAGGAATTTCTAACAGATCAGAAACATGGAAAAATAACGTGTTGGGAATTTACTCACTTTTACGCATTTAATAAATTACATTTCTTTTGGAACATAAAAATAAATTATCTGTAAACTTTTGCACCATATATGTAATATGTGATATGATTCAGAAGCTAGAATTTATCTTAATTATTTTATTTTCTTTATTTATGCATTATAAATGGGACTTGTGAAGAGCCAGGATGCCTGTTAGATCACCAGGAAACTGTAAACATAACCATGCTCTTATTGTAAATTGGTAGCATTGCTGAAAAGCATTTCCAAAGCAAATATCTGCAAACTACAAATATGTTGTGCCTTTGTGATGCAGACAGACACTCACTGGGGAGTACTCCAGTACCACTGAACTCATTTTCATTTAAAGCTATATATGACTCAGGATCTTCAAATCTTGAAGTCCTTTATCTAGACATTAACTAGCTGTGCCTCTACATTTCTGTTGCTTGCTTACATTTTATGTAATAGATTAAATTCAGCAGAGATACTCCCCACCCACTGACCAAAAAGAAAAAAAGAAGAAAACAGTTACTTAGATTCTCTACCTTCTAAGCTGGATTCATACCCTACCAGTATAAAATTAAAAAAAAATTGTGAAATAAAGAATACGGGTCAGCACACCAATAAATACATTGCCTTTTGTGTTACTCTCCTTGTTGTATCTAAGCTTGTGAGGCCTATGACTTTTACATTGCTGTGATTTTTTTAATCAAAATTGTTAATGGATGTCTTCAACCTCTAAGTATAGGAGTAACAGAATACCAGCACAAAGGTTAACATATATTTTAAAAAGTTTGATAGCATCAAAAACTTGCATGAGTGGTTTCAAACAGTATTTATAAAGTAGGACCCACAGAGTATCATAAAGTCCAATTCTTAGTTTAGATGTAATATCTTCTATTGGGACAAATTTTAAAAAGTGACTTCTAATATTTCATTTGAGAATATCTTAGAGGTCCACCTACAATCTCGCTACTAAAGGTGAGATTAGTATAGAAGATATGACCCTCACCACGGTGTGTATATTACGCATCTACTTGCAGACTTTAAATTATTTACTAAAATAAAGTTCAATGAATAATAAAATCTAAAAATTTAGTCACGTGTTTGACTTACAAATGTAAATGTTAGACAATTGTATACTAGATCTAATGATTGCCAGTGAATGGATCTGTTAATTGGTTATAAACCCAAAATAAGCAAGTCAGTCACTTATTTATCTGCACTTTAAAAGGTCATGAAAGATTCAAGGAGTTGAAAGTACATCCTGTTTTAGATTTACCATTGTTTTATTCCAGATTAAGATAGGAAAAAAAAAAAAAAAACCCCAACCAAACAAACCAGTTTTGTCCAGTTTGGTGGCTTCTACACACCCTGGGTTTTGGCACGTGTAGAATGTTTGTAAAATAAACTGAAGAAACAAAAGCCTACCACCAGTGAGTCCCAGAAAAGGGATCTTTATACTTATAACTAATGTTCAGCGTTTTATACCAACAATGTCTGAGATCAGATGATAGGCACACAAAGCGAAAGAAATCTGAAAAAATACAAGTGATCAGATATCTACATCTATAGAATAACCTCTGAGCTATTCAGCTATTGCTCCCCAAATAGTCCAAGAACAGAATCAGGCATTTTCAGTACGTAATTTGTCTCATCCTGATGTCATTGTCTAATATAGGTCAAAGGAGATGTGCCCCAGAAGTTCATGATTTGTCCCTGTGGATTACAAAACGAGCCCAGGGTAAATAAATCAGAGACTCAATGTAAAGGCTTGCATTGTAGATGCCAGAAGGTTGGTGAGATGAATTCCTCTTCGTGGCATGAAAAGTCTTCACAGCCCTGCTATAAATTGAGACAGAGACACCAGCAATCAGAAAGAAACCTAAGAAAGATTATTTATGATTGCTAGGAAAGATTATCTATCAGCTGAAAGAATGTCTCCTGCCCTCTACCTGTCTGCAGTCTGGACAACAAAACATGAGCCATGATCAGTCACAGTAGAAGGGGAGGTTAACAGCTGGCTGAACAGTTAAGTCTTTCCCCTCCCATTAGCCTCCCTTAGAACAGAAGCTTTGCTGCCTCTCAAATCCCCCCTCCACTCCTGTGAGGGAACAAGATACAATCAAGAACTGCTATTCCTTCCTTGTCCTGCCTAAACTTCTCAGAAAATGATACTCAAAACAACCTGACTCATTTTGACAGTCAAAATAGGAAAGGCTTAGGTAAGCAGCAGACCCAGCAGACCAATCAAGAATTCACAGGTAGCAAGTCACAAGTAGGTAGTAAGGCAGGTATAGTTAAATATCTCTTAAACATATTTGGATAAAAAAGCAGTGAACTCATGCTTACTGTCTTGCATAAAATTAATTGAATCCCTGTCTGAATTATATGCAAGCCAAATTTCTCTGCTGAAGTGGAATTGAAATAAAATTTTGAAAATTAAACTGAAAACCCCCCTCATTTTCAGTTTGATAATTCAGAAGCTGTCTGGCTGATGAACCCCGTTTTAAATTACATTTTGATATTTTCTTCAAAGGACAAAAATGTGACATCCTAATCCCATCTAAGACAAAGACAGTGATTACTTGGACCTGTGCAGCTTTTATTCAGTGCTCATTTGTTCTGTTCTGGTCTACAGTTCAGCTTAAGTTTGATGTATCATATTAATCTATTTTGTAGGAGTTGATCAATTAACTTGAGAAAACTCTGTGTAGTGTTGATTCAATCATATAACAAGCATAATTTAATACAAATCATGCATCAGACATTGATTTTGCTCAACTGCTCGGTAGAATTAGTGTCACTAAAAGATGCAGCCAAGCTGAACTAACAGTATTAAGCATTTCTGCAATTTATCTCTTGCTGTAATGAACAGTAAGTGATATAATGACCAACAAGATTAATGATAAAATAAACATGCTAGTTAGATTCACTCCACAGTTCAATTCAAGACAGTGCCTTGTAATCAATAATAGGGGACTTGTAATAATTACTAGAAATGCTAATATGAAGATGGACTCATAAATGGAATTTGAAAAAAAATTATTTATCCAGTAGTAGTTATTCTTTAGTTATATAAATTTTAAGTTGCCAGAATTACTGCTGTTAGTGCTAATTTCAATAGGTAATCTGAAAAAAAAAAAAAGTCCGAATTTTCAAAATCTTTGTTTCTTTGGAAACATGGAAAATAGTTTATAGAAACCTAATTAAAATTGCCTCACAAAGCATCAGCAATTTATTTTTTAGTACTTGATACTTAAATTAATAAACCTACCAGTCACCTGCGGCTTTCAGACTCTGGACCAGAATAAAAAGTAATGGTATAAGAAGTTCAGTATAAAAGAAAACCAAATTGAACAAATTATGGAAAGAAACACATAGAAATGTCTTCTGTCTTATTTCCAAGAAGAACTAGTGAACACTGAAATATGTTGTTGAATCCTTAGTAGTGGTCAAATTTCATTTATTACAGCTCTATTCTTGGATTTTCTTTTTTTGTGTGTGTGTTGTGTGCTGTTGTTTGAGTTTGGTGGTTTTTCTCTTTTGCTGTTCTTCGGAATATTTTTTCCAAACACTGTAGAAATCTCGTTTTGTGCTGAAAATGTCTGGTATTGGCACAGACCCTGCTCTGTTCTCTGGTGTATCTCCCTGGAAAATCAAGCAAATTTCTTTTGAATTTTTATGACCGATACCCAACATATTTTCTAGCACGTCGCAATTTTCAGGAGGAAATCAAATGTTTAGCTTACCAAACTGTGAAGAAGGTCCCTGGTGGCCACAGAGAATTAACATAATGTCAAACTGGCCATAACTCTAGTTTATTATCATGTTAAAAACTACTGTAGATATTCTCACAGTTTAAAACATGGAGCAGATTCATGGCATCAGTCCTCTCATTTGTTGCATTGAGTTGTTTAAATACAGTGTAATTTCTAAGTTTAATTTCAGATACCTACTAGATGAGAATGACAATGTTGAATGCCACAAACTGAATGAATTAATGAACAATATTTTGCATTTGGTGACAGAAAATTGAATAATTCATGCAACCCATCAAGCAAACCGTATCACCTTGATTTTACACATCAAACACAAAGAATTGTTCTTATACTGGTTAAGACTTTTTCTTAGAAGTGTGTTGGAAAGTGATTTCAAAATGCCAGTTGAAAAATACCAGTGTTTTGTACATAAATAAAAAGTCAGTTACCCTTTTGAGTATTTTTTTTTGTAACTGAAGTTCTAAAAGTTTGTTTTCCATATGCTTAAGGAGCTTGAATGTAGTAGCAAGGTGCTGCTATTTCTGAGATCTTCAGCAATGGCAAGAGAAGTCATGAAGCAACATTGACATGTGTTTAGTCAGATGTGGAGAAAAAGATGTATCTCCTCTATCTAGCAGATACTCGTCTAAATCAATCATGTCAACAAGAATATAAGGCCAAAGTTCTGTGCTTGCATCAGTTTTCTTTCACTGATTTCCATGTTCAGAGAATTTCTTTAACAATAATTTACAGATATTTATTAATTTACTATAGTCAGGAGTAAAAAAAATTCCTACATTTATATGTAAGGAAGTATTTTATTTATTTTAATAAACAATCACACATTCAACTAAACAGTGTATCTTCCGCTCTGCAGTAAATTCCGCTCTGCAGTAAATTCCGCTCTGCAGTATATTTGTGTCAATGATATGAACAATAATAATAGACAAGTCTTAGCTTTCGATTCCACAGCCTGCACAAACTAACCAATCAGTCAAAAATATCCACTAATATTCATATTTTATTATTCCTACAGTCATAAGCCAAAAAAATCCAAAAGAAGCCCCAGAAAAAGAAAAAAAAATAAGTAAAATTTGAGATAAACCAGTTCCTGAAAATTCTGGTTTTTTTTTCTTAATTGGGCAAATGTGTTAAAGGTTAAACATTTCCACTGAGTCAAGATAGGAAACAAGTTTCCTGAGTACTCACTCAACCAAATGTTGAAGATTTCAAATGTCCCAGGATGCCCAAACTGATTGACTTTACCTCCATTGTTCTTCAGTACACACTTTAACACTTTAGTATATCTTGAAAGTGTCTCTGTTTTCAACAATAGTTTAAAAAAATTTCTTCTACCTGACCACACTGAAATATCAAAATTTGACTTGCTCATAGCAGTATGAGTATAGACCTTTTCTAATTTTCCCTGAGTAATAGAATAATTCTCATTATTACTTTTTAAACATAAAAAACTCTTTCATTTTTTGTCATGATAATCTTCCTCTTGACTGCGAAATACTAATTGAAAGAGGATGGTTTGGTGTTTCATTAATGGGAAATCAAAGACTGAGAAAGACAAAGCCTTTAAAGGAAAAAAAGTGAAATCAAGATTTCACCCACCATACTGCATCCATGATGGCACAATTATTCTTTTCAGACCTGAGTCTGAGTCCTTAAAACTTAAAGACACTGAAGATGCAGATTAAGGAACTGAAGGAGGTGAGTCACCCTTTTGCTGAGACTTGTGAGTGGAGACACTGGAATCTTCAGTAGGAGTCAAAATAGAAACAACTCATCATGTTGTTTGTCCTTCCCAGGGGCAGATAGTGAGGGCAATTTTTGAAGGCTGAGTGAAAGGAAAAAGGCCTGCAAGATTTCAGCTGGGTGGTTGATAACAGGATCCGACCAGGATATCTGACTTGTTGGCTGTTCCTGACTCTTACAAACACTCAACCCTGCTGTCACCATCATCAAGCTCAAACCTGTAAAAACACTTCCTAGTATGAAAAGCTACCCCACTATCTCCCCTTTCCTATCTATCCTTTCTGAAGGGTTTGTAGCCATCCATTGCAGCACTCAAGTTCCATGCATCACCCACCATGTTTCTGTGACTGCAATTATACCACTGTTTTCCTGCTGCACAGTGGCTTCCAACTCCTCCTGTTTGTTGTCCTTGCTGCTCTGCATTCCTGTAGGTGCACTTCACCTGTGTTATTGATCTGACCATCTATTTGGGTGGAGAAGTCCTTATTCCTATGTGAAAATTCTCAATTGTTTCTATGGTTTCTAATGCATCATTGCATCTCTGCTTCCATGTGTATCTCCATCCCTTGGCTCCACTGAGGTGACTGTGGTGCTGCATACATTAGTAAAGGGATGTTCCGAATGTGCTCTACATCGTGGAACAGACCGAGGAACACTGATAGCAGATCTCAGACTTTGCTGTGCTCACCTCTAGTGTGCCTGGTTCTAGCCTTTCCCTCCTCAAATCTAGTTTAATGCTCTTTTAATTAGCCCTGGCAAACTCCTGCACAAAGATACTTTGAGACAGATGTGCCACATCTGTCGACAGCACGCTTTGGTGTCTTGTAGCATGGACTAGAGTAGAGTAGAGCAGAGTAGAGTAGACTGAGCAAGGCTAGACCAGAATAGTGCCAGCTGGAAGGGACTTGCCATGATCATCTAACCCAAGTGTCAAAATGTAGAACTCGGGTCTAAACGTTAAAATTCTAGGCTCTTTTCAAATTTGTGTTTCTGCAATTGGAGCTTTTTTGGTTGGATAGTTGCATTTTTAGCATTGGTTTGGTGTGTTTTTTGGGTTTGTTTTCTGGCTTTTTGTTTTTTTTTTTCTTTTCTCCATGAAACAAAGAATTTACAGGGAAGGAAAAAGATAAAGCTCACAGTAGAACTTTCAAAAACAACTATATATCTCAAAACATTTATTTGGTATTAATTAAAATTAATCCGAATGAAAAAGAGGAGATATAAAAAGTATTAGCTAATAATACAGATTCCAGAAGAAATTTGAAGCTATTGAACCTTATTGTCCTATGGAAAAGAATCCCAAAGCAAATTTCCTGTAGTGCACTAGAAACTTGTGCGGTTCTGAAAACAGGTGAAAATTATTTCCTGACCCATATCCATGTGTTCACATGGCTGTCAGGAATTTGTTTACTCTTTCCTAGGTGGATTCAGTTGATTTCATGAGAGGAAAATCATCTTCAGTTGCTTTAAGATGAACCAAACAGTTTAAAACCACATGCACAATTTTTAATTTTGATCTTTTCTACACATAAATTCCATGCAATAACTATGTGTCATGTAAGCAATATCTTTTTCATTTGCCCTGAATTTAATTGCTACTACTTTGAGTGCCCTTTTGTTCTGGTACTGAAGGTGACTATAACAGAGGATTTCATTATCACTAAACCTCTATAATTTTATTAATGTATTAAAGTCCCATATTTATTTCTTTCTAATTTGTGCAGTCTTTTCTCACATGTAAACCCAACCATCCTCACAAACCGTCTCTTCAGCCCTTCAGGCTTCCATTTATCATTTGAAATGAAGACTGCAGATTATCTGCCTGGTTCTTCTCTGTACAGGGATAGTCAAATATTAGTCCATTCATTCATCTGGATAAGGTAAGGGTCTGGTTATGAGAAAAAGATTATCTTTGTATGAACTTCTACTGATAGAAACCGGTGTTGGTTTTCTTGAAGGCTTTGAGCATCTGTGGGTAATATAAAGAATGCAAATAATCTCAAATTCTGTTGTTCTCTGGCCTTTACAGTGGTGGACAGCAGATAAATCTAGATAATAAGTTTTTCCTGTTCTGTTTCCTCTCCTTTTCTTACTAGTTTTTTTAATGTCTGATGATTTCACCATTGTATTTTTTAATCTGTCATATCTCCAAACAAGTAACTGATATTCTCAGGTGTGTCTGCCCCTTTGTTGCTCACTCAAATTTGACCCTATCGTTAAGGCAAGCACACCTGTCTTGTATTTAGCACCAAAATCTCTTACTGATTTCAGCTTGTCAGAAAAATTTTGGAGAAAATCTTTTTCTCTGGTGTTGCGTGTATGACTTAAATTGTTCACATTAATGCACATTTCTGGACAAATTATTACATTTTTCTTCACCAGCCCTTCATCTTCCAAATTCATGATGAATATCATTTGATCAATATGGTGTCGTTTGCAGTGATGCAAATCTAAAAGTAATTTCCTTAAAGATAATAAATAAAAGGAAAATAATTTGTTAGATGTATGTTTACAATAAGGTCTCATCATCTCACAGATAGAATGGCTTGTGAGAGAAACTCTGTGGTCAACCAGAAAGAGGAAAATTACTTCAATTAAGGAAAAAAATAAATGTAAAATTTATTGTAAATACCCCAGCTTGCACTCTTAGAGTGTTTAATATGTATTTAAATAGTCTTTCTGTGTTTTTTAGTTTTAGTTTGCCAGAAACCAGATACGATCCACCCAATTGTCCTCAGGGAGTGTTGTGGTTAGGCCCCCACGAATTGGGCGCCAAATATGTTTGTCAGGGTTTGGACAAACTTAGGAGAAAGACTCAAAGAGCCTCCTCCGCAAAAGATAGGGGTCCCAAAGCTCCGAATAAGAACCTCTTGGAGGAAAGTGAAAAAAACCTGTTTACTTAACAAAACCCAGCAGCTGGGGGGAGAGAGGGGGGTGCACGCAAGCACCAGCGGAAGGGAAAGGAAAATAAAAAATGAATAATGTTAGGTAATAAACCTCTTGTGGTGAAGACAACCTGGATGAATCAAAGTCCTGAGTCCTTGGCAGGTGTGGTCTACTGCTCTGTCTCTAGCTAGCTGCTTGAGTACAGAGCAGGCCCTCTCCAGGCCCGGGGTGTAGGTAGGCCCCAGAGTTCAGTAGTCTGTTGTAAAGTTCCAAAGAAAGAAGAAAAAAAAACAATCCCAGGAAGAAAAACTGTCTTCTTTGTTTGCCTCAGGCAGAGGAAGGAAAAAGCCAAAAGTAAGTTTTAACTCCCTCTGATATCCTTCAGATGAGCAAAAGCAGGGCGAAAGCTCACACTAAAAAAAAAAAAAAAGGTAAAAATGTTCCCTCTGCATCCAACTGCAGAAAAGGGGCCAGCCAGAGCTCTCTCCTCAGAAACAGAGTTTTTTCCAAGAACCACAACAAAGCTAGCTGATAAAGGTAAAGCCAGGAATGTCAACACCTTCAAAGAAAACCAAAACATAGCTCCTGGCTTCTCGAGCCAGCTTAAAGACACAGAGTTAATATTTTTCATTAAGCAGGCGATTGAGATATGTAGCATCATAAAGTAACTCTGGGACAGGGAGCTGTCAGAAATGCTCACTGAGCCACTCTCCATCATTTAGCAGAAGCCCTGGCTAATCAGAGAGGTCCTATTTTACTGGAAGTTAGCAAAGGTGGCAAGAAGTGACAGAAGGAGCATCTGGAAACCACAGGCCTGTCAGTCTGACCTGGGTGCAGGGGTAGATTAAGGAGCAGATGCATGAGTGTCATCAGGCAGCAAGTCCAGGACAAGCAGGGGATCAGGAATAGTCAGCATGGATTTATGAAAAGCAGTCCTGCTTGACACATTTACTTACAGGTCTTCATTTTCACATGTTGTAAGTTCCTGAACGACCTGGAGTTGTTTAGCCTGGAGAACAGGAGGCTCAGGGGAGACCCATGGCTGTCCTGTCTCGAGTAACAAGTGATAGGACAAAAGGAAATAGCTTCAAGTTGCATCAGGGGAGGTTTATATTGGGTACTAGGAAACTTTTCTGCACCCAAAGAGTTGTCAAGCACTGAAACAGGCTGTTCAGGGAAGCCACTGAGTCACCATCCCTGAACAGATTTAAAAGATATGTAGCTGTGTTGCTGAGGAACATGGTTCAATGGTGGACTTGGCAATGCTGTGTTAACAGTTGGACTCGAGGATCTTGGTGGTCTTTCCCACCCTATAGAACTCTATCATTCTATGATTGTAGTCTTTCTTCTAAGAATGATGCATAAAATGTGAATTCTGTTACACAATTTTGAGGCAGAGACATTTTGGATCAGGAAATATACTAAGATATAGAAGATGGTGTGTTACAAAATGGAGCTGTGCAATAAATGAATTAGCAAAACCAAAGGGTTCCTATTTGATACAACAATCTTCTAATCAAAATATAAAATGAAAATATGACATGGGAAAGTACTAAATTTCCTCCAGAAACTTCCTCCATTTTAAAAACATTTTTTTAGTAAATTGATCAAATATGTCTATTGTCTCCTTTCAAATTTATTAAAACCAAATTTAATTTTTTTCTTGTTTTCCAAAAGGAATTTATTTTACTACTTAATTTACAAGCCCAAGAATACAGCAGATCATGAGAAGAAAGGTGACAGACCTCAGCAGTCAATGGTGTCACTGACTCCCCCTACGGCATCACAATTTTTTTTTCCAAGCGTATCATTCCATCAGTAAACATAGAGAGAAAAATATTGCAGAAGAATTTTGAGGATTCAATTCGACTAACTATTATGTGAATTATAAATGCTAAAAGGGAGAACAGGTATGATAACATGTCTGCATGGATCAGCATTAAGCAGAAAAATTACAAGTTTAATCTGATGATTTTTGATTGGTCACTAAGGTCTGCACGACGCAAACAAAATAATTGAGAGTTCATGAAAAATTCTTTTAAAAAGTTGTTCTGACCAGAGCATAGCGATATCAAGGAACAAATGGAACTAAGCTGATAAAGTAAAAATTACACATTGTGTGTCTAATTGCAAATAATTAGAACCCTGTAAATGACAAACAATGCTTTTTGTTATATTATTTCTTTAATAATATTAAATAGTTAGAGTAAGACAAATACATTTCTATTTCCAAGAAATAACACTTTATCAAGCTTTTCATAATAATTTTTAAAAATCAAATTCACTTAAAAATAACACGTATTTATAAGTCTTCATTTTTATTTGCTGTTAATGAAATTATTTTCTCTAAATAAATTTAATTATGCATTTAAATTTTACAAGTTATGGAGGGATCTCAATCTTAAATACTCCACTCTTAAGATACCTTGATGTTCACAGAAGGAATTATCACAGTGATTTTTTTTCTGTGGTGGATTTCCTAATTATAGGTGTTAATGCAACTTCACAGGAAGTTCATTGCCTGTTTTCCAGCAATCAAATAAAATCTGTTTCAACTGAATATAATGGTATAAGAAACATATTTCTCTTAGAAGAAATATGTTTAAATTCCAGGTCCTGGTAGTCTCAGATTTCTCCATGATGCTATTTTTCACAGAAAGCATTGGAAGTTCAACCCAGGGCCTGAATATTTGAAAAGTAGCAAGGACACACATTTCCTAATAGTGTAAGTAGGTGCATTCCTAGCGGAATTGAGAGGCAGTAATTCAAAGAGTATTATTCCAGACTGATGCCAGAAGATACTGGTGTTTTTTTTCATGTGAGAAGGATTTTAACTTTTTTTTCCCTTTAATTCAGGAAGACATAATTAGTTTAAAATAATGCTTATCCACCTCTTAACTTTAACATTATGATAAGTACGTGCCTATGTTTTCCTGAGTAGGGAAGATACTAAGAAAAAGAAAAAAAAATCAAGATTACTATGATAAGACAGATTCTTTCTCCCTAACTAGACTAATTTTAGTCTTTCTTGCATGCATCATGTTACTGTGTTTCTCTGTTCTTTATGGTGACATTTGAGGAACAGTAACAAAAATTTGGATTCACAGCTTTCTGGGTTTTGGCCCATTTCTGGTAAAACTGTTGAAAAATAGTTCTACATCTAAATGTATATATATACACACTTATTTATCATATAACTATATAATAAGTTACACATGTATATATAAATCACCAGTGAACATTTCAGGCATTCCAATGGCATTCCAGGTAGTATTTTAGTAACTCTGGTAGTGTTTTAGTTATTATTGATAATTACCTTAAAATTCTGTATCATTATGAGACTTCAGAGTCAACTACTGAAAAATCAGTAAACAAATTCAAGTTATATGTACAATCTTAATCCTACAGTAAGTAGGCTTAATCCTATAGTAAATACAGTAAATAAGCTAAAAATAGGCTTTAATGCCTGGTCATATTCCTTTTTTTCACAGTGTTTTTGTGTCAATCAGAATCAAAACAGACATAAAAGAAGATAGAATTAAAGCTACTGACAAATGTAAAGTTGTCATTCTAAATTTTGTTGGACTTTGGAAGCAAATACCTGAATTGAACTTTTCTTTTTTAGCTTGGGTTCCCCCAGCCTTTCCCAGTATATCAATCTTTTTTTCAGTTTTCTTCAGTCCTGGATTTGAATTGAAGATGATTGATATTACTGTGGTGTGACGGGACTGCAGCAACAGATCAAAATTATATATGTGAATTTTTTTACAAAGAGGCCAAAAGCAGATGTAGTAAAGTAATAAGTTATGTTTTAAATAAAGTTGCACTGCTTTGAAT
This sequence comes from Amblyornis subalaris, assembly GCA_018881555.1. Classification (NCBI taxonomy): domain Eukaryota; kingdom Metazoa; phylum Chordata; class Aves; order Passeriformes; family Ptilonorhynchidae; genus Amblyornis; species Amblyornis subalaris. Next base: position 2,397,209 of record JACAXG010000117.1, on the reverse strand, counting down.
ATGAAATAACTAACTACTATTTATAAAATAAAAACCTTGTGAAAATTTTACACTACAATGTTCACAGTTAATACCTTGGCTATTGCTCCTGATGGAGTTACAACAGAAAGGAGAATAGGAAAAGGAAGAGGAAAAGAAAAAGGGAAACAGAGAGGAAAAAATTAGACTAGTGACTCTCTTGGGAGGGCTCGAGTTAGATGCACAAAAAAAATATTTTTTTTACTCTTCCTAGAAAATTTCAGTTGCAACAAGTTGCTACTGCAGTTATTCTTTGTGCTCAAGAAAAATAAACAAAAAACCACTTTTCGATAGATGCCATCATGCTGGAATGTCTTTCTTTTGAAAATCACCTTTTGAAAATACAGTCTGGCTGGGCTTCTACCACATATTAGATTTTCAACAGGGTGAGGAGCTGGTTCAATTTAAAGCAACTATGCTTAAAAACAAAACAGTAATATAAAAGTAAAAAAAAAAATGTGGAGGCTTGTGCTTCCTTGTAAATTTTTTTCAGATCTATATTTCCCCAAGGCCAGAAATTATCTTATGTCCTTCAAAAATCTGATAGCAAATAAGAACATTGTTTGCATGGGAATTGTAGAAATCTCATTTGAAAAGGGCAGGCAACAGTTGCAAACTCAAGTACAATTTGAATGAAAGTTCTGTTTCTGAAGGAAGCCATGTCTGACTAGACTAAACTGTCTGATACCAACAGATTTCATCAAAATGAGTTTTTATTTAACAAACATTGTTTTAGGTTTTCATCTTGCATGTAAACCTTAAGTTTTTTTAATATATATAAACTGTGGCTATACATTAAATGATACTTAAAATGATAACTACCTACATCTCTGCTTTAACTGATAAAAGATTTTGAGGGGAAAAAAAAGGTAATTTAATTAATCTTTTTTTTCCTTTTCATCTGTGCGTTGCTCCTAAGATTTTGCTTTTTGCAGTTATATAAGGAATTATTTTGAATATGACACTAATTCAGTACAGTCTCTTTAACCCAAAGAAGAGGAACTCTCTCTATGAAAAATACATGCTCCAATTGCAGTATTGGTATTTTCATATTACTGTGGATCTTCAGATAGAAATTAGAACCATCATTGAAGGAAATGTTAGAGATTGGCAAAGAATTGATCATCCTTCCATTATTTTTTTCCAGAAAAATTGTGTATGTAAATTTTCTTAAGTAAAAGAATTGGTTCTGTTAAATTTAGGATGGCATTGATTAATAGATGGAGGCTGGTGGTGTAAAGGAAGGGCCAGATTATGGATTAATATCCAAATATTTATAAAAACAAGTAATTAGAGCAAGGAATTCAGTGGTGAAATTCACTTTTTATTGAAGTGAATAAAAAGTTCTCCTGAATGAAAAGGAGATGTATTTTTTTCATATTCAAACTTTTCAAGAGTTTTCTTTATCTATATAAGCCCTTCAAGGAAATTTAAATAATATGGACCACATATGGGCTGCTAAATTTCATGTATTATTTGTCAATAAATTTTAAAATAATATTTTCACCCCAGACAGGATTTTAGCAAATATTATACAAATTAAACAAATTTAAGCATTATCATTCAGTGTAGCATTTTATTTTTTACTTCTACAGAAAGTTTTAAGACACATTTGTCACTGTATTTAGGTTTCAAAATGTAGAATCTCCTGTTAGGTAAGCAAGACTGTTGTACTAAGGTATATCTATTTCCATGCAGTATTCATAAGCAGAGTGTTTAAGTCATTTTCTGCAGCCTAGATCTACACAGTAAAGACAGAACTATAATTCAAATATAATTCAAAGTATCAGATCTGCTCAACAGATTTATTTATTTATTTAGTTTTAACCTCCCAAATAAAACAATAAAAAGTAATGAACATCTAAAAGAAATACTGTTTCTAACTGAAAGGCAAATTTTTAATGTTGAATATGTCAAAACAGAAAAAATTATGATCCTCTTAGTTAAATTGCAAGGTCTTTTGGAATCATCGTGAATAAGGTAAATGTCAGTCTTGATTAAATAGCTTGTTCTGAAGAAACCCACATTATTCCAAAATTACAGTATGTCTAATTAGAAACATTTATTTCAGTTACATCCCATTTGAAAATGAAATTAATATTTCAGTAAACTTTCAAAAGTGGCACACTGATCACAGTTATAATTATGTAGAAAAGAAACATGATTGAAAGCAAATTCTTTAATTACCAGTTTTAACATATGATCATATTTGTAGACCACTCAGTGGGGAAAAAATTAAACAAAAGATTGAGAACCCTCTGTATTCTCTTTAGTGATATACTTTTGTGTAAGTGTATATTATGTAGGCAAGTGTCTCCTGTTTGTTCAGCCCGCTGCCATGGATAGAATGCATCACTCAAATTTGAAGTGAATTTTCAATGCTTTGTTTGACAGAAATTGCTTTAGTACCTCAGTACAATTAAGAAATAGCTGAAAATATCAGACACGTCATAATACGTGTAGTGATGACACACCAAGCAGGATATTCAGGAGCGAGATGTCCAGGAATGAAAAGTACAGAATCATGCCATAGGTTCATATGCCTGGTTACAAACTCTCAAGGAAAATGTCTTAATCCAGTTTTCATTGTTAGAGCTAGAAACTCAGGACTGCACATGAAACACCAGCTAGTGATGTAAAATATACAAATAATCTCATTTGTGACCTCACCGCCACTCTTTTCGTTCTTATAGTAAGAAACTTGAAGTTACAGTCAATAATTTTGCAAGTACTTCCTATACCTGCAGATTTTGTCTTTTTGAAAGACAGTGCTGTATTTAGGATTTCAATAGCAGGACTAGAATCTCAAAACCAGAAGAGAGTAAGTACCTCTCCAGTAACACACAGTACAGTAAACATGCTTAAGAGCTTTGCTAAATTGCACACATGAACATCAAGTTCTCAAGACAGAGATAAATGACTGTAGTACCAAGGCAAACTTGACTGAATTATAAGTTGTGTAACAAACAATTTGTCAATGTTGTGTGAAATATAACGTGAATCATAAAAGTAAAGTTTGACTACTACCACATATATTAGTATCTACATATTTTTTGGATAAAGAATCCATCATGAATGATAAATTGTAATAACAACATGAAATAGTTATCATTTTATTAATACGGTTAACTTTTGGTTTATATCTCTTTTGATAAAACTAATGACTTTGCTATTTGTTTTTGCAGTTCCTTGGTTCAGTTTAAAATTCTGATTAGCTTACTTAAGCTTACTTTTTATCAGCACATTAGATGTAAAATGGAGAAGAGCATATTCTCAGGATTGGCCACCTTTGTTATACTGTTTTGCTTCTGGAAATGGCTCTTTCTATTGTACTTGATATTCTACTTCATTTTGAAAACCTGTCATATTATCTTCTTCGTGCTAATTTACGTGTACTTTTTAAAGTACTCTGATGTTTTGCTCCAAAGGGAAAGCTGGAATTCACACCTAGTGACAGCAAATCTGAAACATGAATTCTCATTGATTGGCAGCTGGCACTAACTTACCATAACCCTGCTGAAAGAAAGTGCTTTTTAATTGTTTAAAATTTTCCTCAAAGGATATATGACATGCTTAAAGAGTCCTGCCAAGTATCAACAAGTCAAGAAAAACACTGAAGTAAATGTATTCCACCATCTTGTATTCATTGAATATTTAATTTATGGCTCCCAAGAGTTCTAGACAACAAGGTTTCTGGACATTTCTGGTCACTAAAAGAGTTTTTGTTCTGTTCTGCCAAAGACTTTGAAGTAGGTTTTATTACCCACAGCTTGTTCAATAGACTATGGGTTATTTCTTACTTTTTTTTTCTTCTTTTTGAATTGTGAAGGATTTTTTGAAGATACCTTGATGTGATGTAGCATGAAATGAAAGGGAGGTCAGAAGTCAATTATCGGATTACTTCTACCCATTAAATATTCCCTCTGGGATTTCAAAACAGTGAACTGGAAAGCTCTGGGGAACTATCTAAAGATTTTCAGGGTTCTAAGCTGATTTTTTTTAGCTGTCTCTGCTGTTTTCACATGGATGACAATTCCATTTTATCGGAAGATATTTTAATCTAATGAAGTTTTAACATATAGAAAAGCAGGCCTTACCTTAAGTATCTGAATAATACCTTAATTTTTTTTGTTGGTAATACATGTCCAGTCTAGAGTGGACTTTAATACTATACTCAGCATAGTATTAAAACCAAACGTAGTTCAAAATATTTACCAAAGTAAGCAAACCCATTGGTAAAATTAGTTGGCCCTTTTTCTTATTTCTTCCTTCTATTTTTTTTTCTGAATTAACTTGCAGCAATGCATGTGTGAATCACAGATTATCACAAAATCACAGAACATGCTGAGTTGGAAGGGACCCATCAGAATCACTGAGACCAACTCCTGGCCCTGCACAGCACCATCCCCGAGAGTCACCCCTTGTGCCTGAGAGGGTTGTCCAAACCCTTCTTGAACTCTGTCAGGCTTGATGCTGGGATCACTTTCCTGGGGAACCTGTTCCAACGCCCAATGCTCTGGTAACCACAGAGCAGAGATCAGTGTCTGCCCCTCCTCTTCCCCTCACGAAGAAGTTGCAGACTGCGATGAGGTCTCCCTTCAGGCTCCTCTTCTCCAGGCTGAATAGACCAAGTGGCCTCAGCCAGTCCTCATATGGCTTCCCTTTCAGACCTTCATCATCCTCATCGCCCTGCTTTCGATGTTCTCTGATAACTTAATGTCTTTGTTATCTTGTGGCACCCAAAACGGCCCCCAGCACTCGAGGTGAGGCTGCCCCAGTGGAGAGTAGAGCGGGACAATCCCCTCCTTTGACAGGAGCTGCACTCCTTAAGGACATTAAAAGAGGATGCAAATGGCAGACAAAATGTAGGTTCAAATAATTTGTTTCAGATTCACTGAATCTGAATGTCCTTTTTTAAAGGACATGAATATTCCTTGAATTGTCAGCCAGTCTTAGAAAAATTGTCAGCCAGTCTTAGAAATTATAATAAGACAAAAAATCCTTTCTCATGCTTTCAGCTGCATGCCCTGCTTGTATTCAGTTCTTGCCATATTTTATAGGTTTTTAAAACAGCTAGATTTCTTACAGAAAATGAGTGAATTTGAGTGGAATACAAAATGATTCTCAGGTTTTGGAAGCAATAGTCAAGCAGAGAAGTTACTTTTATTTGTGAAGTCAGCAGTTTGAACGACTGTAACCATAATTTCCGCATGGGCCAGAGTTGTTTCAAGTCTTCTAAGGGTTACTTTTCCCATTGATACTCTGGCAGCAGAAAAAAAAGGGATAAATACACCGAAAACATTCACAGGCAAGTGAAAATTGATTCATACTGCTTTAAAATAAATTTAAAAATCTTTGGAAATTTGGCATTTGGAATCTCATGGTGAGCCATTAATTCAAACCATAGCAATTTAGTCTTAGATGTGTAGAATCTAAGAAAAGATTATAAATAAGGAATTGGGTTCTTTTCCTCTATTCCCCTTCAGAGTTGCACTGGCTTTAAAAGCTGAGTAACAGCACATAGGAAATATAGAGAGCAGGATATTCAAACAATCATGTCTCACTTGACAGAAGTTGAATACTATTAAAATGATCTCTACAAACCCAGCATTTGCATAACATTCACTTTATTTCATCAATGAAACAGAGCATGAAGCTTTAACATGAAAAATTCTAGGTGCTTACTGTAAAAACTCTGCATTCAACTTGGTCTGTGGGCTTGATCCTGCAATGGTCAGGCAGTGTCTCCTGCAGAGCTGGAGCATAAAAAGACATTTCTCCTTTCAAATATGCAAGTTCTTCTGCTGAATTTTTTTAAACTGGTCATTAATTGAAGGGTGAAACACATGCTTGCAAACCAGGTTGAAGCAGCAGTGTCTACTAAAGTATATATGCACTTGGTAATGGAACATGTTAGTATATAGTATCAGCATTACTTCGGGATGTCACATAACTCATTTCTTCCCACAGGATGTGATAATGCAGCTATTGATTTGGGCTTCTTATTGCCCTACATTTCATCTTTTTGTGTTCTTCATTGTCTAGGACTCTAAGGAGAAATAATAATATAAAAATTACAGTATTTGGCACTAACACTTATCTTTTTTATAAGTATGTATTAAGCATCACAGAGGAAAAATTATGATGGTTTAAAAGACATTTTTAAAAAATAATTTTAAGGTAACATACTTTGTTTCCACTTTGATACCAAGTGTTGCTTTTATCAACAGTCAATAGTACAATATATCTGCATAAGGAGGTATGAAAACATGAAATATCTTATTTTTTTTCCCTTCTGTGTTTTAAATTACCTAAAAATAAACCTTCTGTACTACAACCTCTCTTAGAACAGAGTCTTTGAATATTAGAGCTAAAAAAATTCCTTTCTGACAAGGATGGCAGTTTATTTCCAGACTGGCTTGGTCAATGCATACATAACCTTACTCTTCCTGTTAGCACTAGGTTGCAAATAAAATATTCTTCTGTTCCACTGTAGTTTTTAGAAGTCTATTAGTATGAGAAAAGGAAATAATTCCTTCCATATTTGGGACAAAAGAAATATTTATTTTCTTGTTTTATTCATCATATTAAAATGATGATGTCTACTGGGGTTGAGAATTTAAATCAAAACTCCCACAGAATTAGTTCAATTTATCACATCTCTGTTTGTCACCACCATGTAGATGAGATGTATATACACATGAATAATGTATACCAAATTACAAACACTGTGTATTTGGAGAGAAATGAAAGAAAAAATTGTTCCCCCAAGGAAAATCTTTGTATAAATTATGTTGATTGTTTCACAAACACAAAGGCAAACTATTTATAGAAAACAACGTTCCTATTTTTTCTCTTGGTAAACTTTCCCCAGACTGATTTGTAATAATGCATTCAATATGAACTCTCTTTATATGGATATATTTGAAATAATTAAACTGTGCTGCTTTAGTAATTTTCTGCATTATTTGATAATAAGTGATTGGTTACCTAAATCACATAGTATTCCCCTAATTTAGTCAATGAAGTTATTATCTTGAGTTGTTACACGTCCCTTGAGTCCCCCTCAAGATTCAGGCATGTTGCCTACTATTTTGCCAAACAATGGAGAGATTTTCTCTTTAGTGGAGACCAGAAGATACATCTTCCTCACAGATTCTCCCATTTCCATGTCTCAGAAAATCCCATGCGAAACAGCCCAGGCATCCAGATGCAATTCTTTTCACTATGTAGATACCTGGGGGAATATGGGATGTATTGCTCATCATGTCAAAGGCACCCAGAAGCTTTTGTTTGTGGAGTAGACATTGCAAAAATTATTAAGTGCTTTCAGATTTCCCCACATTAAAATAATAATCAAAACTAGTCTAATAGCAAATAAAGATGTCTATGTACTAAATAAAAAGCAGGCAACACATCTGAAGAGTTTACAGGGGTGACTGAACTTAAATGCAAGGAAAATATTTTAACAATTCATATAAGTTAGCATTTAATGACAGATACAAGATTTCTCTTCCTCCATAAAACTTTGTAAGCAACCCTATTGAAACTGTTTAAAGCTCCAGTCGTTAATTCCCATGGATGGCTTTATTGCATGACACTAAATTTAAGTACAGACCTAACTTTGGGATTCATGCAAATTTAAGCCTTTCCTCTGCTCTTTATGTGTTAATATTCCTTAATCTGCTTCCTGTGAAGTCAAGATTGAAAGAATAGCTTATATTTCTTCTTATCCCATCAGTGGTCCTCATCTACCACAGGAGTCAGTTACTGACTTTCTTTTTGCTTCCTTAGTGATCATTAAATGCTTAACCCCTTATGAGGCATGATGCCTTTTTTTCATTAATCTACAAAACTAATAATATTGCTATTAACACATAGTATAATCAGAGAGGGCAGATAGCAATAATGAAACCATGGTACCTTTTCACTCCTAGCTTAGTGAAATATTTAGACTTGGCATAACCACTAATCTTATTACTTTGATTTTTGCACACCAAAATCTATAGTAACAAACACGTCTTCACGATCTTTGATTCTTTTCTGATGTTAGTAATTCAGTATTGACTACAATGATGAATCCATCCAAATTCAAAATAACATTTATGTTCATTCCTGAGATACATGGAGATGAGTCCTCCTTTGTTAAATTTCATCTCACAACGCACTGATTACAAAAATCCTATAAAAACGCCTTGAAAGCATGTCAAAACCAAGCATGAAGTGTGGTTGGTTTTGACTTGCTTTCAGAAGAGAAGAAAGAAAACCCAAAGTCATTCTAGGCTTGCTATTATGCTCAGATTGGTCTCCTTTAGCCAAGCTCTTGACAGAACACTCAAGAAATCAGCTAGTTATTTAATTTCCCATATGTTTTATCTAGTTTGCCAGACTATGAATTAAAATTTCTATTACATTACTGATCAAACCTAGCCATTTTCAGTGGAAAAGTATTGAATAAGAATAAATAAAAAAAATACATGCCTTCCTGTGAAAGTCAGAATTGTAGCTAAGTGAAAGACTTCAGAATTGTATGTAATCAATTCCAAGTGGCCAACCGAGTCACTCACAAACTGTAAATAATGTGACCTCAAGAAATAAGTCAGATGATCTTGTCAATGTTATTTGAGAAAATATTCATGAATCATTTTTTTTTGCATTATTTGACCCTGTAGCTGATGATGACATTTATAAAAGAACATTCCAGCATTTGTGTTTTAGAAAGTACTACTCTCTTCATTTTGTACCTCACTGAATCTTTAAAAAATAAAATAAATATTTTAAAAAGTCCTTATTTTCATTTTGTTTTAATTCTTATCATTAATGAAGCAGCTGAGGGGTTTTATTTAAACCTTAAATAGTTTTTGGGTTGCTGCAAATGTCAGTAGGAGGAATTCACATAAGAGCTAACCTGGGATTAATATTAATAAATGTGCTCATTGCATTCAAAAATTCTTACAATGAAAGGTCACTGTTAGCTTTGAGTTCCAAAATTAGAACTGTCTTTTAAAGACTATCAAAACCAATATTAAAAAAATCTGAACTGCACTTAAGAGTCTTACCAGTGTGACTTTTGCACTAAAGCAAGATGGACAGGTGCAATAAGAGTAATATGGAACAATGACTTTTGCTTTGTGAAAGACAAAAGTGCCCATAGATAAAAGGATCACTTTTCTGATCAGTAGTTTTAATTGAAGGATAAATCTGCTGAATAAATTCTACCAGGAACCATTTTCATTCATATTCTCTCTCCTTGTTAACTACTAAGCAAAGAAGTGTACATTTTTTGTCATCCACATTTTCTTGGCAGGCAAAATATCTTCTAGGATCTAGACACTGCATTCAGAGGAGGAAAAACTTAATTACATTGTACAATAATAAGAAACATTAAAACAGCAGGTGTGTCTGTATTTTACAGAAGCTGGTCAAGTTCTATTGATAACTGAACTTCTTGTAGAACAACCTTTTGGCAGCCAAATTAATGAAGATGCTGTTAAAGGTGATAATAAATAATCTACACTCTATTGTTTTAACACCAGCTATCTCGTGTCAGTTTTCTTATCAGTGGTAGTTAGTGGCCATTGTGTCTCAGCTGAAATATAAGACTATGGTGAATGACTTAAACTTATAACTTAGGCTATTTATGTTCATGTTTCATGGCAGGGTGAGGCTTTTGGTTTTCTGGGTTTTTTTGTTTTTTTTTTTTCTTTCACTTTGTGTGTGTGTGTGTGTATGTGTGTTTTAGTGTACAGGCTAATAGTGAATATAAGCTTCACTCAAATAACACGGCATCAAAAGCAAAATGACGAGACAGGAGAGAATTTTATCCCTTCTTGGTTCTAAAGGCCATAACTGAAAGTGAGGTCTGAGACAAGACATCTCCACTGTACCAAACCAAGCCAAGTTAAACAAAATATAAGTAAAGGAAATTAACAAACAAACACAAAGTCAAAGCAAATAACTAAATGTTAGAAAAAAGCCCCACATTTCCATTTCAGTTAGTGGCAAGGAGTTAGGGAACAGAATGATTTTACCTGAAGAGATGGATTAGCAATGAAAGTGAAGAAGTAGAAAATGTACTAATCCCAGAGGGTCCTCCTGAAGGTTTGGCCTGACAAAACCTCTTGCTAATGGGTGAGCTGGTTGACCAACTGTCTCACTGACAGTAGTAACCTATAATAAAAAACATCAACAAGACTGGAATCCAGGATGCTGCCTGACATAGAGAAAGAAAAAGATTGAATAAGTGACAGAAAGACCTTATTATTTTTAAAAGACAGTTAGTAGTGCAATATATTTCCATGACTTCATTTTATATCTTCATTACTTCATTTAACCAAGAAGACATATTTCATTGTTTTCTATTTCTGATTCTGCAAATAAATAATAATATTTACACTTTTGTCCTCATCTTACCAAAAGGATCTAATGGCTTTAGGTGCCTACTGTAATTCAAGAGGCCCTAAAATATCCCATCTGACAGTATTGCTTGCCAGGAGGAGGAAAATGAGGAGGGAAAGAGGGTAAAGGGAGAAGAGGAAAAAGAAGAAGAAGAAAGGAAAAAAGAAGAAGAGGGAAGAAGAAGAAGAAGAAGAAGAAGAAGAAGAAGAAGAAGAAGAAGAAGAAGAAGAAGAAGAAGAAGAAGAAGAAGAAGAAGAGGAAGAAGAAGAGGAAGAAGAAGAAGGTCTGGTGGAAGGTGTCCCTGCCCACACCAGGAAGGTTGAAACCACATAATTTTTGAGGTCCCTTCCAAGCCATACCTTTCTATGATTCTGGGAATGGACTAACAATGCTCGTAATGACTGGCAATAACAAACAATCTCGTCTTTGACATCTCAGTTTTGATAGTATTGGATGTCAGGACTGAAGTTTTTGTACTTCAATCACTAGCTGTTGGCAGCAAAGACTGAAGAATTTTCTTGTGGCCCTGTGTAGCTATCAGTCCAGCCAAAGAATAAGTTTATGCCACTGGCCATGAAAAACAAAAAGCTGTCTCTTTCCACTGGCATTTTTTATTATATTCTCTGAAGTAATGGGGCTGTCATTCCTAAATTAAGAATCCTAAAATTTTGGTTTTAAATAGTGTTTTCAGCTACAAAGTGCTAGAAAATGTTGGTGTTTGGACATTTTTTCCCAGTGAGAATACACTGTTCTGTGTAAGACATCTGATCACTCTTTAAGTGACATGAAGTAGGTTTTTGCAACCAGAAATACAGTAGTTTTGTATACCTCTGTTTAAAAGAGGCAGCCACAAATATAAAAAGCTGAAGAAGTAGTATATCAGAAATCCAAAGAGTATAAAGAACTGTGCCCAACATGCACAGACTTTTCTCTGATTTAAAAAAAAAAAAATAAAGAAATATCTCAGAAAAAGCACAGAGTAGTTGTAGGCAGCTGCAGATAAATTAAGAGGCTTTTACATTTAAGAGAATGCATTTCACAAAGCTCAATAATGATCAAAATATTCCATAATTAGGGCAGTAACCTTGTTTTGAAGCTGCTAGTACACAAAATTTGCAGACATTTAATAAGCTAGTGTAAATCTGTAAGTGTAACAAGAATTTTGGAGGAACCCTTCTCAGTATCAAGGGTCTCGACCAGTTTTCGTGAAAAGTTGAGGGTCTTAATATTCAGCTGTTCTCAGGGGGAAATTAAATTACAGTTTTGACTTCAATTTCAAATGTCTTTGCTGCACTAGTAAAAACAATGGACTTCTAAATGCATAACTGTAGATTTAATACATTTTGTCAGTGTCTCAGCTGCTACTCAGTAGTCACACTCACCAAAATTTCTATTAGACTTTGTTGTTTGTGACATTTTAGAGTACTTTAAGATAATTCAGAAAATATTTAATGTTATTATTCTTTCAAGTGCCATACTAAGGGTTTTTTAATGAGTGATAAGCTTAAATTTTGCCACATCTTTGTGTACTTGAACAGCATCATAGGAAGTTTTACATACATCTTATGTACTGTGCTTTGATTCCCTGTCTTATCTAAATGAAAATGTCATCAATTTCACAGTGAGACAGGACTTCCTCTGTATGCAGTTACAAGGTAATAGGGACAGCAGAAGATCTACTTGCTCACCTGTGTTTAAAGTCTGCAAGTTGTACAGTTCTCTCGAAAATTTTTTAGTTAAAATCTCAGAATTCTAAACCGGATTTTACACTTGTTGAATGTTCATGCATATGTTATTGTATTTTGATTATATGTTTTCAGAACAATTTCATATTTGATTTTTCAAGTAAATGCATTATAAAGATTTGCAGCCCTTTATTAGAAAAGATGCTGGCAATCACGGCCCAAGAAGCTCTGTCTCAGTCTTTTTTAAACCCCAATGTGGTTTTTTTCCAAAATCATGAAGTTATGGAATTCCTTTTTTCCTATTGCAATAAAATTTAATAGTTATTTTAACAACTCATTAACCCTCCATCTGGTCAACTGATTGATTGCAATGGAACCATTAACAGATGCTGTTTTAGTAGAGTCAAAACCCTGTGCACCGTCTGGACCATTCTTTCTTCCATCACTCTAGTATACCCTCAGCATCTCTGTATTTGCAATGCTATGACCATGACCATTTTAGTTGCTGTTTTGAATTTTTCCTGAAGATCTTGTTCTCCAGAAAGACATAAAGTTTTATACTCTGAGTACTTTCAACAGAAAATGTCATTTTCCAGAAACAGAAATTTCGGCTTCAACACCAGCCTTTGGAGCACAGACTGGTGCAGGAATCAAATCAGCTCTTTTGCTTTGACAGGTAGGAAACTATGCATCCCCAAAACAGCAGGGAGGGAAATAAAAATTATGCGTGACAACAAAGCCTAAATGCAAGGCCTGAACTAGGAGAATAGCCAGTGCTGAAGCACAGTAGCATAGTTGCTTTTCCTGAATACAGTCAAGATGGATGTTCTCAGTAGCAAGAGTACAACCTAAATGCATCAGGTTTTCTGCAAGTAAACAAAATCATATAGAGTTGGACTGATTATGGGTCATAATTAGCAACTCAGTTCCCTCTTATGTTGTGTTTCATGCTCAGAATTATCTTCTGTTCATGCTCCTTCTAATGTCTGACAGCTAGTGTTAAATGTAAGAAAGCCTGTTCGGGGGGTAAAGACTGGAAAAATTTGCCTTTTTTTTTTTTTTTTTATACTTGCTAGTAGTTTCAGTGAGTACTGAGTGTGCACATAGATCAAACACAACTAAAGTTGTCTTTCCTTGACTGGTGACAAAAGCAAGACTACTGATTTTCTGTAATGAGTACTACAAAAATAATGGAGGACACTGAGTAATCATAAACTCAAAATAATTGCATACTGCATTTTAATTGGAATCTGCCTCATTAAGAGCACAGGATTGACAGGCATCAGGGAAGGAATCATTTTCTCTGTCAAATAAGATTTTTCCAATTAAAAATAACTGTTATAGCCACCAGTTGTGTTCTTCTGAAACCCAGTTTTGAAATCTGTGGGACTTTATTTTGAAAACTCATTTAGAGTTACTAGCTCAATTAATTTTGGAAACTCATCTGGATTTACTAACTACAGTGAATTTTTGCAGTAAAAAGCACAACTATAAGGATGTCCAAATAGTATCAGTGTTTCCTGTTGGCCCACAAACACAACTCAAGAGTTAGAAGACTTTGTCACTTAGAGCACTTGTTTCGAAAAGGACTAATTTGAGGTTTTTGTCACACAGACAAAAATTTAGATCCCTGATAGCTGTCTGAGACCACTATACAATTCATGGAGAGACACATAGCTTTGCCAATGTTCAACTGTGCAATTGTCCTGCTGAACAGGCATCACACACATCAGTGTCTGTGAAGCAAGGCCAACACTTAATCAAGACACTGATATCAGATCATGTTTCAAAATGAGCAGCTGTGAAATTTGGTATTAACACGTATTTAGTTGCTCTTAGTATTAGGCACTAGACTTGTGTTCCAATAAACATGCCTTAAGAGTGATTATTCCTCATTTGCATCTCAGAGGAGGTAGGGAAGAAAGGTAACTAATGTCACTAAGCACTCAGGTACTCTGGTGATAAATAAAATAGGAACACCTGCAAAGGAATTAGAATGCCGTTCTAATTTTTCATATCCCATAATACATGATAGAGCTGTTCTAGATTATGTGGGACAAAGGAAAAAGGGGGGGAGGATAGTAAAGACGCACAAAAAGTTGTATTTTAGGCTACCTGAAGTAAAATTCTGCAGTTAACCATGTGTTGCAACATCTAATACAAGCTTAAGTCAGTATGGCTTCTTTTTCTGGTTATTAACAGAATACTGTCATATTTCAAGGAACAGCTAATAAAAATCAAATCTGGTGGTTCCTGTGTTGGAGATGAAAAGCACACATTTGAGATGATTCTGTTAAGAGTAAATGGATGATTCAAACTCTTCAAAATACTTAATAAGTCTTTCAACAGATACAAAGGAGCAAATGAAATGCCTAAAATCTGTGAGCATTTACTACAGAAGTTAAAGTTTAATTTAGCTATCATACCTTTTCACTTTCTTAGACCTTTCATACATGCACAAAAGTGGCAGGATTCCATTCTGTATAAAGTCATTGTAGAAACTATAGGTAATTTTTTTGTATATTACTTACTAATGAAATCCTTATGGAAGACATGAAAACATTTAATGTGAAAAAAAAAAGTAGTTTTGCACTTCCATTTCTGCAGGTGGCAGCAGAAATTTTCATAGATAGTGTCAGAAGCTGTGATTTGAATTAGATGCAACCAGAAACATGAATAACAGAACATGTATAAATAGTGTATATGCAATCAGTACAATGATGTACCAGTTTGTTTCTTCAGAAGTCAGAGCATTCCACTGTATACGACAAGGTTACAGTAAGTAATAAGACATAAAGCCCTAAGTACTGCTGATTTTGATGGATTGATCTCATCCCAGGAACTCCCAGAGAGGGGACAAGGCTAATGTCTGCTGTGAACCTCCAGCTAACTTGTACCAAAATTGACAGACAGTGCATTTGCCCTACAAGAACATTTTAGAATGATATTTAAAAGAGAACAAGTGTTTATAACCCAGTACTCTCTTTAACGTCGTCATCCATGAACATTTTGGTGGGACTTTTTAAAATTATTATAGCTGCCTACTTCACTATGTTTAAACTAATTTTCTGATTAATTAGCTCCAATATTCATTATTTGGCAGACAATTCAAAATCCTTGAGTGAGTGCTTTCTGATGTGAAAACCTGTTAATATTTAATGCTTCTCATTTTAATATCTTACCTTACATATGTTCATCTATTGTATGTAAGAATTATTTCAAGGATTAACACTTATTTTGATTTAGCTCAACAGCTGTATGTTGTTAATACACTAACTTCTTAGGTGGTGAAAGAAAAGACCTAGCTCTATGAACCTTTGAACGCATTCATTTACCATTTGCTTTGCGGGAGAAGTATATGTGATCTCTTTAGAACTTAATATATTTCTGCAGCAGTTAGAATATCTGCAATATTTTTCTACAATAACATTTTGTAAGACCAGACTCTCATAGATTTCTCTACTTTCTTTTAAAGAAAAAAAAAATCAAAATAAACTAAAAGCAAGAAAAAGGTATATAAGACATCAGTATGAATACATCCTGCCAAAGATCCCTCTGACTCATCCATTGAATCCCCATTGCAAGGATTTTTTGGTAGGGAATACTTTAATCTCATGGCGAATTGTTTTCTGACACCTCTAACATAAAACTGGTTATCCAGAGATGCCTCACAGGCAGACATAGATAGAAAACCACTCTTGAGAACACATTTTTCTAACCTACTCCATCCACTCTGTCTATATTTCTAGTTGTAATGTTGTGTTCTTGAAGCAAAATTTTGAAGACATATGGGAATTGCCCCCCAGAAAGTGATTCCTCTTACCAACAACTGCCAGTTCCTCACCACCAGTTCTGGTATCAGAAATTGAGGTTACATTGACCAAAAAGTTCACTGATCACTGAGGTCACCACAAGACTGTGATTTCCACGGGGAGATCACATGGCACCTTTCTTACATCCCATTCTATTTGCCATGCTGGCACCTGAATTCACAATTTTTTAAGGGCCTTTAAATTTTAGTTTTAAAAATCCTTAATGCAACATTGACATCTGAAAAAAACCCCAAAGCAGTGACCAAGGTTGTCCATGGGTGCTAGAACTGCATTGTCAAGCAGGTCTGGTCACCACAAAAATTCCTTGAAGGTTTTGGTACAGGACAAGCCACAGTTTCCAGAGGAATGTAAAGACATTATTTGTGAATGGCCAGGCACCATTCCCAGCAGGCAACTTGTGTGCAGCTACATGTGCCAGAGACCGAAAAAAAG
This sequence comes from Amblyornis subalaris, assembly GCA_018881555.1. NCBI lineage: Eukaryota > Metazoa > Chordata > Aves > Passeriformes > Ptilonorhynchidae > Amblyornis > Amblyornis subalaris. The sequence goes on along the minus strand of JACAXG010000117.1, from coordinate 2,380,843 downwards.
CAATAGCAGAGATGTGTTTTTCTGTTTTGTTCAGCCGCATCAGCTGACCAATGAATGGTCCCAGAATCACTGAATTGAGTGGTGTAGGCTACATGTCCAGTCAATAATAACAATAGTAATATAGAATTTTTAAATGACCACTTTGAAGAAATAGCAGCAATCCTAATTAATCCTTGATTATGATAGGAACCGTGGCCAAGTCAACATCTGGAATGATTGATTTTTTAACCTTTTAAAGGTCGCTTTCCGATTCCTGAATCTAGTTAAAATGTCACAGATATTTTGAATCTTTTCTAAGTAGAGTTTCCAAATGTGTCTATGTTTATTTGTAGTTTAATAAAAATACACTATCATCTTTGAATCAACATGGTTCTTAAGAACTAATAATCTAGGGGGAAATTATGCATCCTTTCAAGCAAGTAAATATGCTGAAAAATAATACCATTTCTTGAGCAAGTGTCGCAGTAATAATATCAGAATCATTGTCATTATCCATCAGCAAACAAATAAATTACACATGCTTTGAAGTTGAATGTGTTCAATATGAAGTGCAGGAACGCTAGATTAGGGCACTCTTCTGAAACTGTGAGAGGTTTTGTATCTAAGGTGCTGGAACACCTTCAAAGAGATCAAGAAGTCCGTATATTTCAGAAGCAGGGAAATGTTTGGGGTTTCTTTCTCAGGAAAAGCCAGCATATGGACCCAGAAGTATCTCCAGGAACACGTTTCAATTAATAGTGTGGGAGGAAAGAGACAATTCTCCATCTCTGCTTATGTGGCAGCTGCAGCAACAACGACAACAAGAAGGGCAGACCTATACACTGATGTCCACTAGAAGTGCTTTGATTGTAGTTTTTAATATCCACTTAACAGTTATACCCACTGGCATAATACAGGTTCAAGCAACGGCAGGCCCTGAGAGCAGTCCTTTCCCCAATCCCATCCTCTTCATCTCTCTGACCCTCCCACCCCATTCCACATCCTAACCACTAACCAGCCTTAAATTTAAAAGAGATCAAATGGTTAAAGAGAAATGAAATTACTTTGTTATCATGACGTTATGCTGTTAAGCTGTATTCTTCACATAGGACTCAATAATTCTTGAAAATTAGTGAAAGTTTTGTGAACAGACTGTCATCATAACTTGTTTTTGTGAGACAAGTTTTCACAATCCAGATCTTTCTCTTCCTACATGAATTCAGCTGATATTGCTGTGTCAGAAAAGGGTTCCCTGAATATATATATATATACAGGCAGATTCATCACCATGAATCTGAGTCAGCTAATTCTTCTTGGGTTAAAGAATTCCAAATAGTGATTAACCTTGGGGGAAAATGAATATATTAATATTTTAACTAAAGCTCCTCCTTTTCACCTTATCAGCATGATGATTGTTTCCCTGTTGTGGCTGCTTTAATTAGATCTTAAATAAACTCTACTTCTTTACTGGTGACATCTTAAAGTTGATATTGGTGACAGAAAAGTTGATGTAACTCTCTTTGTTCTCTGTGTACTATATTGCAACATTTAAAAGTTCTTTTCAAGAAACTGACCAGCATGGCCATTTTACTGAAAAAGCAGGTGACAAAAGTAACAAAGCTATTGTATGTTGGCTACAGTTTTATCTAAGAAGACAGTTTTAAGCTAAACTTTTAAGCTAAAAAAGTGTTTTGAAGAAGCATCCAGCAAATAATTTAACAATACTGTATTCATAGAAAATGAAAGGTCTAGATACGGAATTGAAGGGAAAAGACAGGTGGCTGGTTTATTAAATTTGAGGATACTTAAAAATTATACGAGATACTTTCTCACCAACAGTTTTGTCTGTTTATTGGCTTACAATGGAATCACAAATCCACAAATCTTTCTCTATCAGTCTTATCAGCTCTATGACAGTGATCATACAATTTAACAAGTCATTCTAGAACAGTCTTTGCCTTGTGATTGAATGAAATTTATAATGATATAAAGGTATCTAAAATGTCCCAGATCCACAGGTAAGTTATTACATAGATTGGTTGCTCTTATTGTTAAAAATGAATGTTTCTTTTCCAATTTAACCTGCTGCCTTTGGAAAATAGGATGCTTTTTTTTGCTGAATTAAAGACAGTACATCCAGTCCTCCCTCTAGGCAGGTGCTCATTTCTAAGTCACCTCTTCATCCTCACCAGGAAGAGGTAAAGCTTGAGCTCAGTTGTTGTTACCAGAGCTGGAATATTGTTTCTTGAAATGGGATCAGATTAATACTTTGCAAAAAAAGGTTCTAAGTAGGTACTCCAAAGTGTAAAAAAATCCACCTAGACATACATCAAGCATGGCATACTCAGTAGAGTGAAAAGACCTGAAACTATATAGCTGGGCATTTTTCATACACACTTGTAAACAAACATTTTGAAATATTTGGCTTGCAACCTGGAAATTTGCTGACAACACACACTGATGAATGATGACTCTGTCAGGTTTCTGTTGACATTTGTATCCCGCTTTCACAACCCTGTGTCCAGAAAATGAACTGAGTCAACATAACATCAGGCACTTAAACATTTCATAATGCTAGTCACAGAGAGATGGAGAGCATAAGAAATTCATAAATGGAGAGCAAAGCAAATTCAGTGATGTATCTTTAAGTCTGAATCACGAAGCATTTACTGATTTTTGTTCTCCACATTTTTTTTTTATTATATTTCCTTGATATACAAGACTTTTATTTTTTCTTCATGAAACAGAAGTGGACATATATTGCCTAATACATATACTTGAACTCACACAAAACATGGCATCACAAAATTGTTTATAGAAGATCAGGATAGATTTAGTTCCAGTAGTATAAGAAGTACAGGGATCACAACAGCAGTGTGGTAAGGATTGGCTAGTTTCGGCTCTGCTGTTTTGCAGGCATCTTAGGAAATGTCACAATGTGAGGATTCCTATTCTCCCTTTAGTCCTTGAATACTGTTGATGGAGTTGAGGATTAATCAGAATTGTTGTTTCCTTGTGTATGTCTTCTTTTACTATGAAGAATACTATTTATGTTCTGCCAATTTTATGACAAGTTTTTATGGCATGATACAAAGAATAACATAAATTTTAGTGCCAAGCCTCAGACTAAAGATCAAGGATGGTAACCAAAGGACAATTCAAATAACCTACAGGTGACCAGGGATGAATGTCAATTCAAGGCCTGCCTGCTGCTTTGGTGAAAAATTTCTAGGTAGTTCTTTGTGAGGATGATAATCTACATAAAATTTGTCAAAGAACTGCTTTGTGCAGAAATCTGGTACAGGATCTGTGAATGAAATGGAAACAAAAAAAATCAAGGTATAGAGCTAGTGCGGTCTAAGCCACGCTGTTCTTTTAGGTAAGAAAGCCTGAAGAGTTAACTGTGTTAGCTCTTAACTTAAATACCATTTCACAGGATTTGCTCTATCTAGAATTAGACTGAACACCTGACTCAAGATCCAATATGTAGAACATTTGTCAAGTAATTTAGCAGTAGGAAAAATCAGTATTCTTATACTTCAAAAAAATGAGAAGTATGATGAAGGTTTTTTTCATCTGTGGCTAATATAGCCTTATTTTGTAGAATAGCATATTAGCTCTTTGTGACATAAGAAAATGCGCCATAATTTTACAGATTATTTAACCATACACATATTGGAATTTCCAGATCATTATTTAAAACATAAAACAAATTGCAACATGAAATATTATGGATGCCTTTTCCTATTTTCGTCATGCATAAAATAGAATTTTCTGTGTCCTAAAAGCTAAGAAATATCCCTCTAAATCCAAAATTAATTTTCAGACTCATATTAATTGACTGATTTTTAATGGTATTAAAATTAAATTTTAAAATTAAATAGCTTTTAAAATAATTTTCTTATGCTTGATATATATGTAAACATCTGTCTGGCAAGTAATATTTGTGGAGTAGAATGGTATGAACACTTCTGTGTTACTCTAAATTTCAGGGAAGACTCATGTATTCTCAAAGAGCAATGAAGAGAAAACTCGTTTGTTCTATAAGAAATTTAAAGATTCTCTGTAACTTCCAGAAAAAGAAACATTTCTTGCAGTACAGTTTTCTATCATATTCCTGTATTTTCCTCACAGTTCATCTCTTTGGGGTTTTTGGGGGGGTTCTTTGGTTGGGTTTTTTTTGGGGGGGTGGGTATTTTTCTTAGGTTTTGGTTCCTTTTGTTTCTTTGTTTTCTGTTTAGTTAGGATATAAAATATATGTTTCAAAATAAGAGGTCATTCTTTTTTGTTTGAGTTTTGGTGGTCGGTGTTTTTGCTTTAAGAATATTTAAATTAAATGTATTGAGCATTTAAAACTTTGTACAATATATTCTTAAATTGGAAATAAACATTTTTTAAGATGGGGGAAAGAATTACTTTATTTCTTCATCACCTCTTATGCAGTGGATTTATCAACCATATTTTGCAACAGTTTTCTCATCTGAAAATATGTTCATCAATGTCAGTCAAATGCAATCCAGCAAAACCCCACCATCTTTCAAAACATCTGTACATCCCATAAAGGTCAATGGGATTGAGGCTATGGACTATCATCAAGAAAAATGGCACCTTGAGAAAGTCGTATTTTTTTCATTCTGCTCGACTGGATTGAGGTCTCCAGCTGCCTTGTCTCTGTGTGCTCCCTGATTCCTGACAAAATAAGGGGCCACCATTTTTCTTTGAGTGCAGATTCACTTCATTGTCATTGTGACATTTAAAAGGCAATAGCCATTTTTAAAATGGCATTTTAACAAATGGCAAATCTGGCCTCATGTTGTGAACAATAGATGAAAAAAAAGCAGGTTTTTACTCAGAGCCTCTATTAGAGAAAATTTAAAGCATTTCTACCAATGAACCAAAAAATCACTGAATGCAAAAAATAGTATTTTGTTGAGGAAAATTTTATGTTGCAATTTATCTGCTTGCTAGAAGAAAGAGAAGGGAAAATATCTTGCACATGCATGGACTGGAAAGAATGGAGAAAGGAAGGAAGAGACACAGTATATTTCTTCAGGGATTCACACAATTAAATTTAGTAGAGGATCAGGGGAATACAATTCAGCAGTGACACAGAAAGAAGAAAACTGAAAGAACCCAGAAGCGTTGCAGTGTAATCTAACTCGGGGCCACAAAATACTCCTTAGCAAGGTGTGTTTACTAAATAGTGCAGCTACACAGAAAACTTAAGAGTGCCTATGTGGCTTTCCTCATATTCAGTGCTTTAATAGCATTGGTTTCATCTGAATACCATAAAAAATGTTGTCTTCCTTAAATGAGAGTTTCTGTCCTTTACGGTTTGTTTCTATGCTAGCTTATTCACAACACTCCTGGAAATGAAACCCACCTAAATTATCTTTCATATTTACCTTTTTCTCCACTTTACAGCACAGTTGATCGGAAAGCTGTTGTTGGTATAAAAAGTTTTATAAGCAAGGGTACTTTGCAATAATTCCAAATCCTTGCCCTCATTTTCGGGTTTTTAATAAATATTATAATTAAATAAATGCACATTTTTTGTTTCTTTATTAATTTTATATTTTTTTTTTTAAAGGAGTAAGGATACAAGAAAGAGAGAAGATATATTAGAAAGCATGTTTTGGGTGGATTTATTTAAAACAAGATAGTGTATGTAGAAAATGTCAGGCTAGACCCTAATGTATGAAGAAGATGCATTTTACAAACAGGGTGAAACATCAGAGCAGGGCAGGAGGTCTCACTGAAGGAACATAGTATCTTTTTACTGAGTTTTTGCCTAATGGTGCTGCCTCTTTAAACAGCAACTCTGTATTAATCACAGGAAAGAGTACAGGTTGCAGATCAAGTCTGCTGGCTCCTCTCTGGTGACTTCACATAAAGGATGTTCCTCTCATCCAAGTAATTCAGAAGGTGACAAATATTACAGATGCTGAATTTATGTGAATGTTTGCTCCCTGTTTATTAACTCATCAATCTTGTGAGAAATAAAAGGACCAAACAGTGAGGCAAGTGGGCTTTTCTTATCCTGTCAGCTCAACAGAGTCTAAAAGTAATCAATATCTATAATTACTAAATCCTTCCAGGATATTTTAACCCTTCTTTAGTAGTCTACTTCCACATCTTACAGGTTGATCAAATCCAAAACTAATTAGAAAGAATGAAGTTTTAATTACTGCACTGATGCCTTTCATTTATTTCTCAGTCTAACTGAAATTGGTTCTGTCATAATGGCAGACTGAGTGTTTTTTCCTTTTTTTAATTTGATGAATTAATAGAGCTCGCTCTGTAGAAAAGCATGAGTGGAGCAGATAAGCATAAAATATGCAGAGATGCCCTGAGAGCAAACAGATACTTTTTGCCATGCAGTTTTTTTTTCAATTTTGATTTAGATTTACATACATTTATCTCCGTGTGTGAATGTGTGTGTGTGTTTGTGTTCACACTATTTTAACAATAAGTAGAAATATTTATGAGCAGCAAAGATTTTTAAAGTTTCAGCTCTCCGTGTAACATTTCCAAGAATATTCAAAATGGAAAAGAAAGAACAAATGTTTATCTCATTCCTATTTTGCTAAATTTCTAAAAATAAATTGCACTTTTAAGAAGCATCCTTGAAAAAAGACTATACACATGTTTTTTTCCTGTTCATTTACACTATCTGATTAAAGCAGTCTTGTTTTTCATTTCTAAACTGTAGGAAAAGGAAATCGAGGTTCCTTTTGTAGATCACCCTTGCAATCATTAGGCATTAGCTCAACAAGTTTAATGTTGGATTTTAGTCTGAATAACTATCAGCTAAGGGTATATTTAAATAAGTTGTTGCACATGCTATATTAGATAGACTCATAATTTAGTCCTTTCAAATTAAAAATATATAATATCTTGAGTAGCTTTCCACAGACACAGGCAAAGATTAAGTTTTATATCTGACCTCTGGATCAAAAATAAACTGTTGATTTCTAAAAATAATGTCTAGTTGCATGGTTGCATGTCTTTTTCATGCTATTCTCGTTTTCTGGGGTGACTTATGTTTACAGGGTTTTGAGTAAACAATTTGTTCAACAGAGATACTTTTAATTAGGAGATAATATTAATGTGGTTTCTGAGTCAGAACTTTTTATAAGAATAAAACTTTTCAAATTAATACACATATTTCTATAAATAGAATAATAGATTTGATAAAGGCTTTTTAAACAATTGTATTTGCAAGTACTGAAATTTTTTTGAAGCCTGAAGTACAATAGTTACACTCTTTAATTTCAAGTCTACGTGTCAGAGGATGGCCACACAAATGGGTTGGAAAACTTCTGAATTTTTATTTCATAAATACCTTAATTTTTTTCATTCATAGCATAATCAACTTATTAATCTGTTTCGAAAGTATGGAAAGAGTGTTATGTATATCATTGAAAAATAAAGAATAGTAGCACTGGCTAAAAATCTACTGCCAAAGGGAAAAGACTTTATGTTGTTAGAAACACTAGGAATTTATTCAAATTCTGAGACCATGACTATGGCTTGATACCAACATGTCATTCATACAGGCTGCCATCCAAAACTTATATATTGCAGATGTCAAACTGACCCACTGAGATGGAAGATTTGTTGGAGTTTTCATGTAGAGTCCTGTTGTGAGTAGAATTACTCATTTTATATTGAATTATCTTTTCAGTGGCAATCTTAGGTACGGTTGAAGGCTTCTATTAAGGTTGCTGTTTTCCTATCTCTGTATATAATTTTAAAGCTCCTATGAATAGAAAAACAATGATTTTGTATGTCTTACTCTGATCTTTCCCACATTTGGCAAAGGCTTCTCTATTTCTCTGCAGTTTCAAACACTGTGCTACAAAAGAATTCTATATTAATAAAGTTGTGATTTTTTTTAGTACATGCAAGACTTATTTTTCTCATTTTACATTGAAAAATTAGTTACTTATTTTGATCTCTGTAGACTTCATTTTCCTTTATATTATGGTAGGTGTATGTTTCCTTCATATGTAAAATATTTACAACAGAAAAATACTGACCAAATTATATTATAGGTTTCTTTCTGGTCCAAAATACTCTTCACTCTGTAATTCAGTAATCCAATTCAGAAACCACTTAAATATACTGATGGTTGAATAACAAAGTATTTAGAGTCAAACCAAGCTATCTTTATAGCTTTTTAATTTTTGGAAATTTTTATTGCAAAAATTAAGACAGTTGTCTTGATTTCACAGACAGAACAACTTTTTCTTAATTTTGTATGTAATATGTACAAACAGGAAGATAGCATTTAGGTCAGATGAGAGACATGAGACTGTGTAAGTCTTCATCACAAATATACCTATTTCAAAAATATGACTGTCTGTCCATCTGTTGACTTAAAATTCCTTTGTGAAGCACAGACATATCCATGCAGATAAAATATTAAAATGGTGGAAAGAAGTTGCGTGCACTGCTCCAAGAGGCCCACTGTAGGTCAGAACTGAAAAACACTCCTTGAAATAGCTAACAAGGCAAGGAGGTGGATACGTATCAAACGGGTAGTGCTTGCCTCCAGGGACTTTTTATAGCACTAGGTAGAAACTCAGCATTCTGCTTTACTTCGGGAGCCTCCTTGGGTTCAAAGGACTTCACTGAATTAATTTACTGTTTTCTGAAACAACATACGTCACATAATCAATACAAACTGTAAAATTGTGCAGAAAATGGTTTGAAATCAGATTCTTCCATGATTTCTCAATCAACTTTCTTCCACTTTGGCCATAAATGTGACATTCTTCTAAGTGTGTGTATATATACATATGTACATGTATGTGTGTGTGTGTGTGTGTATGTGTATGTATGTGTGTACAGAGTGATTTATTACTAATAATTTTAGCCTCAGACACTACTAAATGAGAAAACCAAAAATTTTTGGTTTTTTTAATGTTTAAGTACAAATTTAAGTGTTGAAAGCAGTTTCTGAATGATCTTAAAATGAAGGATTCTATCTGTTTTTGTTTCAGGTGCTTAGAAGTTCTATAACTGAAAAATTGTGTTGCTCAAGGACAAGTGGGATTATTTTATTTTTAGTGAAACAAACAAGCTGTGAAAAAAAACAATCATCCACTGTGATATAGCAGCTGCCAGTTTGGAGAATTGCTACAAATGCCTGTGTATGCATATAAGCCATTTCCCATGGTGATAACACTATCTCTGAAGATATACCATGTGCATGGGGACTTAACAACACATGGAGTTAAACTCTAACTTAAGCTCAGCCCCACAATGTTGGAATCACTGTTTCAGTACAAGGGAAATTTCAGGCAGAAAAACAGCCTCATGTGTGTGCTTCTGCACACATATGCACATTGTGGGACCACAAGGGATGTGCCAGAGTTTATCCTGAGAGCCAAGGCTCAAATCAGGATAGAAAATCAGGGATTTTTAGGTTATTTATTTAGAACCTGTCTCCATTAAATAGGATGTGTGTGTATGAAATAACCTTTCTGGTTTTGACTAACCTCAGAAGATTGTTATCAGTACACAGAGTCCATTAGGAAGCCCAGAACTAAAATTTGTAGTTGGAATTGCAGCACTTTAGATATGAGGGTTCAGAGAGGGTCTTAGAAACAAAACCAAAAATTTGAGATAGTTTTCTGTTAATGTTTCCACTGCTTTCTTTACAAGGTTCTTTCATTTCTTTGGATCAAGTTAAAGCTTATTTGATTACTTCTTAGGATTCAGTTCAGCCTCAGCCCTTATAATACATCACATTATAATTATTTCTTGTAAAATTCTAGTTAGAAAAAAAGTGTGATTTGTCATCACAATGTTACCTTCATGTTTTTTTGTTTCAAGCTAATGTTAGAATGACAGAAATGTCAGAAATATCTGGTGATTTTTTCTAGGTTTTGTTCTTGCATTGTTGTTTTAACTTAAGAGAGTTTATAATAAGAACAAAACCAAACCACTTAAAAGAAAACACATTATCACACAATTAGCTACATGGTAGAAGTGGTTTTTTCTGACTGCTCCTTAATACACTCGAAATTGTCCTACAATTTTACCTTCATAATGCCTACTTTGTTAGGCAGTAATAATTAGAGAACATACACATGTGAATGACGTAGATCTCGATCCTGAAAATGAAAGGGTAGGGAAAAGTGAAGAATTTGTACAACTATAAAAACCTTATAGAAGTCTTCTGGCACCAAAAGTGGCCTGCAGGAAAACTGTAGAGGGACAGTTTGCAAGGGCATGTAGTGACAGGAAAAGGGGAAATGTCTTCAAACTGTAGCTTAAGATACTAGAAATAAGTTCTTTACTGTGGGGGTGGTGAGGTACTGCAATAGACTGGCCAGAGATGTAGTGGATGCCCCACCCCTGGAAGTGTTGAAGGCCGGGTTGGATGGGGCTTTGAATCCCCTGGTCTAGGGGAAGGTGTCCCTGCCTTGGCCGGGGGATGGGAACCAAATGATCTTTGAGTCCCTTCCAACCCAAATCATTCTGTGACCCTACGGTTCTATAAAGATTACAGACTATTTCACTGTAGTTTATAAGGTGTATGTATATACATATACATGCACAAATATATATACTATATTAATATAGTTATATTAATCATTCAGACTTTGCTACCAGAACATTTTTCTTCTATTGCTCTTGCCTGGAGGAGATGAGAGCTGCTCAAAAAACAATCCTTCATGTCTAACAAACTGTGTGTACTTAGGTTTAAGCATAAAATAGAAGTCTTTGGGTACTTATGTAAGTGTCTTGTTGCATAAAGATAAAAATAAAGCACCAGAGTTTATCCTTTTGTTAGATCATGCTAAACACAATTCCATGGGGGTATACAGAATCTTTAAGATGCCTTCCAACCCAAACCATCCTATGATTCCATAAGTTTTTTATTTGAACTCAATGCTTTTGTTTTCTAAAGGGAATTGTTCTGAAAGTCGTGCTGAGGAAAATCTATACCTCAACACAGTACAGAGCTGTACTGTGAAACTAATGTCATTTCACAGTCTCACTGACAGTTGCTTCAGAATTCTTTGACCACCAATATAATTATTGGGCTGGACATCTGACTGTACAGGCCAGTCTTAGTTTAAAAATATTGACTCCTCAAAGGTGCAAAAGGATAATTGATAAAACATACCAATCAGATAATCAGTTAACAGTTCAGCTTTTTAACATTTATTCAGCTCTGGCCATTACTTTTATGAGAATAATAATGTTCACTTGTTCAAAACTTAATGCTTTTTTCATTTTACATTTTGAGCAGAGTGTGTGTGTGTGTGGCAAGTCCATCACTACAGGGAACATTTTTGTTTCAGGACAATGACCTGACGTGGTTTTACATTTGAAAAAGATGAATATAGTACTTGCTTTCAGGACAAGTTAGAACCATGCATGCTAAAAATAGTAGGAGACAAACTGAAATCAATCAGAAAGTAAGTAGACTATATAAGAATAGTGAAAAATAAATACATTTGCCCTGAAAAACAATCTATTCCAGTGCCTCACCACCCTCACAATAAAGAATTTCTTCCTAACATCTAATCTACTCTCTTTCAGTTTGAAGCTATTCCCCATTGTCCTGTCACTACAGGCTCTTGTAACAAGTCTCTCTCCATCTTTCCTGTGGGCTCCCTTCAGGTACTGGAAGGCCACAGTTAGGTCACCCCCAAGTCTTCTCTTGTCCAGGCTGAAGAATCCCAGTTCTCTCAGCCTTTCCTCACAGCAGAGATGCTCCAGCCCTCTGATCCCCTTGGAGGCCTCCTCTGGACTCGTTCCAATCCCCTCCCTCCCCTGCTGCCCACGGGCCTCTGGATGCAGCCCAGGACATGCTTGGCTTTCTGGGTTGGGAGTGCCCATGGCCGGGGCATGTCCAGTTTAAAGCTCTGCCAATGAGCCCCACTAATTCCTGAGCTCACTGAGCAAGGATGTTGCCAAGATTCCCGGTGCTGTGCAGGCCATTCCTGTAGCAAAAAGCCCAAAATTTTGGTGGTGACACCAGCTGCTGAGTCATGTATTAAGAGATTCAGCCTGTCTGTTTCTTCCAACGCTGCTGCCTTCAACTGGAAGTACAGAGGACAGTATAATTTGTGACCCAAATTCCCTTATCAACCATTCCAAGGCCTTGAAGGCCTTTTTTGATCGCCCTTGGACTATGTGTTGCATGTTTTTTTGGGAGGTCTGTCTAGCAGATAGCGAAAAATAAAGAACCGTATTTTGCAGTTTCAAGTTCTAACATGTGAAAGAGAGAGCCCACAGGATAGAAGAGCAGAACCTTGAGATTTTCCTCACATGCAGTTATTTCAGGATATCTGATTTAGTGAAACCACAGCACTGGCTAAAAAACCCAACTAAAATAGTGGAAGTCCAAAATAATACAGACATAGATCTATGCCACAAGTGCATATGCACCACTGACCTTTTCCTACAATTAAAAAAATATTGCCTTTAGAAGGCCTCATCAGTTAAGGTGCCAGTAATAGAAAGTCCTAGATCCAGCATGGAGATATGGATGCCTGTAGATATCTGTTTCAAATATGTTTAATTATTTTACTTTGATCCCTTGGTGTAATCTTTACCTGTTCTAACTTGAGGGGAACCAAAGTACTTTAAAGCCACTTTTCTGTTTCCTTTGATAAGCAATGTAGAACATTCAGGTCCGTAGAGATGAACAGTCTCCTTCACTTTTTTCTCTTAAAGCTCAAAAGGACCAATTCACCATCAAGTTACAAGAAAAAAAATCCATAATTTTGGTGAAATCTCCACCTGGTTATTTGACAAAGACATTAAATTTATTTAGACTGTCATGTCGCTCCAAAATACCAGTGGATTCAGGCAGGTTTTATTTATTGAAAAAATGTACTAATGCACAGAAGCAAGGTAATTGTATCCCAAACCTACACAGTACCATTCTGTTTACAATTTGGCAATGTGTTTGAATTTCAAAAGAATGCCCCAAGTTATACAATCTAAGCAATTGTATAAAACCGTGGAAAAATCCCTTTGATTTCTTCAAAAGGAAAAAAACCAAACAAACCATGAGACACACAATTAGTTGGAGACTACCACTTATCATTCAACCAGTTTAAATTATCTGAGCAAATAAAAATAGTGGATGAAAAAATGAGCTGATAAATAAGAAGATGATGGAATTGTTTTCATGATACCTGTTTCCTGAAAACAGTCTCCTCTTGTGATTGTGGTCATATAGCAACAAGAAAACTAATTTCCTAACACATAACTGAGGCTGTTAACAACTGTTATGTCCAACACATAACTTGGAAGTTAAGAGTTGTTATCATGATTTCGTTTAACATTACTGACTCAGTGAACTACACTGCCCACATGTAACACAAAGGTTACAGACATGATGTTGATCCTCATGAGTTCCTAATTTAAAAATTCTTTATGTTTCTCGTTCTCTACCCTGAAGCGCTGGCAGAAACGCTCTGGTTTTGTGCTACAGATCGGGTGCTTTGTGCACACTGAACAGAACAGAACGCCTTTAAGCCACGCTGCATCAAATTGGAGCTTTCACAGAGAATCACATTAATTCTGCTGGGGGAAAAAGGGGGATAAACAACAATGAAGGAAATATAGTGCCACCTCTCTGAAATCCATTTAAGCAGTAATCCTCTGAAATTGGAGCATACCATCTGATTTATCAGCTGTCATAGCAGTAAACTGTTTGTTAACTGTGGAAAACACATTTTCGGGGAGATTAATCCTAATGTAAACTATGTTTTAAGTTATTCTTTTTGTTATGATCATCATATGTGCACATTCTTCATTCATACAGATCTCAACAGAAAGACAGTGATTGAACATGAGCCATGTAGCTGTAACGCAATGCAATTTCATATCATTTATAGGAACAATTCTCTATACTAGAAAAAAATACAAGTATTACCTATCTTTGAGTGTCCTTTTTAAGAAGAAGTCAGTGTTTTGAGCAATAAGAACATAAGTTTGCTCATGAAGTTTCTTTCATGGAGTTTTGGACTGTTTTGCATGGCAGAAATAGGTGCAAGAGGCTCTGCAAACTGAAAAGACTCTTGATTATTTAGTTGGTAAGTCTAAGGGCCAGAAGTGATGTTTCAAAAAATATATCTAAATTTTAAAAAAGGAAGTAAGTATTTCTCATTAAACATCAGTAGAATCTTGATAGGAATTCTGAGATTAAAAAATCTCACTGTTGAAGGCTATTGGGAAAGAAGATGTGGACATAAATAAGCAGCTGGAGGTCTATTGCACTCACTGCCTGTTTGTCACAGTCAGAAAAGAGAAATTATTGGGGCCAGAGAGCTATTTCCCCTTTTCATTTTCTTAAGCGTCTCATAACAATATGAAAGCCTGATTAATAAGAAGCTGTGCCACCTGACATTGTGGGGTTGTGACCAGTCATCTGGTCATGTTCTTGGAGGAATTTTTTTCCCTCCAACCTCATAGCAGTTGAGGCATTTTGTTGTTTGTTTAATTGACTAATTGCCAAAGGAGCCAGAGTTTAGTTGAACATCAGAGTTTATCAGTAAGAAGTAAAAGTCAGTGAGCTGCTTTGAACTTGGAGATAAAAAACTAGAAAAGAATATTCCCCAGCCATGTGTGATCTCCAGGATTTCAATGGTGGAGTTACACTTATGGGGGAAATGGATTGTGAGGTGGATAAACTTTTGCAGAAATATAAATATCCCTTCCGTGCAGGAGATATATCACCTTGCCCCCTTTATACAAAGTGTGAGGAGACCAGGGATATTTCGGTGCTGTCCTATTCCCATAAAATGTGGTGATATTTTTATTTGACCATTGGAACCAAGTAAAAATATGGCACAAGAACTTGAAGTAAAGAACTTCCTGTCCTTTACCTGTGTTGAAGCCAGCAGCAGTTCAAATTACCACATAAATTCCTACCCAGGTCCCTGTTATTTGTCTGCCCACCTGGTTCAGAGTATTTCAGCTCATGAATGGCCACTCTTAAAATATATATTCAAATGAAAGGGTTAATAGCAACAACAGCTAGTATTCCAAAATAAGCTTTGAGCATAAGTTGTAGAGGTTATGTTCATGAAGTGATGAAGAATTTTTTCTCAGAATATTTTTATGGAAACCTTCTTTAATGCCCATTCCATTTATGAAACCATATCAGCTGTGAAAGATAAAAAAGCCCCAAATATTGGAGGAACTTCTGACTACTTCTTACCTCGCTCTTGGAAATCTTGAAATGTGTAGTTAAGCTGATACATCTCTGTGTGTTTTCTGACTGCACAATTTTCCTGCTCTTTTTAGCAGCACATTCTTTTAGCATGACTCTCAATCGCTTTCCTCTCTTAGATTTAGGTGCAGAGCAGTCAGCACTGACAGTTAAATATGGCTTTGAAACTGAATTGCTTTATTTTAAGTTTGCTTCTAGGGTGTTTTCTGACATGTTTTCCAGTTATATTGCCATTCTTCTTTTCTACCTATTTGTTATCTTTACTTAGTCAATTGTGTCTCATGCTTACTTGTCTGAGTGGTGCCAGTTGCAACTCCAGTCTTTCTCCAGCAGATGTTAGAAACAGGATGCTTGCATCCTGCCTGCTCTTGACACCAGAGAATATTCATCATACTCATGGATCAACCAATCTTGATTTGAAGGAAATGTCACTGAGTATAAAACAGCTGAAATCAAATAAAGGAAACATTAAAAAACCAAATTAAACTTAAGGGCACTTTAATACAAAAATGAATTTTAGAAGTTTAAAAGTAGAAAAACTGTGAAAGTTAGAGCAAAGATATTCCACTCAGTTATCTAATAGAAATTCTGGTACTAGTAAAAAACTATAATTTCCAAGACTTTTGTTCACTAAGGAAAAGCAAAGGTGTTGAGGATAGAAAAAAACCCCATTGAATATCTTTCACAAACTTTCCTAAATTTAGAACTCTTAGACTACACATGCAGTACACCTGCATTATGGTACAGTACACAGTAAGCATTATGGCTGGAATTCTAGGGAATCTAGAGCTAAGGATCATAGCCTGACTGAGCTCAGATGAAAAAGCAACAAACAAATGAATAAACCTAAGAATCACTGGATGCTGCAAATTAAAACCATTGAAACTTTAGTATCTTTAAAGCTCAGATACTGTTTGGATCCTGTGGGCTAAAAAGGAATACCCTGCGAAGTTCAGAGTGATGGTATACAGGTAATGTACAGTGTCAGATGTTAACCACCGCACACTTTCTGCTCCAGTTCGTAAAACCTGACAGTGCCCTTTGAAAAACTTCTCTGTTGTTCAGATGTGCAGGATGAGACATAATTTTATTACACCAGTTCTTCAGAGAATCATTGTGAACTTTCCTCTGGCTTGTTACAGTAGTTCTAGGGTCCTGTAAGTGGAGACTAGTTGCAAAAAAAATCTGAAAACATGAAGACTACTTTTTTCCCCTTTTTTTCAGTAGAGATAATCTCTAAATAATCCCATTGTTTGAATAGCATCATCCTGAGTGCAGTCTTTTTCTTGTGACTGAATTTTTTGGAGAGCAGTTTGACATGCTTGTAGTATTTCTTTGTGATTAGTGTAAGGAGACGTACCTTTAACTTTTTGACACTGAGGACTGTCAGAACATCAGCAAATGAATCAGACTGATTCTGCCTGCAAATAATTTAGAAAGTTTTCTTCATATGCCTTAAGAGATTATGAAATGTTACTTCATAACTTGACATATGATCGAAGTCAAAGTGGAATTCTAACGTCCAGTGATTCCTGATGGATATTTAAACAGTCTATTTCTTCCTCTACCTCCAGCAAATCAAAGTGTTTACTTAATGTTAAACAACAATAAAAGAGAAAATTAATTTGGTGGTTGAAAGATAACTTGAAATTTCTGTAGAAATTTCAGTAATTTTGAGAGGAAATCAAAATGGCCTGCAGATGAGGATAGCACTGAAGCTTCAGCATGGCCACGCAGTAAACCATGAACAGAAGCAGAGCTGTTTGGGTTCTTTTTGTTGTTGGATCCAGAATGGATAGGTCTGAAGAGGACAGACACCATTTTTATCTTTCCAAGAAGGACAGAAATTATCCATTTCTCAAAATTTTATTGCATGATCTATGACCGTGAGATACCTTTCAGGAGGTGGCAATGACTGATGGGGGAACAACAACAATCCCTGGCAGCTGGGAAACTATCATGGCCTACTAAGTATAAAATCTGCAAGGTGGTAATATAAACAAGCAAATATTTACAACTTTTGAAGTTAACTTTATGACTCAAAGAACACATTAAATTACTCTTTCAACCCTAAATTTGAAGAGATTTTCAGACTTTAAATAAGCATGATCGGAAATGGACATTTTGTATTTCCTTGTCTTAAATATCCATATCATCAGTTACACTGTAGCATATGACAGGATTTGATTTTGTGTCAAGAGTACATTTATGAGAGGTTTTTCTTATTTTCTTTTGTGATCCTGACTTTCATTTAACTTGCCAACAAAGCCTCTCTTGAAGCTGTAAGTGAGGTGCTTCTAAAAACGCAAGAAAGAAGTAAAAAACCTTGAATTATATACAATAAAAGAAGGAGAGAGAAGAAATAAAAATAGATGCAGCAGTGTAAGTAGAGTGGGTGAATATATGACATGAATGATTTGTTGAGTGTGTCAGTGATAGTTTCAGTACAATGAGAAGAGATAATGTAGTATGTTAGTGTAGTTCTCCAAAAGCTTTATTTTGAGAATGCAGAGAAATGATCTACTTTGTCAATTCAGTTGTCACTGTGGGAGTAACATAAAACAAATACCCCATGTGTCCAGACAGAATTTTATAAAAAGCATAACAGCAAAATTATAGGTCTGCCCTTCTTGTTTTCTTACTTTGCATCAAATATATTAAAAATTATTTCTGATGACTGTCCAAGTATCTTTCAGGAAGACATGCATAAAATACAAAGACTTTTTTCATTTTGGCAAGTATTTAATTTCATTCCTACAGTCTTTCTTTTTTCCTTTCCTTTCCTTTCCTTTCCTTTCCTTTCCTTTCCTTTCCTTTCCTTTCCTTTCCTTTCCTTTCCTTTCCTTTCCTTTCCTTTCCTTTCCT
>JACAXG010000117.1:2260091-2362568 GCA_018881555.1 Amblyornis subalaris | reverse complement strand
TTTCCTTTCCTTTCCTTTCCTTTCCTTTCCTTTCCTTTCCTTTCCTGCCCCATTATCCCTTCCTTGGTTTTCTTCCTAACTTTTATTTTGATGCTAGATAGCTTTGCAATATTTTTCTTCCAAAAAAATGTTGTTTTCTTCTTATATCATTCTACATTCCTGCTTCCTCATGATGTGTAGTTGTATAACCAATTGTAACATTCAGTTTCCTTCAGTATTTGTATAAATAAAATTCAAATTAAGATAGAAACATTTTCACTATTCCACTCCTATGAGCATATCTGGCACTACTGATCTACCTTCAAGTATAACAGATATGTAATCTGAATACCAGCATAAACAATACTTTAATGCCCTTACGTATTTTATTAGCTCAGAGCTGTACAGTAATCTTTTAAATGTAATATCAGAGGTAGGCAATTTTATTGACAAATAAATCTTATTTTTTTTTCCAGAAAACCAAACACTGTTTTTTTTCCAATAAATATACCCTCATATCTGCTAAATTTATTTTCTAACAATTAATGTATTTCTCTTCACCCATTAATGAATCCTGTTTTCCAGTCATGTTATATGACAACTAACTACAAAAATCTTATAAATATCCCAGACATCTATAATTCGTGACAATTGAAGAACTAGTGTTCAGGAACACATTTCCCCATTTTGAATAATGGCCAATTTTAGTTGTATAGTATTCTTTTCAGTAACAACATCTAATTGAGACATTTGTTAGTAAAGTTGTGTAGTGTTAAACTAACAGGGAGAGCCTGATGGAGTTCTATTGGAATTTTTCATTAAATTAACATTATGGACTTTTAACGGATGTCTTAATTAGATGCTGTTATTAACAGGGATGATGCACAAATAAAAATCAGGCCCTATGTGTGCAGAATGCCTCATTACAATTAACTGTGGGATATAGATAAAAATGTCTTAGTCTACCTAAAGAACACCAGAAAAGAATCTTTGTTAAACAAGAACATACGAGCAGGTTAAAACAACATAGTTTGGGGCCTTTTATTTCAAAGTGAACTTAGAATATTGGTTCAAATTTCCTCTTCTTTACATTGTTGTAATTTTGCTAAATTTAGCAGTGCCATCTCATAGATGAAATTACTTCCCATTAGTCATTTGAGGTGTGAAGTGCTAAGAAACACAGCAAGGTATTTTTGGCAATTCTGCCCTTACCTTACGTGTCCTTTCCCTTCCTGAGCTTAGGTCTAGCAGGGTGGGTTGGGTGGTCATGAATCTAAACCAATGCTGCATTAATGTGTTCCTTGTGTTCTCCCTCTTTGTGTTAATTGCATGTGCCACAACAGATGAAAACTCTGACTCCATGCACAGCCAGTAATTAATCAGAGAATCACAGTACCATACAACCATAGAGTGGTTTGGGTTGGAAGGGACCTTCAAAGATTATCTAGCCCAACCTTCTTAAATTAGGGGAAAAATCACCTCCCTCAAACTGGGGGTCACTCTTCTTTTGATGCAGCCCGGGATATGGTTGGCTTTCTGGGCTGCAAATGCTCACTGCTGAGTCATGTCCAGTTTTCCAACCACTGGTGTCCCCAAGTCCTCCTCTGCAGCGCTGCTGTTCTCAGTACATTCATCCCTCAGTCTGTGTTGATGCTGGGGATTGCCCCGACCCAGGTGCAGCGCCGTGCACATGATCTTGTTGATCTACACGAGGTTTGCACGGGCCCACTCCTCAAGCTTGTCCCTCTGGATGGCATCCCCCTTCCTCTGGTGAATCAGCTGCACCATTCAGCTGGATGTAATCTGCAAACCTGCTGAGGGTGCCCTCAATCACCCTGTCCATGTTGATGAAGATATTGAATAATGTTGGTGCCAGTGCAGATCCTTGTGGGACACCACTTGTTACTGGTTTCCACTTGGACGCTGGGCAGTAGACTGTATCTCTTTGGACACAGCCATCCAGCCAACGCCTTATTAATCTAACAGTTCACCCATCAAACCCCTATTTCTGCAATTTAGCAGTAAAAATTTTATGTGGGACAGTATCAAAGGCCTTACAGAAGTACAGGTAAAAGACACTGGTAGCTTTTCCTTTTTCCCCTCTTGGAGTCAATAATTAATCTACACTGCCAGCAGAAGTAGCCCTTCCAAACAATGTTTGTGTGAAAGACTCATTTGTTCTTTCAATCCAATATTTGCATAATTTCTCACCTTTCATACATGTAAATTCTCCCTAGTAGTGTGACAAATTAAAGAAAATAAGAAAAAAAAAAAGGAGCCACTAAGCATGTCTATAGCATCTTTCCGTATGACTTTCATTATTTTAATAAAATAATTAGTGCAAGCAAGTTTTTTAATATAGGGTACCACCAGTTAAAAAAACCATCAAACAGGCTCAATTCAGTAAAGTACCAAAAAAGCTCATTCTCTGTAATAGACACATGATCAACCCAAATAAATTCAGTAGGTTCACTGATTCTTTTCAGCATAACGATCTCTGCAATGTAAAAGCGGTATTGTGGAACACAGGCTCTTGTTTTATTCTGTACTTATTTCCTTCTCTGCATTTTCCTACGTTATTGTTTCTAAAAGATTTACATTTTGTAATCCTCTACTAGACTGTGTAAAAAGGGCTCTTGAAAAAACTCACTAGCTGCCTTAAAAAAAAATCAGCTTCTATTGTAGTGTATTTTTCTGCATAATAGTTCAATTTTAATATAAATAAAAAGGAATACAATGAAAATGGGCTGTTTCTCAAAAGAGAAGGCTGTGGATTGTCACTCTTTAAGTTGTTCCTGTTCTTTAAAATTGCTTTTGTTTTCAGAGCCTTCCACTGAGATCAAGATGGGATGTCAGCCAAAAGGAATTTAACTTAGTGTTTTCCATTAGGGAATAGGCCTGAGTTTTGATCTCTTTCATAATCACTTGAATATGTAAACCAATGATTTCCATCTTTAACGGTTTGGCAAGAAAGATTAGGCAGACTCGTTTAAGGACTATTATCCTTTGAAGCATGCACAGTAATTTCAAATCATTAAATTTCCAAGCTGATTATGTTCTTCCAATGTAATACTTTGTTTCTTCTTTTTATAATTAAACATTTTAAACATGATAGACAATTGCAAAACAATATAAAACTCAAAAAATAAGGGAACTGTTCTGTTCTTGAGGTTTCAATTAAGAATACTTGAGTTTGTGTAGATGTTATGTGGATGGCAGTTGAGGAATGCTAAAAAAATATAGCTCATTTTATATTTGCCATATAAATTATTACTACTGCCTGCACCACTAATCAATCAGTCACGTGATCATCTTGAATAATCCTAATATTAATTTTAAGCAAATACAATAAATAAAAATTAGTTATCTTAAAAACACAGTTTCAAAAGTGTGCACATAATATTTTGCAGGAATTCATTTCCAAAACCTAAAATTTATGCTCAAAATAGATATTGGACTAGTTCTTACACTCAATTTAATGGCAAAATTCAGAAACCAAAGTGAGCATATTCTCATAAATATACTGCCTAGAATCCTACTCCACCCAGTTTCTAAAAATAATTCTACAAACCCTTTGAAAAAATCTTGCTCTTTTTTAAATAAAAATAATGCTTTCCAGTTGAATTTTTTTTTATGGCAGAGTTTTGTTATCAGGGCAGTCTGCAGGTCTGGCTTCTGTGAGAAGACGTTGGAGGCTGCCCCAAAATCATAGAGAGGTAGTTCCAGACAGCTCCTAGACCATCCCAACACTGCTCAAAGCCAAGTCACCAGTGATGCTTGTGGTACCTCTGTGAGAATGTATTTAAAAGGGTAAAAATTGCTGCACAGCAGCTGTGAGAGAAGAGTCAGAAAAATGTGAAACAGCCCTGCAAGACGTCAAGGTCAGAGACGACATGGAGAAAGAAGTGTTCCAGGTGCCAGAGCAGAGATTCCATGAAGACCATGATGGAACAGGCTGTTCCCTTGCAGTCCATGAAGAAACATACAGCAGCAGATATTGAGTGTTGGGTCTGGCTGAGATGGAGTTAATTATCCCATAGGAACCCTCCCAGTGCTGTGCTGTGTATGGGTACCTAAAAGGTGTTGATAACACACCAGTGCTTTGGCTGCACAGCATTGGTGCTGTCTCTCCAACATTCCCGCTCACCAGCAGGCTGGGGATGGGCAAGATCTTGGGAGAGGGTGTAGATGGGACAACTGACCCAAACTGACCAAAGGGCTATTCCATATCATTTGATGTCTGCTCAGCAATAAAAGCCAAGGGAAAGAAGGAGGATGGGACCGTTGGTTTTGCTTTACTTAACATTACCTTTGTCTTGACACACCATGGGTTTTTTTCCATCTTATTTTCTCCTCCTGTCCTTCTGAGCAGTGTAGGGAAAGAGCAGATTGATGAACACCTGGCATCCAGCCAAGGCCAGCCCACCACGTATCCATATGCAGCCCATGCAGGAGCCTACGCCAAACCAGGTGAATATATCTTAAAGGAAGCTGCAGCCTGAGGACAGCCCATGGCAGAGCAGTCTCCTGCACAGAGCTGTGGACCACGGAGTGGAGCCCATGCAGGAGCAGGCTTTCTGGCAGGAGCTGTTGCCCCATGGGGGAACCATGCTGGAGCAGTCTGTTCCTAAAGGTCTGTATACCGCGGAAAACATCCACACTAGAACAGTTCTTAAGAGCTGCAGCCCATGGAAAGGACCCACACCAGAGCAGTTTGTGAAGGTCTGTATTCTGTGAGAGGCACCCCCCTCTGGAACAGTGGAAGGGTGTTAGGAGGAAGGGGTGGCAGAGATGATGACAGATCACAACCCTCATTCCCCATTCTTCTGCATTGCTTGTTGGGAAAGGAGTGAAGCTGTACACGGGAAAAAGGGTGAGGTAGGGGAGAGGTGTCTTTACTTTTTAATTTATTTCTCAACTATCTTACTCAGTTGTTAATTGGCAATAAACTAAGTAAATCTTTCCCAATTTGTGTCTGTTTTGCCCGTGACAGTAATTGATGAGTAATCTCCCCATCCTTATCTTGACCCACAAGACTTCCCATATTTTCTTCCTGTCATGCTGAAGAAGATGACTGAGAGAGTAGATTGGTGGGTACCTGGGAGCAGGCCAAAGTTAAACCCCCCACACTGGTTCAAACAAAAAAAATGCTCTTCCAATAACCCTAATGAATGACCCTCAGAAACACTAACTTGTCTCCCACGGCAATTAAGCTCTACAATAATCTAGACCATTAAGATTAATTTTAAGACCAAAAAAAATTTCTGTTTTTACTAAAAGTGTATCCACTTGGGATTTTTAATTCCCCTCCCAGCAGATTATGGGACTCTGATCAAGGTGTCCACAAACTGCAGTGCTATTATTAACCCCTGAGCTACCACAAAACTCTTTATTCTACAATACTTCACTGTGGGTGAGGATTGCTATTCAAGAACTCCTTATTTCCCATTGCCAATATGACAAGGATTTAACATGCAGTGAACTATCCATGCTTTTTGTGAGGTTCTTCTAGGCTACTATATCCTTATGGAATGGTGTTTTACACCACCCAGCAAAAGGATAAACTCTGCTTCTTTATGCAACAAGACGCTTACATAAATGCTCAAAGACTACTATTTTATGCTTAACTCTAAGCACATGCAGTTT
Source organism: Amblyornis subalaris (assembly GCA_018881555.1). NCBI lineage: Eukaryota > Metazoa > Chordata > Aves > Passeriformes > Ptilonorhynchidae > Amblyornis > Amblyornis subalaris. The sequence continues at coordinate 2,356,943 of JACAXG010000117.1, read as the reverse complement.
GTTAGACATGAAGGATTGTTTTTTGAGCAGCTCTCATCTCCTCCAGACAAGAGCAGTAGAAGAAAACTATTCTGGTAGTAGAGTCTGAATGATTAATATAATTATATTAATCTAGTGTATATATGTATATGTGTGTATATATACACACATCTCATAAAATGCATTGAAAAGCATAATTCTGAGGCTCTCTGTTTCTAATCATAATGGGGCAGCAATACAGATTTTTCCATTTAGGTCTGAGCAAGGAGTAGCACCCATTGAAGCATGTGGAAATGAGGAATTGTAGAAAATTGCACATCAGAAGACATTTGCAGAGCAAGGTAATGCACGGTTTATTGATCCTGCATTAGAAGCCTGCAAATGCTTGCAAGCTGATTTCTTGGACATGGGTAAGCTATCTCCTATTGACAGAGCACTGACCCAGCCAGGAGCACCTCTGTGCTGTTCCATCACAGCTCTGCACTCACAGGCCTGCTTGCCTGCACCCTACTTAGTTGATCTCAGGAAGTTCATCTCAGTTCATCCAAGTTCATCTCAGGAACCTCTTTCCCTTGATTCCATTTTCCACATGTTATTGCAGCTACTTGAAAAACCTGGAATGGCAACTAATAAAATGAATGTGCTTTGCTGTATTTATGAGCCCCAACACCACACGTATGATCTGACTGAGAACCTCACCTAGCAAGCTTTAATGCATTAAAAGAGGACTTTATTAGATTTGATGGTTGTTCCATGGGAATATATCAAGCATTACACATTTTTATTTAGACCTGAGTAGAAAACAGAAAGATCTATAAAACTTAGAGAAGATTCAAAAGTCTTTGCAGGAAAAGATCAGAAATGTTTTAGAAGATTTCATAGATGATATTAGGTGATATATATTGCTAATTCTCTAGGAGTAACATATTTGCTTCTTGATTTTAGTCCAGAGACTTGATTTTATGAATATATCATCTCTAGTAGTTACCTTGCCACCATGAACATGACAGGATGTCACCCTTGGGGGTTTTTTGTTTTGTTGTTTGGATGGTTGGTTAGTTTGGGAGTTTTTTGGTGGGTTTTGGGGGGAAGGGGTTGGGGTTTGGGGTTTTGTTTGTTTGTTCATTTGTTTGTTTATTTTTTGGCTTTTTGCTTTTTCCTTTGGAGCTATTCCTCTTAAAAGATGATTAAATAGCTATTACCTAATCAGAATGTTGCAATTCTAACAGAACAAAAGTGATAATTCTGTAACTACTGGCAAGGGAACTGAGCTGCATATGACTAGGTCCCAGCATTTCCATTTCCCTCACCTCTTGTGCTGGCTACTGGCTACTTTGAGGTAGAGATTTATCCCTTAGGTTTTACTAAAAATTCTGCTTTGAAAAAACTTTCCTATCAAAGATGCTATATTGTGATTATTCAATTGAAAAAATCTCAGCTATCTTCCAATACTGCTCTGATAAGACTAGCTTTCTGGAATCCTATGCTAATTCTTTTGAAACAGGACGGTTTTCATATTAAATAGCATCATCTCTGGTTCCACATACAACAACAACAACAGGACTATTATTTCACTTACACATGCATTAATAATTTTCTGTAATGCACTGCTACCTGTTGTTCATTTACAGGGACAACTGAGAAAGATAAGATGTCAGTTTTAGAGGAAATAAGATATGGGCAAGCTAGCATCAATTTATAACCAAGAAAATGACCATATAATGAATACGTATAACATAATAGTTCAAAATACCCTCTCATAATGTATGTGTCATTTATTCCTCAAATGAGGCAAAAAGCTGTGGTTCAGACCACAGAAGATATTTCTTTTGGGTCTATATTTAAGGCATTATGCTCACTCAGTTCAAAGGCAGAGCAGGGGGTTGTGCACATATATGTTTGAATAGTTTCAACTATTACGCTGTGAGTATTCTAGAAACAGACTTGTTTATCTGACTTTATATTAAGTCTAGCTAATCTCTATGGTCACTTCTTGTGCATCTTTCATTTTATTTATGCATTATCAGTAAAACTTAGTTTAACAGGTAAAAACCCATGAGATTCTTAAAGCTGCAGATTAACTGGTCTAAAATGAGGAAAAAAGACAGACATTTCAACTTAAAATATTCATCTCTTAGCTTGAAAATATTTACCTCTCACCTACAGGAAAAGTAATTAAACACTTATTTTTTTATCCCAATACGCTGGTATTTCCAAACCTGTAAGTCTGCAATTAATGACTCTACATTTAATTTATAGACAGTAATCTATAAATAAAAGCTGCTGTTCTGCAAACAAAAATTGTTTTTCTATTGTTTCTTATGTAGGGTTATTAAGATGGGTGAACTGCACAGATGAGAGAACAAGATTTCTCAAATCTCAGGGTATTTGGTGATTTGATCTAGTGTGATCTCTTGAAGTTTCTCTCCCTGTAATTTAAATTCTTATAATTTCAAAGATGATTGAACCAGTTAAACAATGTGTTCTTACAAGATAAGAAAAAGACACTTTTCTTAACTAAGGCAGAAATATTGCTAAAAGAAGAACCAGCATGTATAACTAACTATGCTGCTAAATAAATATTAAACATAAGAAAAATTTACTGGTTTTTTTTCATTACGCTATTGTGTGTCATCTGTCTTCTTCCCATTTTAGTAACAAATTCTGTACCTTGATATCTTTTATAATCTGAACATTTTCTAGTATCTCTTTTTCTTTGCCTATGGAAGTGAAAACTTCTTTTCCACTCCTCAGTGGCATGTCACCAAGATGGCATTTGTCACGGACCTAAACTTTCCTAACCTCAGTAGACTTCTGTGTTTCAGTTTTTAAATTACATATTTTCATCTCTGGTTATTGAAGCTGACAATCTGCTGATATAGGAAAAGAAAATAATAGTTTTCAGGAAGATTTTACAGATTGTTACATAGTTAAGGATCCAGACTGCCTCCAATTTATGCTTGTGCATATCTGAAATATCTGCACTAAAGACATTGCCACTCCGTTCTCCCTTGCAGAGCACAGGCTACTCGGAATTCTTCTTGCTTTGTAGAGGAGTCTAATCCTTTCAGGTAACATTAGAAAGGAGAGATGGTAATTACACTGCTAATTTATACACCTCAAATACATGTCTAAAGTTAAATGAGGTAGATCCACACTCAGGTCCTCTACACCATACCTCAATGTGGACAACTAAGTACTTGCAGCATTTCTTAGAGAAAATTCTGGGGCACATTTGAATTATCAGGTAATCAGCTTCATTCTTATCTGTATTCTCCATTATGAAAATTATTCATGATATTCATATAAGAATAACAGACATTTTCTTCAAGGAATTCCTATTTTCCATTCTCACATTGACCTAGAGAAGTAATAGAATATTTAATATAAGAGCTGTAGGGACTCTGTATTGGCTGGTCTTCACATTATTAATTCTATTCATCATATTATTATCCTTATACAATGGTTTTTAAAGAACCATGAGACCCTGGATTATTTTATTAATGATATATTATACTGTACAGTTCATTCTTACTACCCAACTAAATGGATCCATCTGTAAATCAGAACATACAGAAAATATAAAGTGGCACTTCTCAAGCTTAGCAAAGCATGATATATGCTACCAAACTGAAATCTAAGAGGGAATGAAAGATAATATTCAAATTCTTACATAGAAATGTTATGAATTCCAATAGAAGCACAATTAATCTGAAAAATCTAGCGGTGTTTTCTGCATCTTTCAAAAATGTAAATATGACTGTGTCACATTCAGAAAGTCTGTGAAATACATCAGTGCTGAAATACAACAGTTGACTCAAAAGTATAAGGTGTAAATCAGTGTTAGAGAAGTATTTCCAGAACAGAGTATTCTTTGGCCTGAGTTGGACAGAACTTTCTGATGCTAATCTTTGTGAGATTTCCAAGTAACAATTGTTGACCACAACCCCAAAATAAGAGAATTCATAACAATTTCTCAAATATTTTTCCAGAAGAAAAGAAGGAACGGCAGAAGTTGTGCACAAACACTGATTTAGTCTCACAAAATTTCTTTGAAGTTCAATACATTAAGAAAGTCAATAACAGAAATGTAAGGTAGATGAGGAGAAACAGTATCTTAAGATAACAAGAATAAGAGTATCTTAAAAATATCTTAAGACAAGTAGGAACAATCAAATTCATTTATACAGGAATATTTAAGATCTCTAACTTACATTGGGAAAATTTTATTTTTCCTCTAAACTTTTCCTCCAAACTTCTTAGTTTAATTTGAATTTATTATAGGACAAACATTCTAGATATCAATGCCATTCCAAAATCTCACATGTTGTTTACATGTGAGGTGATACTTTATCCAGAATTGCAATAGCTATGCAGGCTTTTTTATGTAAAGCCTGCTCTATTTAACATAAGACTGCAATTTCAAATATAATAGGAAAAAATTAGAGTCATCTGCACATTCAATTGATTTCTGAGATCCTTGACAGATGTAGTTTGAAAAGTCTCTAGTAGTTGATGAGTGTAAGAAAATCCAAACGCTGAATGCACATAAGCAAAGGTTTGAAATTGCAGATAATATATAGAAACAGGTTTATGAATTCTATAGGATCAAATAGTTTCAAAAATCAGTTTCAAATAATGGTTTCCACATAGACCTGTAAAACTGATGTCTATTTCCCTGTTGACTTTGCAATCTCATTTTTTTTTTTAAATTCTTTCTTCTGAGATTGGAAACTTCATTATATTGCTGTATATGTATCATTCTCTTAAGGCTGGGTAACCCTGGTCAGTGCAGTTTTTCAGTGCCTTTATAAACCAGTGTTCTACATCATGCAGTATTTATGTCACCAGCCATCAGTGCCATAATCAGGTATTCACATGATAACGAGGTGCTCATCTTTTTCACACAAGTGTTACATCAGCTTCAAGGAGCCATCATCAGAAGGGAAGGAACTGTGCTCAGTACTGAGGCCAGATGTGGGAAATGTGCAAAACCAGGAGCTGCCACCTCCTGATCCCTATTTGTCAGTCAATCTTCTGTCATGATTAGGTGCAAACCATGCTTCTTTCCTCAAAGGCTTAGATAGCACCACATTGCGTTCAGGTGTTCTCCGTTTTTCCAGTGCTATTTTTTTCTTAACACGTTAGACAGGAGAAGACAAGTAATGAAACTGAAAATTAAAAGTTTGTAGAACTGAGATTCTCATCTCAGAATAAGTTATAGATAGGATTGTTTTCTGAGAAGTTATGTGATTGCTAACCTATTTAATCAATGGAAATCAACAAGTTCTTTTAGAAATATTTAAATTCCAATTCTTATCAAATAAACACATGCATAATTTACATTTTACCTCCTGTATGTTTCTTGTTGCCTAAAGACTGATTCCCTGAGGTTTGCTTTTATATTGCATAGCTGACTCTATCCTCTATCTATGAGGAATATAAGATCCATAGGAATAGGTATCATACTTCAGAGGAAGGGAAACATCAATTAGTGGTTTTGAGGAAAGATGCCAGCAAGCCCTATTACAACATTCTACAAAATCAGAATAATTTTGTAAAAACTTGCCTATTGTTCTTTTATTTTTAACATCGTTTCTGCTCTTCCTGGAAGAAAATTCAACAGCACATTTTGAAACTCATAGAAATTTTTTAAACAGTGAGTCTTTTTTAAAGTATTGTAAGCAGGTGATGAAACCTAGTTTATATGTTTCTCACATACATGTTGTTCTATTCCTAAATTTCTTTAAACTGATTTGCAGATGAGGAAATTTTGTCTTTTTCCTTTCATTGGCATTGAAAGGTACAATTCAGCTGGAAACATTTTGATGGAGCAGAACCTACATTGTAAGTAGAGTTTCAAAGTTTTACAAACAATTGGTCAAAATCACAGGAAAGAGAAGTTTGTACAGAGTCTTCCTTCTTCTTCACTGTCTCCTTCCAGTGCTACATTGTGGGAATACCTTCTCAATTAGACAAAAACAACGTATTTTTTCACTATTAGGCTTTATTGTACAGGATTTATTCTCCTTGCTGCCAAAGATCTCATGCTCTCTAGTAATCATAAAATCTACTGTGACACAATTGAGAATGATTATTCTGAATTTAGTGTATTTCGTATTTTTCTCAGCACTGAGCTTGGCCCTGAAACAAGAAAACCAGTTATTTACTCCATTGGCTGTCATCCCTCAACAATAGACTTGCAGGGAAAAAAATACATTATTAGAAAAAAACCAAAACACAACAAACCAGAGAATGAATGAAAAACTTATTTAACTAATTAATATCTGATCTCATTTAGTCTTTTTAAGTTTGTTGTGTCAGCAGTGCTGCTTGAGATGCCTACTTTATTCATGCCATATAAGCATTTGTCATCTAATCACAACTGAGGTTGAAAGCTCTTTATAAACTGCTTTTTTTTTAATGAAGATCTGTCCCCCTGCTTTAAGATCCTGATTCAGGCTCTTATAAATAAGATCTTTCCTTATTGTGAGACCCTCATTTCCATGGGAAGAGCATATTGTCGTATAAATATATTAGCATGCATTCACATGAATTTCTGAATATCTTTTTACTTTTATGTTTCTTTCAAATATACAAGCATCACAACTTTTCCTGACAGAATTTCCAGTTGCAGAAACCAGTGAGTTTCTGGATTAGTCATACAGCAAAACCACCGATATAAGAGTGGGGGAATATTCAAGTGTCAGTTGTTGATGGGCCTTGAGACTTGTTCTTTCAAATCAAGGCAAAAACTAGAGTAATCTAGATATTCTCTAGAACTTCTCATATCTTTCTGTCTCCACAAGAATTAAAACCAATTCGAAACTTCTTTCTGGTATGGTTTACTTGGGCTGGTTCCTCCATCTTTGATACCCCGACGTGCTTTGCTGTCAACATTTGGTCATTTTTCCTCCAGGACTCACAAGACTACCTGTTTGGTCTTATACCTTTATCTAATGAGCTTTCTTTTAGAAAATTTCTTTCTCCCATGTTTCCCCAAGGGGATTCAATTGCACAAGCATTCCTTTCTTACCTGGCACCCATACAATGTTATAGTAACCTTTGCTGGTCAATGAGTGCTTTTTTTGACTAATATTTTCCATAACTGATTTATTTCATCTAGCTTTCTGTAATTTAATTCACAGCATTTTCCAATAAAATGCATGTAAAAATCATATAAGTATGCATATAATTCATGTATCCTTTTTTCATAATCCAACAGTATATTTCTCTAGTGGTGCATACATACTTTGTACTCTGATTTTATTTAAAATACTTGTCCCTCTTCTTCAGCCAATTTTTTTTTTACATCTCACGCTGCATAGCTGAAGTGATCACTGTTGTCAGCTTGTTTTTACAGTAGTTTTTATGACCCTAAAGTGATGGGCAGGCAAATTTACTATACATTTATGATACATATAAGGGTACGTGGAGGATACAGCAGACAAATTGAAGGCATGGAAGTGAACTGCTTTGCATAAAGCCCCATTATAAACAGAATAGATTATTTCTATGGTTAAGTCTAAGATGTGTTTCATAACTATTTAATAATGCTGCATTATGGACTTTGGTTATTTTCCCTCAAACAGCTTTTCAATCACTCTCTGCACTGCAAGTATTACAGCCCTGAGCCTATACCAATTACAAAGAAAGTAGAATAACCTCCTCTTTCTCTTATGTGCTGCTTTTATTTAAAGAGCCTTTCCAAGTGGACTGATGCCAGCACTTCTACCCTGAGGACTTCTACAGCACATTCACAGATGTCTGGCAGAGACTACAAATTTATGCAGTGACCCACTCACCAGTTTGAGGCCATATTCACCACATTGCCCAGCTACTGCGTGGCCAACTTTTACCACCACCAGCATCTCTCATTAATGTTAGATGTCAAGGAGTCCCTCCGAATGCTGGAAACACCAGCATCATATTTGAGACTTGTGTTAAACTGCGTGACAAAAACAAACAAACAAACAAACATAAACCAGCAAAAAATAACACACTCACTAATCCTTTAGTGAGAACTCCTATATTCAGCCTCACTATACAGGATAAGATTTACTCGTCCTGTCAGCAGCCACCCCAAGCTGAAATGTCCTTATCAGCTAGTAACAGGTGTGCCTCCAGCAAGCTCTCAACTGCACAGGAGGGATGTGAGAAAAAAATTAGAGAAGCCCCTGACTCAAGGCTCTACTCCTCCACGGAAAAGGAGATGCTTCTGTGAATCAGTAGACAACTTCTCTCCTGACATTAATGGGAGGGTAAACCAGAAGCTTGCCCTAGTCATATGTCTTTTAACAGTTGTCTCATACGTGAATCCCCACATAGGAACCACCTTCCTCAAGACGGGTATTAGTTACCAGGGGAAAGCCAAATAGCTCCTTCCCCAGAACCCAGACACTCTTCCTGGCATATTTCCTTCCTGCTTATCCCTGCCAGCAGAGAAAACCAGCTGGACATGAACACATGGCCACAAATGCTGTCTCTCTAGTGAAAAGTCTCTACTGGAGATGGCCAGCTGGCAAATAATTACAAGGATCTCCCTTCAAATTCTTCTGCTTCAGGTTTTTTTTTTCTAAATCTAGTTTACTGTTTCTCTTAGCACTCCTGCTTGAGGTAAAGCACTACATCAATTTTCTAAAGTTAATGTCTTCTTTTCAGGGAACAATCTGAACAATTGCTAAAAACTTCACTCCTGAACTAGGAGAACTGCTTCTGAATTAGAAGAAGGTGACATAATGCTTCTAAGTGCACTAAAACACACCCCAGGGAGTAGGGGTGGGGGTGGGGATGGGGGTTACATTAGCTAAGACTTAACATTCTTGAGATAATTAAAGCCCACATTCTGCTGTCAGAAATTTGCATTATGATCCCATTTGACTCTAACCAGATCCCACTGGTTAAATGAGAATTACACCATTAGCTTAGGATCAGGTCCATTGACTTCAGAGAATGTAAGTCCCTGACATATGATGGCAAAAAGAAGAAAAACTTACAAAACACCAATAAAAAAACCAAACTAAATAGAAATTAATATTACCATAATCTTTCAAACACGTAAATTTCAATTGCACAAATATTTAAACTACACTTTTTCTGTGTTTTAAATGGTCCTGGTGGTATAGGGCTCATTTGCATTTGAACCTTTGAGAGGGGAGAGTGCTGATTTGTAACAAAGGAACATATGTTCTGAAATAACAGTGTGAGTCATATGACACCAAATACATACATTTTAATTCATAAAACCAGTTTTAAACATCTTAAATTTAGTGTGTGACACTTTATGTATGATAATGGAATTGATGTGCATTCTAAAATCATTCATTCAAAACGGCTTGCATTTTTTGTTTATAACTTACATTGAGCAAAATTCATCTAAGCTCATCAACCAGCTCAGTAAAACCCACATCAGATCCTTTCTTTTTTAAGGACACACATATACCTTGCCTATTCCACTGATTGGATTGGATAATTTCTTTGGTTTCCTCCACCATATTGTCAACTGCAGGAAATTAAAACTTTGTGCTCTTGTACTTCAGGTTTTTTTCACATTGTCATTAGGCTCTTTAGAATATCATCCTTGTCAGCTCTGCTCTTCTGTCAACACCAACCTCTAAGCCAGTTTGCCAGTTTTTAAGCACAAATCTTTCTTAGTTTTTCTCTGTGTGATTTATCCACAGAATTCCTTCTACTAGCTGATCTGCAAAGCTACTTTTAATTGTTCCATGAAATCATTGCTCCAGAGAGGAAATTGACCAGGTGACAATGACTGGGCTGAATAAGAATTATAGTTCGAGAATTAACCAGATGCAGGTGATCAATCTGTGAGCACTACTGGTTTATACATTTAACTCACACTTACCTTTCCCCCTCTCTTTTGTTTCATTACCATGCAGTGCCTCAAACTATTTCCAAAGAAAGAGCTTCTGTGAAGGACACATGAAGGAAAGCAAGTGGAAAGAGTTGAATTTACCTTATCAGCTGCAGTGAACTAAAGAAAAAATATAGAAGGAGTTATAATTTTCTGTAAATTCTCTGTCCTTGAGAGTGATTGAAACATTTCTTTAGATCAATATAGCCAGACACTTCTGTATTGTGAGGGTGATGAGGCACTGGCACAGGTTGCCCAGAGAGATTGTGGATGTCCCATCCCTGGAAGTGTTCAAGGCCGGGCTGGATGGGGCTCTGAAGAGCCTGATCTAGTGGAAGCTTTTCTGCTCATGTCGGGGGTTAGAACGACATGATCTTTAAGGTTGCTTCCACCCAAGCCTTTCTAATGATTTTAATCAAGTATTTATGGGAGCCAATGTCTGATGCACATGCAATCCTTTGAGTATTGCTACACAAGTTAGAGTTCATACAAAACAGAAATAATTTGTATTTGCAGAACATTCCAGTATTTCTGGGTGGTTTTTTCAGTTTCTTTACTTTTGGAGGTTAATGTATCAATGTATAATACTTTTAAATAGGACACTTTTCTCATCTTATTTTTAATGAAACAGATAATATAGAAATTATTCAATACTATGTTTGCACTCATTTACTAGGCACCAATAATTTTTTTCTTAAAAAAATTAATTTACTTTGATTTTGTTTTAGAAAATTTTTTCTAATTTTCTGTGTTTCAAACTACATCTCTAATTTGCTACATATAGACTGTCAGAGCAGCTGTGATTGGCTGAATATTGACTTCTGCTTTGTTATCTTTGAAATTCATGTAATCCTGTAATTATCTTAACAAGACAGAAGTAGACAGGAACCTGGTTCAGAGTTCAGTTTGAATATTACCTCAGAGACCATACTTCTTAGAGAAAATGTTGTGAAAAATGACTCAACAGGAGGTGAATTCTTACAGTTTTCCAGAAATATTCTTGCAATTAATATTCTCTTAGAATCTTCTGTACTGATAAATACAGTCACCCATGTATATTGGTGTCGTGGTTGGGCCCCCACTTCTTGGGCACCAAATATGTTTGTCATGGTTTGGACAAACTTAGGAGGAAGATTTGAAGAGCCTCCTCTGCAAAAGATGGCATCCTAAAACTCTCTTCCCCCCCCAACAAGAATTTATTGAAGAAAAGTGAAAAAACCTGTTTGTTTAACAAAACCCAGCTGCTGGGGGGGGGGGGGCCACGCAGGCATCAGGGGAAGGGAAAGGAAAATAAAAAATGAGTAATGTTAGATAATAAACCTCTCGTGGTGAAGACAACCTGGATGAATTCAGAGTCCTTTTTTTCCTGGGTGTAGTTTTCTGCTCTGTCTCCCTCCAGCTTAGGATGGTGCAGCTCTCTCTTCCCGGGCCCAGGGTGTAGGCCCTGGAGTTTGGTGGTCTGTTGTAAAGTTCCAAAGGAAGAAGGAAAAAACTATGATCCAAGGAGGAAAAAAACTGTCTTCTTTCCGTGCCTCAGACAGAGCAGGGAAAAAGCCAAAAGTAAGTTATTAACTCCCTCCAATATAAGTCAAAGCAGCGCTGAAAACTCACAGGAAAATAAAGGTAAAAGTGTTCCCTTTGCATTCAACTGCAGAAAAGCAGCTGGCAAGAGTTCTCTTCTGAGAAGCACAACCCAGCCAGCTGATTAAGCCAGGAATGTAAACACCTTCAAAGAAAACCAAAACACAGTGCCCAACTTCTCAAGCGAGCTTAAAGACACAGAGTTAATATTTTTTCATTAAGCAGGCGATTGGGATATATAGCATCATAAGGTCAACCCAAGACAATTGGAAGGAATGGTAGGAGGCTCTTACACTGACTATTTCATGCTGTGTAAAGTAGATAAATTAATGCAAAATGCATAAATTAAATGATGCAAATTACTTTCTTTGAATGAAATGTACAAAATTTTAAGAGATTTTAAAGTACACGTTGCAGAGGAGCTCTAATTCAGATTTAAATCTAGAAAGAATTATGACATGTATCTTCTTTCTGATTTAACTGTGAAAATAATAACAGGGATTTCACGTATTTAATTGAATAATAGTTATAAGATCAGTATAATTATAAAGACTGGAAGGGTGCTACTGCTGTTAAGACTATACAGCTTTGTATTTTGTTTGCTCATATGTTAGCTCAAGCCCACTGTTCATGCTAGTTATCATCCCAGCACATATAGGCCTTGCACAACACCAGGAACAGTAGAGCCTTCTGTGGGATCTGGAGAGTTTTTGCATCTTTCACTCCCTGCTTTCTTACAAGACAATTTTCTGGATATTTTTCTTTATTGATGCTACTTGGAGTAAAATAAGTATAGCTTGCTGGAACTGCTCATACAGTCATTCAAACTACTTCTAAGCCAAATAATTTGTAAATTAACATCTTAAATACCTCAAAATCTGCACTCCTCCTTCATATCCTTGATGTATTTATTCAGTTTTTAAATGTGTACTCTTTCATTAGACCTTGAAAGGCGAAAATTTCTCTTAACCTGAGCCATGTTAAAGAAAGACAAAGACACAGAGGCACGATGAAGACTTTCAGCTTCACAGTGGTTATCCACCGATTTAACAGACCTTTAATTTGTGAGTAAATCAAGTTAATTGTCAGAAGTAGCCACCATTTCGTGGATCTTTCAACAAACAATTCTCCAAGGCTCTCAGCCATTCGTCTCTCCTGCTGTGTGATTCTCTTAGAGAAAGGGAGTAATTTGAAGACCATTAATAATTTCAGCCTCATTGTGGTTCATTCCAGCTATCTTGTGATCTGCAAAGGGCCCTTAAAGAAGAACCTCCTATATCAGTCATGTCTTTCTTTTGTTTGTTTTTTGTAAGCAATCACACAAGAAAACAGAATCAGATTTCTTAGGAAAAATGGAAATTGCTCAAATAATAGTGTCTTCTGGGTTTTTTGCTATGACTTCATCAAAGCAGGACTGTTGATGTTTGCTACTAGAGATTTTTCAGAAATCTCTGATTTGGTGTCAGAACTTTAAGAATAAGAGGAGATGCAACATGGTTTATATTTATATTTTGCTAACTACTTTCTTGTATTCCAGCACATTTTATTATTTCAATTCCAATTTTGAAAATAGTCATTCAGTAAATACAAGTATATATGTACATTATTTTCTTAACATATAATTAGACATATAAGAAGAAATGCGTGTGTGCTCACCTTCAGGTTTGTAATTCAAAATAAAGGGCATATCTTTGCAGATAATTAACAAAATATAGTCTGAATTCTGAATCAAGCATTATTTTAAGAAAATCCTTTTTATACGGTTAAACACCTCTAAGATCCATCTGAATTGTAGAGGAACTTCCTGACATTAGGGTACAGTCATAATGACCACAATCTGGTTTATATGTGAACCCCAACATACCTGTAGAGATAGTAAATTCAAAGTCTTTCAGTGAAAATGATGCCAAGTTGTTTCCACCTTCTGTTAAAGTTGCTCAGATGTCTCATAAGCTGTTCTTGTGAGAGGTTGTTCATTTTATTGCGTTGCAGTAACATCTTGTCATGTGAGCAAAGCAGAACACTTCCTGCTTTGATCATGAATTAGCAGCATTTAGCATTTTGAAGGTTCTCATACACACAATAGCAAATCAAACAAAAAAAGACTGGCAAGATGTCTGAAAGTCTGCAGTTTTAACAGCTTTCATTCCTATGTATGTGGGTGTTCACACATTACTATTTCATATCAAGCTTCATTACAAGTAAGTATTACTCACTGGACAATTTCTTTCATTTCTGAATCAAGACTGGGAAACATATTGCTTGCCATATGTGTGAAGCCTAGGAGCTTGTCTAACTAAACAGCTTAAACAAAAGCTTTTAAATATTAATTAAAAACATTATTAACAAATATGTTAAGCCTCGGGAACAAAGTTTTAAACAGGTATTTGGAAAACATTGTTTCTGTACACAGGATTTCTAAATCTCTCCAATAAAAAAGTCAAGAATCATTGCACAAAAGCTTCCTTTACAATGCAAAACCTAGTTCCAAAATAGTGCCCCAAAAGAACTCATATATCTAGATGCATATATTTTAAAGTAGGTAACAAAATAAATGGTGTTTTTTATTCTCAAATAATACATTGACCTTAATGTGTGGTTTTATAATGGCTAAAAAATAGATATATAGAACAGTACTGAAGATATTTAAGCTAAAGAAGAACCAAGAAAATAATACTTACATAAAAAATTGTGCATTTATTATTTAAACAAACCTAAAAATGTGATGGAGAGGAGAGGAGAGGAGAGGAGAGGAGAGGAGAGGAGAGGAGAGGAGAGGAGAGGAGAGGAGAGGAGAGGAGAGGAGAGGAACATGATCATTTAGTGACTACTTTAGGGATGACTAAAAGTTAAAGCATGATACTAAGGACATGGTCAAAATGCTTCTTTAACACTGACAAGCCTGATCCAGTGTTTGACCATCCTCTCAGTAAAGAAATGTTTCCTAATGTCAAGTCTGAACTTTCCCTGATGCAACTTTGAACTAAACACTGAACTACTTCGATTAGGAGTGCTTTGATGTAGCTGCAGAATTTGCATAAAAACATTCTGAGTTGAGAGAATTTTAATACTTTTTTGTGCTGTTGCTAACAGAGTATTTGCTTATTGTCATTCTCAGTATATGACAGACCCTCCACTGCTGGTCACCAAGTACAGATCATACAGACAGAGACCTTCTTTAGCTTCTTTTACCTGGAGCAGGGTAGCACATCTACTATTATATTAAAATAGTTATTTTTAGCAAAATAGAGTTGAAATATGACTTGACATTGTCAGTACAAATACTAACAGAGAGCGCATAGCACCCAGAGTAAACTTCTGCAGCGACTCAAAATATGTTCTGTCTGACTTGTCTTTTCAGTTGAAAACCTTGTCTGTCTACTAAAACAGACCAGAGTGATAGACAATGATGCTTTGCCTGTGCTATACTGGCAAAGCAAAGGAATTCAAAGCCACAGTGGACAGCAGCTAGGCTTCACTGGCTTCTCCGACAGGGCAACTTTCAAGGATGTAGCAGGAGAGAAGCTGCACCCCTACATCTAGGAAAGCTACAGTAAAGATGAAAATACCACTTTCAGCTGGCTGACCAAGGCCCTGGCATCCTGGCATACCAGTAAAGACATCAGAACAAATTCACTGAAGTCAGAGTAGCTGAAGGTGCCTCCTGGAGTTTTCTAAATTTCCTTCAACGTAATTGTACTCAGGGACATCAAACATATTTTGTGGAAAGGACTGAATACTACCTAGAGTTACAGAAATTGGCTTCTATATATCTTCAAGATTGCATAACTTTCTCCTGAGGAGATTCACAGTGCCCTGGCAGCCAGGAGGGCCAACTGTGTCCTGGGGGGCATCACGCTCAGCATTGCCAGCCAGGGGATTGTCCCGCTCTGCTCTGCACTGGTGTGGCCTCACCTCGAGTGCTGTGGATAGTTTTGGGCTCCACATTATAAAAAAGACATGAAGCTGTTAGAGAGTGCCCAAAGGAGGCCCATAAAGATGGTGAAGTGTCTGGAGGGGAAGGCATATGAGGAGTGGCCAAGGTCACTTGGTCTGTTCAGCCTGGAGAAGAGGAGACTGAGGGGAGACCTCATCGCAGTCTGCAGCTTCCTCCTGAGGGGCAGAGGAGGGGCAGGTACTGATCTCTGCTCTGTGGTGACAATGACAGAACCCGAGGGAATGGCCTGAAGTTGTGTCATGGAAAGTTTGGGTTGAATATCAGTCAAAAGTTCTTTCCTCAGAGAGCTTTTGGGCACTGGAATAGGCTTCCTAGGGAAGTGGTCAGAGCACCAGCCTGACAAAGTTCAAGAAATGTTTGGACAACACTTTCAGGCATACGGTGTAACTCTTGGGGATAGTGCTGTACAGGGTCAGGAGTTGGATTCGATGGTCTTTTTGGGATCCTTTCAATCCAGGATATTCTATGATTCAATCCAAGTACTGCTCAGTTTCTCTTTCTTTCTCCATCTTCTATTGTGTTTTTCTGACATCTACTGCTTTTCTGTCTGTTGTTCTGTTCTTTCCTCTGTAATTTTGTCTGTTCATTGTATCCAGGAAGTAGCATGGAATGTTCAAAAAATCGTCATCCAGCTTCACACCTGATACTCCAAAGAACTGTGAGGCAGCTCACACCTTAGTGAATAAATCCACCTGCAAATTTCTGCCTGAGTTTTCATTAAGTTCGCATTCATTTCATCTCAGAATGTTTCATTTCACAACAATAAGGGTCTTTTTTTTTCTTTTTTTTTTTTAAAGTGAAATCTTGAGCAATCTGAATGTATAGTGAATAGCAAAAAATGTATCCAAGCCCAACCAGAGCACCTAGATCCACCAGCAGTAAATCTTGCTTAGAGTCCATTTAATAATATGACAGTATCAACATGGAACTTTTTTAAGTATAAAGGCACTCAATACACATATGAAGAAACGTCTAGTGATTGTATTCTTTCTTCCTTTTTCTTTTTAAAAACTTCAGTCAAAACCAAGTGGAACCAACTCTGTTCCCACCAAACCCCAGAACAAACAAAATAAAATCTCAGATCTTCCATCTGCACATACTTGTCTATGCCCCTGAATTAAACAAGCCAAATAACTGTGGCAAAGAGTCAATGACTCTCAGCCGGATGCTGTACCACTAATGGGGAGCAGGATACAAATTCCACACACAGGAGAATTTATTCATGTGGTAAATCAATATTTTTCAAAATTTTGTGCAAAGAAACTTCAAGCAGCAACTTTACTTTTTACCGGAGATATTAATTTTCAGGGCAAACTTCTTTTTCTTCTGGCTTCATTATCCCTTTTCTGTCACAGGTCTCATGAACATCACATGAAGGAAATTCTGCTCTCTCAGAGTTTCAAAAGGTGAAGAGAAAATTACTCCTTTTTCTTCTGAGCTACAAATTTTGTTCAGTACTTGCTGTACTCTCGTCTCCCAGATATTCTCTCTGTGAGTTTATGCAGCTGTTTTGCTTTCCATTACTGGGCAAGTAATGACTTTCTGGACTAGTCCAAGGCTTTGCCTCTGTGCTCCATTCTCCACCCACTGTTTCATGACAGCTACTTTTCCCCCTCTTGCCAGCAGCCTTTGCTTTCCCTCTGCACCGGCTGTTTGCTGTCCTGTCCACAGCACACACATGTGTTCTTCAAGGTCTTCATGGACTCCCCCAGCCATCACTGAATTGACACTTGTTCAAAACACTTGCTGATGTATGCTTCAGCTGCAGCTCTTTCTGCACTGTGCTGGCATTTCCCTTCCTGCTATAAAAAATATACTTTTTTTTTTCCAATCTGAAAAAAATTGAAATTTTTGGGAACAAATTTTTGGAAGAGACATAGTAGGTCAATTTCTCTCCACCTTCTCCTATGGAGGTTGCTGGGTTCCCTTACAGTGTTACTGCATAAAGTTTTTCCAGTTCTTTTGATGAAAGATCCTTTTGAATTCCAATTTATGCATTCTTCATAATCTAATAAAAAAAGTCTCCAATCATGAACCCGGTTTTTTACTCTGATTTCCCTGTCTGCTTTCTACCTTTTGCATGGTCAGTGGCATTGCTTTAATTCTTAGTTTCTGCAGTGCAATGGATGATAAGACAGTCCATGATTAGGATCTCAAAGTAGGCAACATTTTCTTATTCATATATAAAGAACAGGAGAGAAATGGACTCAGCACAAGGAAAACTTAATCTATCTGACATCTGGGTTTAAATTGAACAGAAATATATGTTGTTTCAAGCAATCTTAATGTGTTTCTTTTAATCTGCATGGCATTCCAAGGTTTTAACACAATTTCCTTTAACTTATGTTGTTTTTATAAGTAACGAAATGTAATGAAGATGTGTAAAGCTAAAAGCTGTGCTTTAAAATTTCAAGAGGAAATATATCGACATTTCCAAAATGGAAAACACTTAGTTTAAAAACGTTCAAATTATATAGCTCAGAATTTAAAATGATCTGCTTTTTATTTTGCCCAAGATATTTATAAATCCTTAACTCCCAAAAAATTATTTTTTTACCAAATTCACTGTTCGTTTTTCATCAATCGACATAATTTTTTCATAGATCTACAGGTGAATACTACGGAAAAATAGCAATGGTTATTATTTGTCACAAAACAATAAGCTGTTTAAAAAAATTATTTTTATGAAAGGCCTAGAAAAAAGGTATATTTATATATGCCAGGCATATCAACAGTCTAGAATGCAACAAAGCTTTGGAGGATTTGATTATACAAAATGTGCTATTCAAAGTGATGCTAGTCCTTCACTTTCCATAAGCACAAATTATGCCTATGACTGCTCTCTGGACCTGAAATTAAAATTTGATGAGAATTTCTGTATTTTAAGCGTATCTTATAATGGGTGTGGTTTTTGGGTTTTGGTCATGGTTTTTTGGGGGGGGGGGTAAAACCAAATCAAAACAAAACAAAATTCTGTCTCGTGTCCCATTGGCTTTTTCAACATCTTTCTTACATAGGAAAAGCTATGGCAGTATACTAAACTTCTTTAACTTGAACAGTACTGGGAAGATTTTCCTGTCTTCATCAACTCACTGTTCTTTTCAAGTGTAACTTACATCACGAAGGGCAAATAATAAAAAAACCCACATTGTTCTCAGATTATTTCTGGAATTTATGTACTTATCCAATCAACCTTCACTTTCAAGAAGCTTTTGATTTTAACAGGAATTTTTGTCAGAAATGTTCTTGTATGTTTTCACATGGTATCAATTCTGTGTATTGAGAGACGCCAGCTACATGTATTTGTACATACTTGTAACTGGCAAATGTCCACAGGTCAAAACACCATGGATGTAGCAATGAAAATATGGAAACAATTTTACCATGAGTCATCAAATTAATTGAATTTTACTTAGAATAATCATCTTTTGAGTAGGTCCCTCTAGGTTTTCTGTTATTTAGAAAAGGCAAGGTGAAAACCAATCTTCAGTTTCCCATGAGTGATGTCTCATTATTTTTTAAATATTTTAAAGATATTCAAAATTAAATATAAGTACTAGGTGTCATGCAAAGGATACAGTCTTCTCATTACTTCCATGTTGGCTTCCATGTTAACTCATCAGTCCATCATACCAGTCCTTATCGATCATCTTGAAGAAAAGAACTTTTGAGGTTCTCCCTCTAGGCCAACCTAACGTATTGACAGAACAGCTTGCTTTTCTTCCTTGGGACATCTAGATACAGAATCAAAATTAAACTTCTCTTTTTCCAACCATTTTACTGCTCTGGAACTGCAGTTCTGATGATCACCAAAGGCAGGGTGGTTACATATTCAGTTACTGCCTATGTGAAACTGGGTTTTGTTTGTTTGTAGGTTTTGTTGCTGTTTATGAATAAATTAAATTTGCCTATGAAACCTCAAAGTTAGGGAATATTCCATGGAAAAACATGGTACTGGATGGAAGATGTCTGAGATCTGCTTCTACGACTGGGATTCTGAAAGTGGATATACACATAATGGACATAAATATGTAGTGCAAGTAACACTGATATATCTGTTTTCAACTTAAATATGGCTCAATACTGAAAATTACTGTCTCATTGCAGGACTGGATGTCTGCTTTCATTAAATTTTGTCAAATTCTGGTTAAAAATGAAAGACAGTATGAGAGTTTTATTATTTTTTATATATCCATATATTCTGGGAATTGTAAATAGAAGAAATCATGTACACTGGAAATTTTTGCACAGAATTGTTTGTCTGGGAACTTAATTGTCAGTCTTATGTATTTCCAAAAGGAAAAAGAGAACTTACCTTATCCCTGCAAAGTACTACAGGAAGTTCAACAAAACTCTATAGTCAACAGAATAAAATATTGTTGGCAAATCTGACAAAATCAGTGCCATTTCTTTACTCATGTCCACAGCCAGATGGGGATATAAACGTAATGTTATTTTCTTCAGCTAAGCTCTATCCTCAAACTGAATCAAGATGTAAATGGACTTATTCCAACACTGCCTAGTGTTGACTAAAGTCACTGTCAAACAGCTGATATTGATATAACTACAATTACAGCCACTATTTTGTTGTTCAACACATGCATCAATATTCCCAGCTTTAGGAAGATAGCTCTGACATTTTGTGGTGCATCATGTCTTTCATCATTTCATATGTCACAAAATGACAAAAGTGATTCTTTAGTTTATCTGAACAACACTAATACACACACGTGGATGTGTTTTCATGCAATACATTATAGTTCATCCAATAAAAATCCAGTATTTCAGAGACAGAATGTAAAATTCACAGGTATTGGGAAATAACTCCAGCTGTAGACAATTAGTTCTACTAACCTGCAAAACTAAAAGATGTTTAGTGTCCATCACTTCTCTCTTAAGCATATTTGAAATTTCTTATCAGAAGTCCACTAGACTGCTTTAATTTTCTTCCACAAGTAAACCTGCATCTTCAGAAGTAATGTAAAAGTGAAATAAATAAAAAGAAATTCCCAGAAATTCACAGTAATGCCATGGAACAGACAAAAATCTGCAAAAAGAAAACATGGTTTCCTTAAAGCTAGTCGTGCTTAGATCATTTGAATAAAACTTGTTTTCTCCATTCCCATCAAAGTGGACTCTTTTTCATATTAGTTGAACTGGAAAAAGTACCTGCAAAAAGAATAAACCAGTTAAAATACTTTTCTTGTGGAGCAAGGTTTTCTAATCTGCTTACTTTAATTAAGCAGGGATATTTTTTTTTGTGCTTCTTCAGTGAATTCTCACTTCTTGAATTTCCATATCTCATATGTATTTAACACAGAAGAGTCAGGAAAAGTCACAGGCAAGCCCAAAGCCAAATTCACTTTTTGCTAAAAAGACTGTTCAGCTTTGACTTAATGTCCATTGTGTTCTCTGTACGATTTGTACTTCACAACTCCAAGTTGACTTACTGCATTTGCTTTAATCAGTTTTGTTTTCACAAGGCCAGAGGTACTCTTTTTTAATTAGCATAATGAACAAACAGGAGTTATCTCATATCTTAGTTTGTCTCTGTAGAAGGTTTCATTTAAATGACCGGATTTATCTTGTTCAACAGGAATCTTCATTCTATGCTAACACTTCCTCTGCTACATACAGGATAGAGCTACAGATAAAACAATTTAATTTATTTAATTTCTGTCCCCCAGTATAATTAGTGTGTGAGGGCAGGACTTCACTCTGGGGAGTGTGGGCTGTTATCCCTGCTCTTCAGCATAACCACCCTGACTGGTCCTGCAGACAACCTGCACCTGGTGGTACCTGTTGCAAGATATTCTCCCAGCATAAGGAGGCACCAAGTGCCCAAGACATCAGTTTGGTACCAGGAGCCAGGAAGCAAGTCCCACTGTTTGAACATAACCTTAATGAACCATTAGAGCAAAAAAAACAGTGACCTAGTCTTTTACCTTAGGCTATTTAAACTTCCAAATGCATTGATGGTTGCCCAAGTCCTGAGATAATCATGAACCTGTAAATGTAAATTTAAGCTTTTATAGGACTTTGTTTTGATGGGATTTTGATAAAATGTACACAGAGGAACCTCATAACTCCCGAAAAGAAAAAGCAAAATATTTCTTTCAGCATATTGTTTTAAGCTAACCTAAACCCAAAAGAAAAAAAAGGTCACTTTAAGTTTCTTCCATATCTTTGATATAATTTCATACATCTGCATTTTTATCTCATGCAGCTATGCATCTCACAGCTGTATGTTGCTGCCAGGAACTGCGAAGCATTTCCTAAAAACTACCCTGCAGGAATTGTACAGCATATTCAAAGGACTCTGCCTCACAGAAGCAGTAGAACACTCCAGAACAGGAGGAGGATTTGTGGGCTTGTTGCTTGTCCCAGGCCAAACCACCCATCACCACTAATGACTTGATTTTTTATTGGCACATAGGGTGGCAAGGTCCACTTTTGTGCTGCTGTTGAAATGGATTACCTTTTAGTGACACAGTCTTCCATTTTTTCTCGCTGCATCTCTTCAAGTTGCTTTTTGTGGTTCTGAGACAGAGCTTACAGTAACTTTTCAGTTAAATATTTTCTAAAGTCAACTCTTGAGTATTTTTTCTTTTTGGTGTGTGCCAAAGGTGCCCAATTTATACTTTATTCATTCTATAAAATTGGTTTCTGTGATTATGGTCACTGGATTTTTCAGGGTGAGGAGGAGTTTCTCCCTCCCATGCAAAGTTAGTCATCTTTAGGATCAAATAGCATTTGGAAAGGTTCCTATGGTGAGTAGGCTTAAGGTTTTAATAACTTCCTAACTCTCACAGAACAGGTTTTCATTCCACTTTATAGAATTTATGTCAGAGCTTTCCCATATTAAAGCATAAAATCTGATGGCTTGTTATTTTTGGCATCATGTTTATATCAATTAAAGTGGCATGAAATGAATTAATTCTATGGCAAACACATTATCAGTCTGCTTTGGAAACATTTAATAATTATGTTGGGTTTGCTTTAGGAAGGGTGGGTGATTTTACAAAGTATGTTAGGGTGGAAGTTCAAGCTTTGTTGCGAGGAGAGAGGGATCTTCAGACAAAGTTTATTAGAGAAGCCCTGCTACTGAGTTTGAGGGGCAGAAAAAAGTCCTTTGTGTATTTAAATTCCTTCACAGAAAGGGGTTTAAATGAAGGTGAATCCTTCCTTAGCCTCAGATTTTGGCAACAGTTTAAATTTAAGGAAGTAACAGAGCTACAATTAAATCACTTTGCCCCACAAGTTCTAATGAAGGCAAATCAGATAGATTTTTAAAAACCAATTATTTATTAAACAGGCAAAATGTAACAGACAAAAGATCTCAATCAGAGTTACTCACTACACAGTATAAAACTAAAAAGAACTACTAGTAGATTACAGCATAACATAAAACTGCATGACATCGAGGTATCTATATTAAAGCTAGCAAAAGAAATACTCTTGATTAGGAGTCAAACGCAACTCATCACCAAAATGACAGTACTGTACGCAGATTCCTTCACGTAACGCCTAGGAGTACTCACGACACAGGCAGCTCCACTCACAGGAGAATCTCCACACACTTCCAGGAAAATGTACAGAAGATTTCTACTTTGTGGAAGTTTGCTGTGGCTTTTACAGTTGTCAAGTGACAGGCCGTCAGTCAGAAATTCAGCCTTTCTTGTGAAATCTCACTTCCAAAGTAGGATGTCTTTTGGCATTTGGGAGATGTCAGACCAGTGTTACCCCCGTGGTGCCAAAATAGCTCACTACAGGACGGCTTGTCGTGTTTGAGTTACCTCATCAGTTAACCAACAACAGATAACCTCTTGTGGGGGGCAAGATGCCCTGTTACAAGATTACAGTCTCCGTGTGTGACAAAATTAGGTGTAGAATTTGACAGTGAGCCCACAGCAACATCTACAAGCTACTGATGTCCTTACGCGCTCTCAGCATTTAGCAACTATTAATGTTTTAATACAAATGTTCTGTGTAAAGATAGATCTTGTGTCCATATTTCACCATGGTTAGAAAGGACCTTCAAAGCCTTGTCTTGCTCTGCATGCTGTCAACACAAACCAGGTCAGACAAAGGAAATTTAGATGGGTGTAAAGGCAAAATCACAACTACTTTCAAAGGAAGATCAACAGCAGCTGAGCCAATCAAATTGTGAAAACATCTATCTTCAGCTCTTCTAGAATCTAAATATTTTCCTAGTAGAAATAGTGTGGTGGGTTTCTTTTGATTGTAATTTTCTTCCAAAAATATAAAGTGATTTGAAGCAGATTTTAGGGGGCTAAGTAGTACAGTGAGGGGTATACATTTAACATTATGTGTTAACCTAGAGAAAAGAAACAAGAAGGGAGAAAGGAAGGTGGAAAAATAATTTTTGAAGTAACAAAATAATTTGGCCTTAAAAAGTTAATAAATTTATAAAATATGTACAATGTTCAAGGATCTTCTGATCACTGCCACAAGACATTATTTTCTGTATGAATAAAGCTACTAAAAATAAACTGAAGAACATGTAGACTTTCATACAACTTGAGTCAGAGGTTACTCTATTTTATAAGAAATACAGCATTTTAGACAGCCAATAACTTATTTTTACCATCACAAATTGTTAATCTTTTCCAGATATTTGACTTTTTTGGTGATTCTAAAGAGTCTATAATTTTTTTCTTATTACACATACAAAAGCTTTTTCCGAAAATTATGTAATATTTCACAAAGTATTTGATGAAGATTACATGGTACATACTGTAGCAGTTCTTTGTCAGGAAATCTAGTTCAGGACAGGAACCAACAAAGGAGAAGGAATACATGGACTGTGAAGATGGGACCAAACATTAAAATGTCATCACTGGCTCCAGATTGTAACACCAATTCAGTCAGAGCTTTGGTGTGAACTTCTGCATTACATCTAAACGTAAAGTCAGGTTCACAAGCACAGGAATCAATACTTTTTTTACCCTTACTCTCTCAGAACAGGCAGAAAGAGCAGTCATTCTCTAAGACAAGGAAGTTTCTGCTTGGAGCTAAAAACGGTTTACAATGTGACTCTTATCTGGGACAAAACGTAATTTGCAAGATAGTCATATATTTTGTGATCAGTGATGCAATCCTTAACTTTTCAAAGTACCTTTGACAAGATTCAGAGATTCGTGATGTATTTATGATTATGATATTGGTTACAAATAAAAAGCAAGTAGTGAGTTGTTTCTATTTTTTCCTTTGGCACAGAACAGAGACACAAAACAGATTATCAGATTTCTCCACAGACCTGCATTGAAAGCTGAAGTTGCATGGAGAATCATAAAAAACCCCCTCAGTATACTGGAAAAATTATAGCATTGCCATGAAAATTGAAATGCCATAATCAAATTTCAGTATGCAATGAAATTCACTACAAAAAATTACGCATTCAAGAGATTGTGAATTAGGCATCTGCACTTTTTATCTCTAGATCATTTTATTTCACCATGTTTTTAAGATGTATTTGCAATACAGTCTAGTTAACTTTCAGACATAAAAGTACTGTACCCTACTCTGCATTCAGCTACTTATTCCTCATTAATATACTTGAGACTGGCTAGAACCAGAGATTCATAGGAGAAATTCATTTGCAAACACATCAGGAAGGGAAATTTCTCTTTTACATTTCATTGGAAATACAACATTTTGCAATTTTTTTATTCAATCTGAGTACCTGTACTGGCTCCCGCCTGTTTCAGCCAAACAGGAGACAGAAAACCTGCCAGGTCATGAATATATTTAGTCAACAAACATAAAGTTCAAACACTTGTCTGCATGCCATCTGCATGCCAAAATGTAACAATAAAGAATTTTTTTTAATTACTTTAAATATTGACCACATTTTAGGGCAATCATGAAGGTCACATATGCCTTCCCCTTGTTCAGTAGTAGCACCAAGTAGTCTTGATATTATCTTGTCATATTTTCTCAGATTTTCTATTGGTATAAGAAATTGTGCTTTATGTTGTACATATCAAAAGTGTTGTCAGTATCTTCATTACAAGACCCAACAAAAGACCAAGGCAGCAGAACTGACACTGTCTGTGGGGCATGTAAATGCAAAATTGTGACTCATCAAACACATATTTGAGACACCAAATTTTTGGACTGGGAGAACTCATTTGTTTCTTGTTAAAGTTCACTGAGCAGTATTTACCTGCAATACATGAGAAGCTCAGCCTTTGGGGTTTCCTTTATCTCACACAGATATTTTCCACTGAAACTTTGAGTTGTTGTAACAGTTCAGTGTTGGAAGATATCTTGCCACTATACTATTTCTGAGTGTTGGATAAAACTCATAAACAGGTCCCAAATTTAGTCCTGTTCTGTGCTGACTGTTTGTTTGGATCATTAGATTGCTGAATCAGACTCTTTGCTTTATAGCTGGATAAATAAGCAGAGCTCAGAACATGTGGTGCTTTCTCTTTGGAGATCTAATTTTCTATTTATTTTTGAAAGAAAATGTAATGGTGTTTCACAGATGGGTACTACCCTGCCCTAGAAAAGGATTTAAGGCACTCTTCCATCCTCAGCATTACCTCTTTAGTTTGATGTAACTAGCTTTAACCCAAACCAGTTAGTTTCTGGTAAGTTTTCCCTCAGTTAATTGTTTTTTCTTGGTTGCCTAGCTATCCTAGAGGCACAGCCTATGCACCTTTCACAGGTTTTGGTGTTGCACCCTGAAGTCTCAGACCATAACTACCAGAAGCTGAGACATACAGGGTTGCAGAGTCCAGGTATTTTGCTTTACTGCAAAAAGGAGTTTATACCAACTGTTGCCAATTGGCCCAATGTTCTCATTATTAGAAAAAACATCTACGGGTAAGAAACGGGTTGAGGGTGTGTAATATTCTCATTACAGTGGTATCATTGATAAAGAAATACCCCAATCACTTTGTATTTGAAAAGAGCAGTATGGAATACTTGTCATGAAGAAACAGTGTCACTAGAGACAGGAACAAGGTAGCTTGCATGTATGAGTAGCATAAGGTCTTTATAACTAAGAAAGATTTGTTCATTACAAGGTAGTTGTTTCTTTACCGTTTATAAAATATATCATCCATTGCTTGTGATAATATTTGCCAAAAGATCATACTTAAGTTCACTACCATAATTACTACACAGTAACTAGAAATGTACTAATGTGCATGGGATTCTTTCTAAGGTTTTCCCTACAAAACAATCTCCACTCTTTTCAAAAGCAAGTCTCACAATGGTGCAGGCTTATGCTGATTTCATCTGCACCATGCCTCGACTAAAACGGAGGAAGAACAGGTGCAAATTTATCTTAACCTGTTACCTATTATACAGAACAGCAGTATCATCTTTTTAACTACCTTTTCAACACTATTATTATGACTTTACAGAAGGGCAGAGTATGGATTAACTTCCATAACCAACATGGAAACAAATCAGAGGAATATTAATTGCTGAGAAATCTTCATAAATTGAAGTGGAATTGCACAGCCTGCAAAGAAGATTAAGGGCTGCTTTTCTCTGTCTTTTTCTACTTCTAAAATTCCATTATTATGGTGGGAGAAGTGATAGCTTCTGGTATCCACAGAGAATACTTTCATTTTTTTCAATCATGTAAATTTCATTTGTTCAGACATCTATAACGAGACAGAGGTAGCTTACAATAATTTACATTTCAATCTCCCAAATGCATGTGAAGTGGAAAACAGTTCTGTGACAATAAAATTTTATTAGCTGAGCTAAGTGTAATTTACAGTTAATATATGAAAAACTTCTCAGTTCACTTCATTCTGTCTGATAAGGCAGAAAGAGCAATATATTAACATAATGGATCTGTGAAGTGGTTAACACTGTTTACTCAACATGTCTATTACACATGGAATTTTAATTTGAGGCTTTTTCAAGGAAAGTGACATCAACAATTGACAGTTATTGATTCGGCAGCAAGGTGATTTAACTGTTTTTACATAAAGGAAAATCAAAATCCAATTAAACTTGGCTTTCTAGCTGAACTATTTATCACTGGCAGAACGCTGGGTGACGACTACTGCCACGTAATTTACAAAGGGAGAACCCCTTGCTTCTGGGTTATCTGCAGATACAGCAGAGCCAGGGGCATATAGGCCTTCCTCTTCTCAGTTGGTGCATTACCTCTAGGCCTTCCTCTTAGCACATCTACCATGCCAGCATACAAAAGTGGAGTCTCCCATGACCTCCTCCTCTGAAGTTACTCTTCTTTGAAGGAGGGGAAAAGACAAAGCTTCAATTGATGTCAGTTCATTATTAGGTGGAGTTTTGCGTGACTTTAGTCTTAAACATAAAGAATGCGCGGTTTCACTTCATCAGCATAAGCAGGTATATAAAAAGTACTGTGTATTTTTGAGTTAACGA
This sequence comes from Amblyornis subalaris, assembly GCA_018881555.1. NCBI lineage: Eukaryota > Metazoa > Chordata > Aves > Passeriformes > Ptilonorhynchidae > Amblyornis > Amblyornis subalaris. Next base: position 2,329,155 of record JACAXG010000117.1, on the reverse strand, counting down.
AACAAAGTTCAGCTTTTGGTCACTGGTTGGGCCATTCCTTTGACTTAGTTCCACTTAGTTGCATTATTTAAACAGAGTCTAACCACAACACTTCTGTGCCTTTCCTTCCTTTGTTTAATATCTCTCTCAGGGCAGACACCAAGCTCCCTCAGCATTCCTAAGGTGGGCAGACAGTTTTTTTCTGGTGAGCCATTGCCAATTTGGGCACTCCTTCTTGGTAAAGTTTTTCTTTCAGTATTTTTCCACAAAATAAGTGTGTAGGCCATACCTTATTATGATGAAATCAGATTGCTTCAATATAAAACATTCTAAAGAGATTATCTTCTATTTCCTCTTTGTTGTTTCCGGGCAGTAGTCAGTATGTATTCAACCTGAACAAAAGTAGTTAACGTTCACAACATGGATGAAATCCTACATTTTTTAAGGAAGATCAAGGTGACAAAACAAAAGCTCATATTCAACTTTTGAAAAGCAATGGTTGCCACAAACAACAACAATTTTTAAAATAAAATAATTTAATCATGAAGTTTGCCTCTAAATTTAATATCAAATGCAGGTTATTAAATTGCAACTCTTCTACAAAAAGAGTATATTACTTATGCCATGAGTATAACCCACAAAAATGGTGCTTTCTGAGCCAATGTGCAACTTAGCTCCCTGTGTATACTCAGACATTCTCTGCTTACCCAGACTGATGTGCTGGTGGGGCAAAATTACTGGAGAAAATTACAGAAGTTAATGCAGAAAAAGCCCAACTTATTGCAAAAGTAAGACATCCACCTAAAAGGTTATGATCAGCACAGGCTTCAACTCCTCAAGTTCAAAGTAACTTAAAGGATATAGTGTTAAGAGCTTAGAATGGTATCTAGCATTCTTCCTAAATTAAATGGCAAATTGCGTCTTGTTGGGAATTTCAGCGTAAAATATAACTTAAAAGTAATGTTGCCTATTGCTCTTAGTTACTGCATTTTTATTGCTTGGGATAATGGTACACCCATGAATTATGAAAATGGATAAATACTTCCCAATTGTTAGAGCAATTTGATTATGATAGTTGTTTTTCATGCCTTTTTATCATCACAGGAGCTTACATGACAGATTTTGTTGCGCAGTCTGTAAGCATGATTTGTGGGAACTTTATACCCCTAACTTATATGCAGTCAACACAGACTGCAGACCTGTCAGTGGTCTTCAAGCACTACATTTCCTATAAACATATTTGCATTTTTTTCCCAGAGTGTTGATTTATAAAATAAAATGTAATGTTTTAAAGCAAAAGAAATATATGCCAGAAGTTACTGCAAATATTACAAACCTGTTTCATACATCTAAAGCTTCAGTAGATCATGAAAGCTATAATAAATGTAATAAATATTTTTATAATCCTATTTTTTGTCTGGGTTTGTCCCCCAAAAATGTTTTTTTCTTTTTTCTTTTTTTCCCCCCTTTTTCCCACTTGAAGGAGTATGATATTTACCCCTCTAATGTCCATATTTTTACAATGTTTGGGATATGTCTGATAGGGCAAGGAGTCGAACTTAGAAAAGTCTCTGCACTTTGGGAATTCATCTCTCATAAAAAGTGCGTGGGGAAGATCCTGTAGCAGTAAACCAGGCTGGCATTTTTTGGCAGCCACTGGCCATAAATGTGTTTTCCTTTTCCCTGAGTGGTGAGCTTATTTGTCGGCTGTGGCAGTCCTGCTTGGCGGGAGGCGATGGAGGCGGGAGGCAGCAGAGGAGCCCCTCCTCTCTTGGATGTGTCTAGCACCGTCCTGGTCGAGGAGAGCACAGTGCTGCTCTGCAAAGCTGCACACGCTTCTGTTGCCTCTCATTTGTCATCTTTCCTGTTAAGGCCTCCAGGGCGACTGACCTTTCGTACTGCCCATGCTAAAAGTCTGCTCTGAAGTGATACAAGCCAACTCCAAAGCCAAAAAAAAAAAAAGACTCGTTACCTTCTTAGTTCAGATGGCAACTGTAAATAGCTGGTGCGTCGCCAGAGAGACTAATGTATGAAAATAAATTAAACCTGATAACCCACTGCTGGACCAAGTCAGACTCTTCACTTTACATCAAAAAAATAACGCATCAGGAAATGTATAAGAGCACTTGGCAAGTTAAAGGGGTTTTGTTAATATTTTATCAGTTTCATTTAGTTTTTGGGTTTTTTTTCCCAACAAAGGTATTCAACTAGTGACAAGCTACCTGCTCCAGAAAGTATGTGTATGTTGCCAGTTTAAAAACATCAGATCTTCTACACACATGACCTATCCTGCACTCAGACTCATGCGAAAGGAAATGTTCTGATTTGTAGGCAAAGCCTGAAAACATCAGTACTGATGACTCAGCTTCAGGGAAAATTACACAACCCATACAAGAATTCTGCTGTTATCAGTACATTTATATGCTATGACCTGCAGACATTAGCAATGCAGAAGGACTAATGACTTTATTCCTGCCTGAAAACATCCTGTTTACAGAATGCTTCAAATGATAAAAGAGATGGTCTGTTTTGTCTATTCCTCTGTCTATTCCTACAAGGTAGGTATATATGTGTTTCCTGACTGATTCATCAGTTGCAATGTTCTTTTCTTTCAGAGTTCTGTCTTCACTATGCATTAATGGCAGAATTTATTATCTAAATTTACCAAAAAAATGTAAGAAATAAGACATTACAGGAGAACTCAAAACCAGTTCAAGTTACGTTTTGCTGTTGAGCAAGTTCTCTCAAAAATTCAGGAGAGAACTCTGTTATTTGATCACTACTTCAGGTTTAATTTGACACTTTTCTTCTGCATTTTCCATTCTGTTGAGAGTAGAAACAGAATTCTACAGATCTAGAAGAAAATTGCTGCATGAATGTTCTTATTTCTTGATTATAGAGTTTATACCATGAACTTGCTTACAAATTCATGGCACTGTCAGTATTGAAGTGTACTGACAAAATGGCCTACATCTCATGTACATTAAAGATTATGATAATTCACTCCTCCATCTCTTATTGTCCTCCTGCATATTTCTCTTGCAGTAGACTCTGTCATTAGAACAGCAAAGTAACATTTTCTATTAGCAAGTCAACAGTGCACTGAGGATATAATACTCAACCTTCAAGTTTCTAGGCTCAGAGACTTCTGAACCTGTTAAAAATCACTTTTGTTTCTTAAAAGCAACTATAGGGTTGTTATGTAGTGAAGTACCCATGGCTTATGCTTGCTTCCTTTCTGACACAGGATCTATCACTCCCTCCTCTATAGAGCTATGGCTATCAGCCATTACATCACCACATGTTGAATAAAAGTTTCCATGTTTAGCTCCACAAATATTTTTTCATCTTCTGAACATTGCTAAGATGCAGTGCAAACATAAAGGCTTGCATTGCTTTAATATTAGCCTTCAAATTTTAATTCACAAGCTGAAGGTTTAGGAGGTGGGAGATGTAAAGGCATTGAGAGTGTCAATGATTTTGTTTCTACTCGGTGCTACTGAATACCTCTGATAGCAAAACTCACTTTGCATGACACTAGCCCTAAAAAAAAACTTCTCAGAAAGATGTAGATATACATAATGATGATAAAATTTATACTCTTGCTGGTTTACAGAAAAAAACCACTATCTAGTCATTTCTGTGAAGATACACAATTTCAGGTTCAAGATAAATGAACACAGACTTATAACACTGGCTTACTTGCATTTCAATGTAGCAAATATGACTTGCCAAATAAAATCTGTTATGTATAAGACAAGATTTATACATGTTGTCTGAAGACACTGAAAAATCATACTGTAGAAATCAACCCATGGGTATTACAGCTATTAATTTCTAACTTTTCTAGGAACCCCATTTTATAGAATTGATAAGTGTAAAGGAACATGTCCTAAAGAAACTTGTCACAGTTCCTTCTCGTAGAAGTCCAACACTTGGTGTGCAGCAATCTAGAGCTGGATCGTGACAGTGTTGCTGGAGAATGCAGATCAATCTTTGCAAGGCTGTTAGGCTAGCAGAACTTGTGAGTCTGACAAAAGGTTTCAAGGACAGAAGGCTGAAGAAGGGGCATACAAAGCAAGAAGTTAATGGTTCTGGTGACAGGAGGAGTGAGGAATATGCATGTGTGAAAATGCATGTGAGAGAGTGGTAATAAGCCGGAAAAAGGTCAGTGGGTGGAAAACTTCAGCGTGATCAAGAATGAGAAACTGCCAAGCAAAGGACTTCTGAAAGCAGGACTCTTGCTGACCCTTGAAATGGAGCCAATAACATCTCAGCAGATACCAGTGGGGCTGCCCAAGGAAAGCTATGTAGAAGAGTATAAAATATGTGAGCTTATAACTATGATGGGTTTTTCCTTTCAATTCATAAAATTCTATCGGTAAATGCTGTACAATGACCAGGAGTGTGTTTCTTTTTCAACACAGCAAACTTCAGATTTTTTAGAGTAATACTATGATATGATATTAGAATTTTTGAGAAAACGATGATAATTTTATTCTTTATTCTCAGATTCTGCAATGCTATTTTTCTAACTGGAAACTCATTTCTGACAACCCAGGAGGTATTCTTTCCTCACACTTCCAAGCTGGTTTGAGTGAATATGAGCAGGAATTTGGAACTTTCTGAACAACAGAAGGCTTCCAGCTGGTAGTTGATAGAAATAGATTCTCAGCCAAAACAGGAAGAATAGAAAGGAGCCCAAGTTTGGGGGAATATATATTAGTACAGCATGCATTACCCATATGTTTGCATACACAAAGATACATCTGCACATAGGCACTCAGTCAATATTAACTTAATCTAGGTAAATGAAAAAAATATCCTGTAATAAAAATAAAATGTTCTGTGATACGACAACTGTCACTGAACGTACCCACCTCCTGAGTTATTCTCCATTTCAAAATAAAGTTCAGGATACAGAGGATCAGAATGAACTTCTACAGCACACCCTGATGATAAGCAAGAAAAAGTCTTGAGCAAAACTTTCTTCTATTGGACAACTGCATCTTTTAGATTATGTGATTCTTATATAACTGGCAACGTTACACATCAATTACAGATGAATAGATGTTAATTAATTATGCTACAAAGAACACATGACATTTTGGGCTTTGTGTATTTCCTTCAGTATTTGTTATACTTTGATACAGAGCAAACATCTTCATTATTTTTTACACAAATAAACAGAGTTCTGTTTACAACCTAAACAAAACCCCATATCAGGCAGTTGTGCTTGCCACAAACAAGAGCTTCCCCTCCATGCAAGACTTGAACCAAATGTTTATCAAGACAGCTGATAACATTTTACAGCCAATTCATTCACGAAACTTTTTTTCTTTTTGAGTTTTTTTTCAACTGGAAGTGGCTTCTTCATTAACATATAAGTGGGTGATTAACACTCTCTGAAGATATAGACTTTTTTGACTAAAAAAAATTATGTTCAGGTATCATTCTAGAGGGCACTGACTGCTGCAACACAAGATAAGAATGACTGCTTCAGAAACAACAACAACAACAAAAAATAGATGCAGAGAAAGTGGAGTTATACTCAATTCTCTATCCATACAGTGTTCTCGATTTTTGTGAGAGATTTTTTTGTCATTTTTGCTAGTTGCTATGGCGATTGGAATTCTGGTTTTGTTAATACAATAAAAATTCACTTCACTAACATGATAGAAAGTCACTAATGCTATACGACTTTTATCACATTAGTACCTTTTTCATGGCATTAGAAACTCAGCAGAGGACAGGAGAGTCACTGATGCTACGGCAAAGTCCCTAATAGAAAGTAGCAGTTACCAGTGTGCTATGAAAGATGTATTATTTCACAGGACCTAAAACTTTATTTGTTGTATTACCTGTTTGTGGAAGAATATTTTGATGGTCCAAGCATAAACAACAGATTTTTTGTTGCTGTTGAAGAATTTAGGTTTGGGTTTTCTGAAAACCTTTTTTTTTTTTAAGTTAAACCCACAACATATGAAATTAATACAATTATAAAATGTGATTTTGTTCTTTTTTTAATTTGAAGATTTTAGTCTAAAGAAGTAGGGCCTGATCTAAAGACTGCTTAGACAATTAAAATATTTTAGTCAAGTTTTGTGGATTTAATCCTTTCATAAGCACACAATAGAGCCAAATATTTAATAAAGTCATCCGTGACAGAGCCAAAAAGAGAGGTGCTCAAGTGACTTGAACTTCCAAATTCACATTTATTTAAAAATAATTTTCAAAGTTATCTAATTTGACATCAGTCATAGAGTGTTTTCAAGTAATTTTCCTAATGCTCTGATTGGGACTTTGGGGAAGGATAGGGAGGAAGAAAAAAAAATACTGCATTAAAAAAATATATTTTGCCTATCCTAATGCAAGTTTACTACTATTTAACTTAATTTTGTTAAAACTTGGACAGAGCTTCCTTTTTTACTAAATCTGGATTAATTTTCATAATTCAAAGCAAGCTCGTACAAAAAATACCTAGAGAACTCATTGACATATTTTCCAGTTTACAACTTTTTAAAAGAGATTAATTTCATATTGTAAAACATCTGCTTATTGTGAAGTAAGTTATATATACAAGTGAAACTATGGAACTATGACTGTCATAGAACCAGATCTAGGGCATCAATGTCCTGTATAACAACACTCAAAATTGAAAATAAACTGCAATTAAGAGACAAAATAGTAACAAATACAAATATAAAATCTCCATGCATAAGGGGTTCTGTAACAAGTGGAAATACTTTCCTCTGGTGTCAAGACATTGACTCCAAAGATTTGCTCTTACAGAATGAATACTCAGCCTCTTGCAGAATTATTTTGCCATTACACAGATTACTGACTTTGACATGACACAAATCTGAACCAGAATAAAAATTCCCCTGCCATTTTCAGGAGAAATGGTGTGCTTCTGGAACAATGCTCTCAGACCTCAATGATTTGTTGACAGTATGCTCTCTATCCCAGAGCACACAGTCAATATTCAACTTATTATCTCTCAAAGGAGAAGACAGTTTGAAGTCTCATAAGTCTCAAGCTCTGCATTGTGCGTTAATTAGTTCATATTTATGCAGCTGTATGAATCAAGCTGGCTTCTGGTCACAATTACCAGCTTTTTGTCTTGAAGTCACTGGTATGAATCATACTGAAATATTTCCTGCAAAGTTCTGCAGAAGGAAAAAAGTGTTGTGTACCCTTTTGTCACCACCAATTACTTACAAAGACAATTTTCATTAGCATTCCAGATGTAGTCTAACTTCAGATTGGAACTTATTTGATATTCTGGTATTAACTGTTCCACTGGAATTCCAACGCAATGGTTTGTTTAGACATTAATATTATCCTATCACTTTAAGACCACAAATCTAACTGAACATTTCCTTTTGAAAACGTTAGGTGGCTAAGCTTTTAAGGAATAGTTCATACATTTCAGTCAAGTTAATGATTAATTGCTTGCTATTAATAGCAATCCAGATTTGAATTCCATATTTTGCTTATTTAGTTTGGCAAGAACATTGCACAAAACTGGAAACACATGTTTCCCTGACAGTGGAGTTCCAATCCCCAGGAGTCCCTGAGTTCATTGTGAAATGCAGTCAATCATGTAGTGGTCCAACAACAACTTAGAGATGGTCCTTGGCCTTCCCATTGTTCTGGTCTTGCTATTGAGAGTGAAAGATTCAGAAAGTTTCAGACGAGTATTCAATAGTCATGGAACGTTTTCTCACCCAGAGCATATGAGTAAAGAAATATACTATCTAGAAAAAGTGACCAGAGCCCAACACCAGACATATATTCTTCCCAGAATGTATGGTATTTTGATCACGAACTTGTTTGCAGATCAAATATTGCATATTTCAAAAGGAAGTAGCACACTGTTGTGTGAACAGAAACAAGCAGACAAAAAACCCCCAAATCCTCCTGCAATATCAGTTCCTTCCGTGCTGTCATCTGTAGAGCATCCTTAAAGCTTATTTTTCAAAATTGACTACTTGATGACATATATCTAAATGTGACCTGTTTCATTAAGCTAAGCAAGCATAAGAACAGCACAGAGTGAAAAATACCAACATTTTCCAATATAATTACATACATATGTATGTGTGAACACAAACATATACTTGATGCTATATGCATGAGATAAAAATCTACAAAAATAATCGTAAATATGCAGTTAAATACAGACTCTACCACTCAAAAGTATGCAATTACACATGTATATTTTAAAAAAAAGAAGAAATAGAAGCCAATTATGTGAGCTGAATGGAACTAATTGTAAGTTATTGTCTGTATTGCATATTTGACAAGAATCAGTGTCTAAATTCTCTAATTAATCTTTTGACATACTAAAACAGAAACTGGGTTTGTGTGTATTTTCTCCTGTCTCTCTTCCAGACATCAGGGTTTTCCCTCCATTTTCACTTCACCCACAGATTTTCCAACATACACCACCAGTGGTAGGTAATAGCATTACCTCTCTTCTGGTTTGTAAATCCATAGATACAAAACAGACTTTTAGTTTCAAAATATCTTATATAAAAATATCAGATTCTTTTTATGAGGTTATCCATGGTGTAAGGAAAAATGTCCCTTACAGTGGCCAGATCCCTGATTTAAACCTGAAGGAAAACACTTTTCTCTCTCAGAAAATCAGCAGTTCTCTATGTCAATAGTTGGTGTCTTCACTGTAGGTACTTGTGGAGATCATAGTATTGTCTGGAACCAACCCAGATAAAAATTATAGACCTGCTGCAGCAATAATCAGGCAAACATCACCTCCAGAAATGGCAGGATAGTCTTCAGAAATAACGAGTCAGTTGGGTATAAACTGGCACAAGTTGTTATAGCGTAAATAAAGTCACAAGTAAATTCTAGGGCTTAGCATATCCCAAAGATTTGTGCTCCTACAGCACTCCTTTCTGTTGCTACAGACACTTGAGGTATCTCCAGCCAACGTATTTGATTTTTAAATATGTTCAAAAACCTGCCTGTATGACCAAAGGGAGATTTCTAGATTAGCTAAAGTATTCTGGAGGAAGAAAATACCTCTCTTAGCAGAAAAATTTCTCTGTGTATTTATTCAATAGGTGATGCCATTAATTCCTACAGAAATGTTTGCTGAAGCATTTTTAGCATCTCCACCACCAGGAGAGAGTGAAAAATAAACTGCAAAGTAGAAAAATTTCTTGGTAATAATAGTCCTGATCATTTGATTGCATCAAAAGATTGCATCAAAATGACAAAAAAAAACCCAACTATGCAAATATTTGTTATTTTCATGATCATAGAATCAGAGAATCATAGAATCTCCTGTGCTGGAACGGACCCATCAGGATTATCAAGTCCAACTCCTGGCCCTGCACAGCACTGTCCCCAAGAGTCACACCATGGGCCTGAGAGCACGGTCCAAATGCACCTTGACCTCTGTCAGGCTTGGTGCTGTGAGCACTTCCCTGGAGAGCCTGTTCCAGTGCCCAGTCACCCTGTGAGTGAAGAACCTTCCCCTGGTGTCCAGCCTAAACCTTCCCTGACACAGCTTCAGGCCATTCCTTCAAGTCCTGTCACTGGTCACGAGAGAGAAGAGATCAGTGTCTGCCCCTCCTCTTCCCCTCAAAAGGAAATTGTAGACTGTGTTGAGGTCTCTCTGCAGGGCCCCTCTGAGCTCCAGGGCGTAGACAGCTTCTCCCAATTTAGTAACATCAGCAAACTTAGTATTCCTTGGAATCCTGTGTCCAGGTTGTTTATGAAGACATTGCAGAGCACGAGGCCAAGGATGGAGCCCTGTGGAACCCCCCTAGTGACAGGCCACCAGCCTGATGTCACCTCAGTCACTGTAACCCTTTGTGCCTGACAAATGAGCCAATTGCTCACCCATTGCAGGACGTGTTCACCCAGGTGTGCGGTGGGCAATTTGTCAAGAAGCTTCCTGGAGAGATAGCATGAAACGATTTGCTGAAATACAAAAAGATCACACCTACTGGCTTTCCTTGATGAACAAGGATGATGTGAGGGTGAGGCACAAAGGGAAAGAAGTTCTGGTGAAAGTTTAGCGAAGCCAAGCTGGAGCGATAGTACACACATAGAAAACCAAGTCAGTCAGACAGACTGCAAAAATTATCAGTCATACTCAATACCCAGATAAGTGGTTTGTCCAATAAAATAATCAAAATTACTCAATAACATATTCCAAAAGAGTGGTGTATTTCAAGTTTTGTTTAAATATCTAAAAGCTGTCTCCTCAGGGAGACAGGTGTAAGCCCTTCAGCCTGGTTCTGAAAAGACACAAAATAATGGAAAATTGACTTCATGACTGAAAACTGGAAACACCTCCAAAAGGTAAAATAATGACAACAGCATGGTTTCCAGGAGCAAACGTCTTGTCAAACAGGTTGGTTATATTTCTCTTGACTGGGTTATAAGTGATGCAGATATAAGTGATTCTGTTATTATTATTGTATACGTGCACTTCTTCATGGCATTTGACACGAGATTATGATTTTAAAATCTTCCTTTATATGAAATTAGCAGACAACCTGCAAAATTAATTCGGAGCCAACTGACTATTTAGAAGTCTGCCAACAATGTTATCTGGTCATTTTCTAGCAGGAGAGATGAATTTTTGTTCTGAACCTATTTCTACAATCAGTTAAATACAAAGGATTTTTTTTCAATTTACATTTGTAGTATTGTGAAGCATGAAAGTAGCTTGTGCTACAGCATAGTTCATTTAACCTGAAGATATTGATGAACAACTAAATGTTATTTAATGTTTTCTATTATTATCTGGTTACGAAGAGCAACACAGTTTTGATTATATAAAAACAATTATTTGAATAAGAAGAAACTAATATTAAAATGGTGAGATACTACTTACCCAGAGTTCTCTCCGCAGGTTTATGGTAATCTCAGAAAGTATAATGAAAAGTTAATGGAACAGAGCCACGTATCAGAAAAATAATGCATTTTTAAAACTGTGACCTAAGTGAGCTATTACAAGGAAGCCTCATCAATATTCCCCTTAAAGTACCCACACATGTAAAAGAAAATTTAAAACTTTGCTACTTTTCAAGGCCTTCCTGTTTAAAGCACAAAATAACATTACATGGCTGGAAGGGAAACTAGAGAAATCTTCCCTAGAGAAGTTTCAAAGTGAAATGCAATATCTAACTATTAAGGACCATTACATACTCAAAAAAACTTTCCAAAATATATGATGAATTCATTTAACTTAACTTTTCTAAAATGAGATTTGATATATCTCTTAGGTCCATTTTGAATGAGCTTCAGAAAAAAATGAAATGTTGGTTCTGTATGGAAGCAGAAATAGGTACCAAAACAGAACACAACTTTCTGGTCATGGAACTCCACATTTCATCTCTTTTCTCTAAAGTGTCCTGACTGGACCAACTACACTGAAATATACTGATTCCAAATTTATAATTTCATCTGGACAACAGTGGATTTAAAGAAAGAAAGCTCTGTAACAAAGATATTGAAAATGGTTATACTGTCCTTTTTTTATGAAGATTGGGGTACAGTGTTCTCAAGATACAGGTTGAGAAGGAATCTCTCTGTTATATCATGTTTTCAAATTTCACTTGGAGGACCGCTCAAGTTGGGAAGAGGTTAGTACACAGTCTGGGACAGCTGCTGTGACCATATCTTTGCATAACATAATTTTTGCCTTTTCCCTCTTAGTCTTTACCTCCAAAAATCCATTTCTGATGGCACAAATATGTTGTGCACTAAAACCTTTAGAGGTATAACTGAGAATTTTTTTAACAAGAAATGGAGATAAGAAACAGTTCTAAGTAGGAGGCCCTATGAAATATAAATCCTTAATTCCTTAATTCCATTAAATATTTAAACTGGATAAATTCGCATAAAATAATAAAAGTCAAATTCTAGATTTAATTGGTAATAAGAAGAGGGAAAAGGATGCAACAGAGAAGCAACAGCTCACTATATGAAGTATCCTGTGTACTTTGCCACTTAATTTCTAGACAAATCTGTATTCAATTAACATTTTTTAAACGTGATCATTCACTATCCTAACTTTAACGTGCGCAGGAAGCAGCAGTTCCAACAAAAAGGAACAGCAGAGAGGTTTAACATCTGGGAAGGAGTTCAGCAGGGCTATGTTATGCCACTGCATCTGTTCAGGCTTTATACTGAAATGGTAATGCACATTTATCTTGAGGGTTACAATAGAGGAATTCAAATTAGAGGAAGCAAATGCTGTAATATCAGGTATGCTGCTGATGTTGTCCTTATCACCGAGTCTGAGGAATCACTTTGCAAGCCAGTAATGAGAGTGGCTGCGGCTAGTTCAGGCTGAGACTACCTGGGAATGCAAAAAAGACAGAGGAGTGACAAAGAGGATTGGAAAACAAAATATTACAAAAATAACACAAAAATAAGATCAGGAGGTCAGACAAGTAAAGAGTCTTCACAAGGTTTTCATTGTAGGAATATGAAATTGAACTATGTCTAGAAGATTTTAGATGGGCTATGGAATAAATAAACAAAATAATTCTGGGAAGAAAATTGAACCATTTTTTATTCCTGATGATGTGTCTAATCTGACAGCAAGCAGTAAGTCATGGTTATAACCTTCATTTTCACTTTTATTTTACTCTCCTGATTTATATTGTTACAAAATATGAACAATCTTCTATTCTTTAAGCACCTCTTTTATGTTTGTTTATTTGCTTGAATGCATTTTATGAAGAAGGTGTTCATGTGGAAGGATGATATTTTTCCAAAATTTTAGTGAAAACTCAACTGATAGAGAAAAAACATAGCAAGTATATTTGTCCACTTTACAAACCATAATTTTATCTTTATATGGAAAGCAACTAGATATTATGCTAGCTGACAACTTCTACCAAGTAATTAACACAGCTGGAGAATTTACATTCATTCAAACTCCACTTATAGAATACAGAACTACCAAGAAGATGGATAACAAAACATCTATTTTAAAGAGAAAATACACCGTAGTCTGATATTCTGACTATTTGAAATAAATTGAAAAGATAAGGGTAACAAAAATGTTCTGGATAAAAAGAATGAGAAAGAAGAAAAGCTAGCAAAACAAAAGTAAGATAAAGATGCAGGCTAAACCAAACTAAATTAGGCAAGCATTTTTTACTGACAAGTTAGGCAGAGACAGTAATTCACAGTTGATAAAAATACACGAAATGCTGACTTCTGCAGGATCACAACATCTCACCCTGCCTGCAAACTTACAGGTTGTGTTAACCGGAGGAAAACAAGATGATTTTTGCTTATTTTTTCAGAGTAATAGAGTTTAATAACCAAATAAACATTAAACTTCATTATTTCAGAAAGGTACTTGCATACTTTTACAGCCGAGGCTTTTGTGGAGATATGGTGCTTAGAACAGAAATAGAATGAAAAATGATCAAGACTGGAATTAGAGTTTCTGTTGCCCACATTGTTCCTGATTCTTTCTCAAGGGGATGCCTGTACATGGTGGTTATATACACTGTGAAAATCTCACGAAAATCAGGTACTTAGAACTGACAGTTGTAAGCGTCATAAATTCTTGCCTGAAAAACTTGAATTACTACACTTGAGTTTTTCGGGAATTTTTGTTCCTGTGAGTCAAAAGGTATTATATTTTTAAATCACAGGTTATGTATGCTGCTAGTTTATAGCCTGTACTAATTACTTCTCCAAACTGAAGAAAAAAAAATTAAAAAACCCAACTCTACAACGGGAAATTAAATTCTAAAAGTAATTTTCTACAAATATTCAATACAGTACTCATTCAACATCATTTGGTTTGACACAATGGCAATTAAATACATCATGCAGTGTACTAAGTGCCAGTAATAATATCTGATTGTAATTTAAGGGTAATTTGAACAAATAGCATAACAACATGATGCGACATAATTACAAAATAATAGAACGGGATGATGTAAAATAAGAACTGACAGAGAACTTCACCTTCCTACAAATTAGCTCTTTTCTGAGTTCAGTTTTAAATTACCTTATATTTAAATCCTTATTTGGACACCTGGAGGCTGCTGTGAGAACAGTGAAATCAATTTTCTCTCCAGCCCCACTTAGGGTGACACACAAATACTCTCTTAAAAATGTGCCATGCATTTTGAACAAATGTATGCACACAATTGTGTATTGCCATGTAAGAAATACACACAACTATAATTCTGCATAAAATTTTAGAAGGTCACTTGATCTTACAAAAAATTACTATGCTTTTATGTTCCCTTGTGTTTATTTAAATATTCATGATAATCTCTTGACAGAAGAGTATCTTTCATTCATGGATAATTGGATAACTGCATTAGCAAGCTTTTATATTTCTCATTGTATTTGCAAGTATGTACACATATTTGTATGTACACATATGCTTTCTGCATGTATACTGAATACTGAATATGGATGTGTGCAAATATATGCATCTCTACGTATTTATGTTCATATGTAGGTAGAGTCTAATAAACAAAATATTTGGCCATGAAAGCAATGGTGTTAAGACAATTCTTATAAGGAATTGTTTCAAAGACATCCCAAGTGAGAAATCTCACTAGTAAGACAAGAATAATCCATATTTCTGACTAGGCTGTATTTTAGGTTTTTCTTTAATGTAGAGTTATATGAGCTAGAATAAGTTGATCTGCAGCAGCCTCTATCACTGTGAAGTTTTGTTCGGTCTCATGCTAATGGCAATTCATTATTATCAGAAAGACAAGTCCTGAAGCTGTCAGAGTACCTCTGAAGTATTATATTCACTTTGACGAGACAGGTTCAAGATTTTGGATTATGGGCAGCTTATTATCTCATGTTCTTTAGGGTTAAATATATGTGATTTATAACATAGCTGAGAAGTGACTGTGGATACTAAATTTGACTGGTCTCCACATGAAACTTAAAATAAGCAAACAGGCTACATTTCTGTATGACCTATAACATACGTAATTGCTCAATATATCATTTGACAAGAGTGGGCAAACCCAGTCAAAACCATTTCCTGAAGAGATGGAAATATCAAGGTGCATGTCATCTTTTCTCCAGTATTGAATTTTTCCATTTTCCTCCTTTAGCTAAATTTGAAAGGCTTTGTGTTGAAAATGTCTCTGAAGAAACCAGGAGGTTTTAATGTAAAATATCCTCCTCAAGGAATAGATTCTAATTTTTCTTTTTTCTGAGGATAAAAATATTATCTTAACATGAAAGGTCTATCTCTTCTCTTGCTGAGGGAAAAAAAAAGAACTTTAATATAACCCAATTCATCAAACTGATTCTTTCCTGCTCTAGGTTATTTCACATTGATATTCCCTTTGGTTGCTCTGAGTTTTTAAAGAAGTATTTCATACATCCATGTAGCACAAATTATTTAGCTAATGATTTCCTCAGATTTGTATTCATTACATGTTTGTATGACTCTATCATTGCTCAGCATTACTACATCCATAAGAGAATGGCTTGTATTGCCATACCTACAAAAGTAGAAGTATTTCATTTTGAAATCAGTATCTTTTCTGCACATGTTCAAAATGTCAGTGCAAATAAGTTGTTCTTATTTTTCTAGGCATCTTTTATCCAGAACAGTCTTATTCCTCTAGAGCAAGGAAGTTTAGTTTTGCCCTTATTTTTGACCAGTTCAGGTAGTTTTCAACCTGTCCTAAAGGCATCTAATACTGATGATGGAACAAGGAAAATTGTAAGCTGTATTTTAACAAGTACAGGAGCTTTACATCTTGCTTAATCAACAACAGACTCCGAACTACAAACACTGATAAATATGGAGTTTTTTTCAGCCTGCAGATTCCTCTTCTTTCTCATATTTTGGAAGTCAAGGAAAAGTGTCTTTACAGCTCACTCTACAGAAAGCATAAGACTTCTGCTAATAGAAAGCACAAGCCTACCATTTATATTATCATCTGTTCAGCAGATGTCAGTGAAATATTTGTTTTAGGAGTTCTTATCATGAAAATATTTTAGTTTAAGGATATTAAGTTATTTCTCTCTTTGTACCAGTACCAAGTACCAGACAGTACAGTCCTTTTTTATAAACTTTATACTAAGCAGTTTTAAGTATATAAAGTAGTCCCTTAAGAACGTAACTTTCTAAAAATCAATGTAACTAAAATTCTGCCTGCACAAAATCCACATTTTCTCATACAAAATCTAGGTGGTAGTAATGTTGTGCAAATGCTTACATTACTTTGAGCATGTGGTTTGCTATTCATGTCCCCAGAGCTCTTCAGAAGAGTCCAACTGAGCATTTAAAGTGGGTATAATTTGGGGCATTGCCATAGTTTACTAAATTGGTAGGAGATGGGGTACTAACACTGCACTTCGCAGTTTTGGTAGGTGATAAGACTTGCTGATTCATGTTTTGTAGCTTCTGGAGTAGCTGTAGTGTAGGTGGCTTGGAGATGACTGCTAAAAAAAAACAATGAATAATCCTTAGCCCATCTGTCACACAAAACTTCATTTTCCAGGCCAAGACACATCTCTTCAGCTAAACTAAGGTTTAGAAACTGTATATAAAATACTTTGGGCATGATGACAACCCCATGTTCCTGACAGTGTTTTACACTACTGTTATGTGACTCATTACTTTGTTGCTGCGAGATTTTAAATAAAAAGGATTCTTTAAAAACAGTATTGTTTACATGCACTATATTTACATCAATGTAACAGAAACAGACAACTTTTCCGTGTATGAAAATAGGTGTTTGAAGTAGCTTATTACACAAAGAATTACAAAACACTTGGATTTTAGGGTATAATGCATTATTTTTTAAAGCAGTAAGAAAAATGAAGCATCGAAAATCAAATCCCATCCAGTAATGCATTACTTTATTCCAAGCCATCTCTATATTAAAGGTAACATAGCAGGAGTAAAAGGTTTGAAACAAGGTAAGCAAAAAAGATTGAAAAGCATTGATCCTCTTCAGTAGTATTCTTTGGAATTTCAGCATAACAATAAACTGAAAAATCTTTGAATAAGATCAAAATTACTTTTTTCTCATTATATACTTTTCACTCAAAGAGAGGAAATCAAGATTTTCTTTGCCAGAGTAATGGGTTAGCAAAGTGCAAAGTTGGTTTGCTGCTTTGGTTTTTTCCTGCTTTCTGAATTATTCATAAATTGAGAAAAAGAATGATTATAGAGCAAAAAGTCCCAGTAATTTTTTAAAAATGTATCATCACTAAAAAAAAAAAAAGTTATTCTCTTGCATAATGCCAAATTTTGAGACTAATTGAAGAGTGTATATGCCCAATGAGAAATTTGCACAATATGCACAATATTTAATGAGAAAATCCTTTCCTCAGAGAAAAAACCAAAGAGAAAACAAGATGTCCAACATTAGTGGAGCACATATTTCTAATATTTATCCTTGCTACTCAAAACACATATACTCCTAATAAATCCTAGGGCTGGTGAAAGGTCAGATGGCTCTCGGGACAGCTCCAACATTTATGATGGTTGAGAATGACAGTTTTGGTCAAACCAGGTCAGGTCTGCACTGACACCTATTCAACCCAGCAGAAATCAGAGCTGGTTCCTGAACCAGCAATCGAAAACTCTCTTATCAAACTGCTACACTTACTCCACCATCTTCAATATCTGCATTATTCCATTTGTGACAGAGATGACATTTTCCTGAGGTCTCCTTACACTTTTGTAGATACTGTTTATCTTTTGCATACAAGCGGAACTTCTCCCCTCACTTCTGCACTCAACAGCATGGGTTTGGATTAGTCATTGTGTCACATGGCAGATCACACACCTGGTGCCTCAACACCTCCACGACACAGCACTAGGGAAAGCCCTCACTGAGAAACTGCCATTAGATGCTTGTCCTCTCCACCGAGAAGAAAGGCGCCTTCAAAAAATGGGTTTGTGTTCTCTCTTGTAGCTATTTCACAACCAGATCTTCAATCTTTTTTATCTTTTAGAATTTGTGAACAGTAATTGCAGGTCTTTTTATATCTGGTGAGGCAGCTATAAGTACTAGCTTCACGATAGTGACACAAAGACCATGTTTAACAGCTATTGGAAATATATTTGGAAAGGGTGTAAAAAATGGTGTAACTAATAGGCTTTGCATGGATATCTTTAAGGCATATATATGTCGAAAAGGCATCCTTTTAGAGGAAAGGCATGCCTTATGGAGGGAGCAATTTCTTTGATGGTCCAAACAGTTCTCTGCAACAGCCATAAAACATTTGCGGTATTGTTAGGTCTTTCTTATTGTTAGTCTTAATCTTTTCTGTCTTTATTGATTAATTTGGTTTCTTTTAGGGTTACTCCCTTTTTTTTCATTTCTGTTATTTCAGTTTGTCTATATGTCTAAGTCTACTTCTGATCCTTGTGTCTAATAACAAAAAAAAACAATTTCTGTTTTATTGGTTTGTTTTGTTCCTCCCTCCAGCTTTGAAAAGGACTGATGGGGGCTATTTTTCCCTGTGGCCTTAGATTAAAATAAATATAGAGGTGTAGCTTTTGGTTTTCAATTACTAACAGAGGTATCTACATTATAACACAAGCCTATTGTTTTAAGTGTTGAATCTTTTCCCCAGTTGTACCTTTCTTTTTTTCTAGTTAGTTTTCTAGGATGTTGGGTCAGGATTTTTTTACACAGAATAGATATATGATAATATCACTACTGCAGCTTTTCTCCACTTCCTCATTTCCATTTCCCTATGGTTGTTTATTAATTGCTTATTAAAATGGTTATTTAAAAATTTGATTTATAATAACTCTATTGTTTTTAACAAAAAAAGAATTTGAATATCTGCTTAAGATTTTTTTTCAAGCCCGTCTCCTTTTATTATGACAGAATGCTTTTACTGCATTTTCTAAAGGTAGTTCTAAAGGCAAAAGTTAGTTCTGAACTAGCCAGTATAAATCTTTCTGATTTTTCAAATACTTATTACTCTTCATGAATTTATACTGAGGCAGCGTCCAAGTGGCCCACTGAGGACAAAGGCTTCAGTGTAGTAGATGTTGAAGTAACTCAGGAAAATATTGTTCTTCTCTTAAAGAGTCCTCCTTAAATCTAGTCCTTCACTGACAAATCAAGCCCTGTTAAGTCAGATGTTCACAAGCTTATAGGTGTCCTGCTCAGGAGCTAATCTGATGCAAGAGAACAGAAAGTACAGTAGTATTAGAAAAGAGCATGAAATAAGGAAAAAGCATAACAAGATCACACAGTTAAATTCACAGCTTCACGGTAAGGCCACAAAGGAGTTCTGTGGTTGAATAGTCTGAATTTCACCGTACTTCAAACCATAAGGCTCTCCATTAAGTATTTTGGTTTGAAATAATGTTTAAAATCACAGGGCTTCTTTCTCGGGATAAAGAATCCACTGCTTTTGTTCCAGCAGTTAACCACATCCATTATTATCTAATTCCACCTTGTTTTACCTTAAGTTTGTTTACTGTAGAAATGGAGCTATTTGGACAGCTTTCCTGAGTTCTTTCTACCAAAATGCATCAAAGCAAAAACCGTTTCATAATTAGTTTCAACCTGTTGGCTTCTAGTCACTGGTTCTTGTCGGTTGCTAAACTAAAGAGTCCATTTCAAAAAGTAGTTCTTCTCATGAGTACCTTCTCAGGGACTGTGATCAAATTACCCTTTGATGTCCGCTTTGATAAACTAAGTAAAGGGACCTACTGGACTCTTTCATTACAAGATGTGTCTTCCAATCCTTTAATCATGCACACAGCTCTTCTCTGAACTCCCTCAAATATATTAGTATCCTTTCTGATAGCTCCAAAACCCTTTAAGGTCAGCTATCATCATCACTTAGCCATCATTGATTCCTTACAGGAATTTTATATATTTTGCCTATTGACAAAACACCCACCACTCACTTTTGAAGCACAGAATCTCACTGTGGTTTCTAACTATTAGGAAGAAGTATGAAAAAAAAAAAAAAAAGAAAGAAAAGAGACCTTCATGCCTGTCAGAGAGCTTTTTTGTCTTCTTTTAGCATTCAGTTTGGAAGTCAGTGCTACTGCCATAGGAGAGTGACAGGGACTTGTATTACCTGAAAAGGTTGTTGCTTTGAAATTGTAATACAGAATTAAAAAACATGTTGTTGCTTGAAGCACATTAATGTTGATTTACTACCCAATAAATACAAAAAGCTTCCACTGAGGCTTAGAGACCAATGGAGAGAAACAACACAAAGATACTTACGTGATTAGTTGTTTGCCTAATTACAAGCTGTGGCTGATTAGACATGTTGAGTGTGACTTTCATGCAGTGGTTTCATTCCCTGTATCTAAACCTTTAAGTCCAAAACTCTGCAATCTAGGCTGCCTTTAGGATTCCACCAGAATTTAAAACATTTTAGCAAAGTCATTGCAGCCAGTTCTTTCTCACTCCAAATTTCTATGTAATGGCCTATAAAAATTCTGTTGCTGTAAAAATATTGATTAAAAGGCTGGTAATATGCTGTCTTGCATGACAGGTGCACCTACTATGGGATATTCCATTAAGCTAATACTTTCCACATGCTTTGATTGTGGCTGCCTTGTACCATCCACCTGAACAGTACAGCACAGAGCGAACATCTGTTGCTTTTCTCACATATTCAGTCTTCTGCAGCACATGTTCTGAGAGATAATTCAAATGGAAAAGGCAGCTATATTTCCATCTTGACTGAAATAGGACAGCGCTGGTTTTCTACGTAAAAAACTTGATCCCTCTATGGCTGGATTCAGCTAACTGCTTCTGATTGCACTTAGAGGAATAGCTCTTATTTTGCGATTCAGAACTCGTGTGTACATGGACAAGGAGTTCATTTATGAGAGAAATTGAAAAAAATAGAGAAAATGTGATTCAAGAGAGCAGCAAGGAGGGAAGGAACCCTGTCCATCCATCCTTCTCCCTCTGCCTCCCCTCAAAAAAATTAAAAAATTTCAAAACTTCCTGAGGGGAAAAAAGGGAACCTGTAAGCATAAGTATCCCGAGTTTCTTCCATCTTTTCCCCTCTTTTCTTTCTTGAGTTCCTTCCTTTTTATCTTTGCTTTTCCTGAACTCTCCCTCTTTCCCCACTTGTCTGTTTCTTCATCTTTTGCCCCTCCCTCGCCCTCTTTTCTTGCTTGTCTTTCTTTCTGCCTGTCTTTCTGTCTTCTGTTCTCTCTCCTGTACTGTAGAACTGCAGTCAGCCCAAGCAACACAACTGTTCCTTGCCCAAAATACAGCTGAGCTGTGTAAGGTAGTTCTGTTACAGCTGTTAATAACAGCGGGATGAATTGGGCTCTACGAACCTGAGAGAAACTGCCTCTCTCACTTCCCAGGTCAGGCTGCTGCTTAAGCTGCTGTCAGAACTGCAGCTGGTAGGAGCACTTTGATCAGATAGCCAAGGGACTGACAGAGAAGGATAAAAAAATAATTGGTGTAACCTGACAAACCTGAAACTCTGACTCCCATTGCAATGAGAGACAAACACTAAGTGCTGGTGAAAGACTGAAGATTTTCAGTGCTGAGTGGACTAGACCTCCTTCCTGCTTACCCAGCTCAGTTCAAAGCAGGGCAAAAACATGATAGAGCCTTCTTTGCAGAAGTATATGGTGATATCCACAGCCTGTACACAAGAATCATGCTTGAAATGTATCAGTTTAAAAATAAAATTGTTATTGGCCATTTAGTCTTACTTTTGGTTCTGCACAATTCTGCCTTACCTGTGCGACGCTTGTTAGAGTCCAAAGTCAAGGGGAGTGCTTTGGTTCTGCAATTCACATTCTTTCAAAATTGTTAAAACTGAATAATTTTAAAAGGCTTCTGTAAACTCTCCCTGTAATGCTTCCTCCATATTCCTTCCAATATCCAGAGAAATATAGACAAATCAGAAAGATTTCCCTCCTGCCATGCCCCCCAAAATATTTTTAAGGTTTTGAATGCACTTAGTCTGCTGGCAAACTCCATTACCAATGGCTGTTTCACATAAAATTACACAGAATTATTGACCATGTGTAAAACTTCCTCTGCTCTCTTAGGTATCCATAGGCTTTGTTATAAATTCCTTTAGAGTTGATGATCTGGTGAATACTCTGTGCATGTTCAAAAACATTCAGGGTAAGACACTAATGATGTACTCAGAGAAATACCAGTCTTGAAAAGAATGTTACAGCATGTTGTTGTTGTTGTGCCACTGACTGCACTATCAGCCTTCACGCTGTGTATGTTCCTCATATTAAGCCACATAATTCCAGTAATTTAGTTTATTAATAATATTTCTATTTATAATAATCTATTTTCATTCATTAGCTCACAAAGTATGTTTTACTTCCATCTGAACAAGTGTAGGAGCCAAAATTGACGTAACAGATTAGAGGATGAAGATATATATTCCCATTCCTATGGGAATGTAAGTTGTTAATAGCATAACTTTAGCTATAATTAGAATGTTTTCCTGTACATCTTTTTTTCTTTTTCAGAGTCATTTATCCAGACACCTGTTGGCCCAGTGGCTCATTGTATAACACCAAAAATGCAGAGAATGTGACTTTTTTGGACAGTTCCATGTGTTTGACCCTGGAAGCACATGGTAAGTCTGGTGCACGTCACTAAACAGAAGTTGCTGTGCATCTGCAGCTCAGTCAGGCTGACGCAGTCAATCCAAAATCACAGTGAGCAGACAAATCTGCCCATTGCTTGACAGTGTTACTGACTTTAATGGAGTCTGAATTTCAGCCACTTCATTTGCACACTAAAAATGAGAAAAGACAGGATACCAAGCAAGGTTTACATCTTACTTGTGCTAGTGGTAGGCCTAGGGACAGCAGCCAATAATACTAACTGCGTTTGCAGTTTATGGACATCTGGGACCCAAGCTCCATTCCTTTTGATCTGAGAAAGATTAGTAAGTTAAGCAAGTTTGTCTATAATGCAATACAGTTTTAGGAGGATCTGCAACACATTGCAAAATGCTTTGAGTCCAGAAGTCAAAATAGTAGAAAGCTACAGATGCAGATATATCCTATACATAGCATCACTATCTATGGTCACAAACCCCATCTTGTCTAAATCTCTTAGTCACTATTGCATAAATAAACTAAAATTGTCATAATGAGTATAGAAAAACATTCAATCTACTTTTTTAGATTATGAATGTGATCATTTAGTCAAGAAAAATATGTACCTTATAAAGAAATTTCCCAGATCTCTTTGTATTCTTGGAAATTCTTTCTTTCCTTTTTTTTATTTTACACACATATACTTACACACACCAAAACATGTTTCTCCCAGACTGAGACCTCTTCTACCAGTTTAGCCTAGAGCAAATGCCTGTTACTGAGTTATGAAGCACTGGAAATAGACATTTGTAAAGAAAATGTCGGTGACACTGTAATAACTTTCAAATCCTGTTTCTACAAAACATGCTCTAGTTCTTGTTGTACTTGGAGCAATTCTATTCTGTTTCCTTTACTCCTTAGGTTCTCAGTCTGTCTGTTCTTTTAGGCTGACAAAATCTGCTGAAGCACCTTAAATCCTTTTGTCATGCTGCTCTCAGATCACATTCACTGTGCTGTAGTAATATGATATGTAAAATGTGAAAAATATTTTTCATCCCTCTTATTTCTAGAAGAAAGGTGAAGAAACATCTTGTAGAGGAATTACTGTCAAATTTCATGTCATTTCTTTGTGCATTTTTCATTGCCTAGCTATTTCCTCCTAAATTAAAATAAAATTACTCCTTGTGTTTGTCAACAGATACATTTTTTCTCAATGACAGTAATCTCTCCTATGAAATCTCCTATACAAATGCTCAAAAATACTCCAAAGCGGAGCTTTGGAGTATTGTTGTGCCTGATTCATACAGCTGTGTCTCTGACTTTTTCCCTTTGAGTTTACTAGCTTCTTCTGACTCTTCTGAGTTCATCATGACTGTTAATAGCAACAGAGCCTGGTGTTACATCCTGCTGCTCAGCCTGTTTGAATGCTGCAGCTGCCATGCTGTTCTCTTTCTACCCCTTAGGGAAGTTTACAGCTAGTTAGTCCTGCAAACATTATTCCACTCCCTAGGAAAAGAAACTATTTTCAATTTTTTGTTGTTTTGTTGTTGCACTCTGCTTATTGCCTCTGATATTCTGTCATTGCTGAAGTTACGGTGAGTGGCTTTAAATCCTCATGATGTTTCCTCAAGGTTCTGAGGTTTTATGCTGGCTTTCATGAAGGGCTGATGTATTCTAAGACTGAGAAGTCATTTTCCTTAGTTGGAGATCGATATAGATAAATCCATTCAAAATCTGATGATGCAGGTGCATTGATACAGTAACTTGGCATAAGATTTGGGTATTTTTTTATGCTATGGTCACATGAAAATTGTCGTGTCAGTCCTAACATGAACTAAGTAGATTGGGCATGGTTGTGGCACACAAATGAGTTTTTAGTATATTAAAACAATAAAACAGAGTAGAACGGGAGAAGTGTAGTGAGAATATGACTGCAGATGCATGGATGCACAGGATAAGCTCTTGAGGAGACCCCAGGCAATAGACTTGACTCTCTGGATTGGCTAAGAGAGCACTGCATTGGTTGTTCTGCTATGAAATATCATGGGGATCATATCAGTTAATTGGTAGTATTAATACAGTTTTCTTAATTGCTTAGTAAAACTGTAGATCACATCTTAACAGGTTGTGTGGCAGACTAAGAAAAGGGAAGTGTGTTACTCGGCTAGAAGCAGCATGCCTTGAGCTCTTTGACCCAGTTGTCAAGCATGCAAAGGTGACTCCACTGCAAATTTACTGGTCTTGCAATGGGTATTGGGACTTCCTCTAACACAGAATCTGTGCCAAATAATTCATGAGATTCACGGCTTCATTCTCAAAGCAAGTTTCTCCCACCTGCCCTAACTTGCACTGTTGGGCAGAAAAAGCAGAGCAAATTTTCTAATATATTGCATCAATATAGTTATTAGAGATCATGGATAACCCAAATTCCACTAGTAATAAACAAGGAATTTTCTTGAAATTCCAAGACAGATTGTAGTAACACTAATCATAAAAGCTCTGTCATAGATTTTTTTGTTCTTATCAAATAAATTTATCTTCATAAAAGTGGAAAGGAAAAAGCAGTAATTTTTCAGACAATTTATTCCAACCTTAAACATAAAGTAGCTTCTTCATAAGTATATAAATTAACTACTCTCATACCCCTATAATTATGATTAGTTTTCAGCTTTCAATCATAAATTACTTTCTTGTTTTAAGCAAACATTTGGCACACTTATTTGTAAGATCAGGATTTTAAAACTGGCTGCTTTCATGAAAAGCCAGTAAATCGGTAAAGTTTACTTGCTGTGAAATAAAACCACTCTTCCAACTGTGCTAAAAGCCCTGTTAAAAATATGCCAAAAATCCACATTTAAAAAAAGGAAAAAAAACCCTCCAAACTAAAGAGGGCCCCACAAACCTGTGCTGTAGACCTTCAATATTTAATTCCAAATGAAAATGTGCACAGCATTTTAGCAACTGATCACTATCTGAGAGCAACATATGTACCAAGATCTGAAAATATTTGTTCTGTTACTCTCACTAAGAATACTGATAATTCTGTTGAGGAGATAAAATTGAAATTGTCTGTTGCTGTTATCAAGTTCAGGAGATGTTTCCAAAGAATGGAAACTCCAATTTAATATTTCAACTTTTGTTGTCAGCTCATAAGAGTATTACAATGTATGATACCGAAAATATCCACAAAACAAGGAAGTTCAGAAAAAAAAATTATTTTGTAAAATGTAAAGATGAACTGTTTTGACATTTTCAACCAACTTTGCCTTTTAAAAGTCGGAATATTTTACGTTATTGATTAACACCCACAAAAACTTTTTTGTATTGCTGAGATACGAGATCCATTTATGGATCCACTGAACAGACATTAGGTTTGTGATACTGTCTGTATCTTGTAAAATATGTTTCAATTTCTTTATATTCATAGGGAGAGAAAAGAAAGCAAACAAATCTAATACTACCACAATAATCCTTTTTAAAACAAACAAACAAAAACCCCCAAGGAAACAAACAAACAAAGAGAAACTCACATTTTCTTTCATTAGCGTTTTTCTTCCAGTCAGTGAAAAATCCCCATTAGTGACAAGGAAGGGATTAATAGTGTCTTATGCTTACTGTACTCGACTCCCTCCATCCCTTTTTCCTTTCCCTTTCCCTGTGGTTTTTTCAAGTAACATTCATTCCTATGGAACAGTAGAAGATTTTACCTAAACAACAGTGTGCAGTTATGTGGATACTTAACAACTACTCCAGTTCAATTAGAACATAACGTATGTTTGCATTTCCATATTTTATTCAGAAAATAGGAAAAGCATGAGAGACCCAGCCGGGGAGACCAAAACAACTTGTTTTGATTCAATCGACACCTTTTATTTTAAAATACTGACAGAGCCACACCTAGCAGAACCATTGTAATCAGAGGAGGCTATCCCATGCTATTCTTCTGTCTGGCTGATTAGATGTAACAGCTACTATGAAATGAGCACTTTAGAGATGAAGACTTGGTGATTTGACCACTTAACTTGAAGAGCACTGCTCCATTCTAGACAATAGCAATTATAGCTCTTCTGCTGAGCTCAATAGGGTGAGAAGTGTAAAGCTCAGTCTGTTCCCATCTGTTAAGCAACTTGTACTGTGTTGTGCAATTTCAGAGCTTCACAGCTCAGGCCTTGCTTGGTATGAAAATTAGTTGGCATTTTCACCCTGGTCTTTTCACCCAGCTATACTGTCACAACGACGTGAGTGATAGGGGAGTCTCTAAGGCTCGTAAGGCATCTGCCAGGAATGTGAAACCTCTTTTTGCTCCTTCAGTATGACAGGCCTTCTTCCCCCTCCCGGACATAGTTTGTCCCTCTGCCGTGCTGTGAGTACTTCCAGTTTCAGAGCACCTAGATTAGCACCAATCTGCTGCCACTGCAGCCTTTTTGTTGGGTTATATAGACAAGGTGAGGCAACATCTTGCCACTTTTAAGAAGCAAAATTTAGACTGACTGATGAAATTAAAATGGGATTTTGCTTTAAGTCGCCTATAAAGCCCTAATGGTATGTCTGGACAGAGGTATGATATAATCTGAATACCTAAAATGCCTACACCATTTGTGTTAGGAAGTATGGGCAAAGATTCACTGCTCCCTCACCAGTCAGGTGAAGGACTCACACGCTTGAGTTTTCCTCTGTTTTCCTCCTCCATTAGTCAGTTCCTTTCCCTTTAAAACACAGTCTTTTTTTCCACTGGGTATGAAGGAAGAAGGCAAGAAAAAGGAGAAGTAAATAAAGTTGTCCTGGACATAAGATACCAGTACATGCTAAAGGAGATGTTGCAAAAGGCAATAAATGAAAATATTCATTCACAATATTTACCTTTTTTTATAAAAGAAGTATGTATTTAACAGGCAGAACTGTTCCTGATTTTCTGTTAGTATTGTGATGAGTCAAAGTAAGCCCTGGAAAGCAGAATTCCGTCAAAGATATTTCAGTGTTATAAAATGCAGTGTTTCCTGGGAGGGGGAAAATACAGGGAGGTGAGGGGAGAATGACAACTGCATTGGCCTCTACAACCATTATTCTGTTACTATTGCAAGGACTCTTTTTACACCTGGTCTGCTGTATAGGACCAAAAAGAGACTCCTCTCATCTCTACAGGCAAAAAATTGTGTTCATGAGAGTGCTGTATTCAGGGAAGTCTTGCTGACCTCTGCAATCTGAGAACCTGTCCCAACCCTGCAAGTATAAAACTTCAGTCAGTTTTTGCTGTCATGGAAATCATACTGTAATAACTGAAATACTGAAATACAAATCACTTGTTTCAGCTAGATATGTTTAATAAAGACAGACTGGGTCATTATACTGATGCAATCATTATAAACTTCTTGGATCATCCTCAGCATCCAAAGATTCCAGCATGAAATTGCTAGAATGACAGCATATAAGAAAGACATTTACTCGTTTAAACCTCTGACTGTCAGAGAGTTCGTCTGTAGTCTAACAGATCAATTACTCTTTCATTTTCAACTAATTTCAATTTTTGGTCATAAAGGCTTATTACATACCTTTTGCATACTAAACTAGAGCTCACGCATCACACATGATCACTTCAGCTATTAAGGTAATGGCAAGTAAAAACTCACGGGTAGGACTTTTTTTTCTTTTTTTTTTCCTTTTTTCCTTAGAGAGTAAAATTTAAAAAGTGTGTTAGATTATCAGTTTGAGCTGAGTGTCTAATACAATAAAGAGGTATCCTGAATTCAAGGTTTGGTTTTTAATATTAGGAATACTGAGCCCATTTGGTTACATTTATTTCTGTTCAACTCTAACGTCAGGTGACCACGGAAAAAAAAGTAACTACATATTTTGTATTTACAGGCATTTTCAAATTTAAAAATTTGAATTTTGAAATCCGTAAAAGATGACATGACCTTGCCAACAATTTTAGAATGCTAAAATTGTGTTATTTCTATGAACCTGAGAAGGCAATGTTGACTGTCTTTGAAAACACCTCCAAATGCACAGATCACCTCCAGTTTGCTCCCCATGTCATAAATGAAAGCTGACCATTTCACAGGAAGGTTTGAAGATTTATGATGTATCAAAAATATCACTGCTGTATGTGAAGAAAAGTCTGATCATTGATGTTTATCAGCTTATCATAGTCCTTGAAGAATGAGGGCAGTTAGCTGGTTACAATTATTTTAGTCTTTTTTTGTTTATAGATAATCTCACTCATTCCTCTTAACTCATATAACTGCTGAACACACTTACAAAGTTTTCATATTCAGGAGAGGAAGTAATGTTATTTAATATTGTTTCCAGGCCTTAGAAGGGGATGCTTTCTACTACCAAAACCAAATATTTAAAATTATTCTATATTTTTGTTGTATCACATTTTACAGAGCTGGCTTTGCTCCAGCAAAGGAAATTGTTATCAGACCTGGAAGTTTCTATTCTGTTATTAATGTCATATCAAATTCTTCAAAACTAAAGACAGGCATTGATAGATAATGCAATTTTGGTGGTAATATTAAAAAGCATGAAATTGCACAGACTGGAAAAACATGTGTAAAGCTTGAAAATAAATACTTTCACGCAACAGTTTTTAAATAAATGCCATCATTTTTAGACATTGAAATGCCTTCTCCTACTCTTCGAATTTTTGTATGGATAATGAGATTAACATTAAACCCTGTCATTTATTTGGAAGGGATTGCATTTTAAGCAATACTGAGTAGTTTAATCTTTTTTTTTTTTTCTTTTCCAAGTCACGTGCATGTTCCACAAGTCTTTACTTCTGCAAAGTCATTTTTCCTAATAAACATTTTTGTGCTAGTGTTATGCCCCATATGGCTTTAAACAGACCAATAGTAAGCCATGATTAATAGCAATAACTCTAGTAAGCCATTGATCTAGATGACATCATCACACTAAACCGTCAGCTTCTTGCATGGATTTAAGAAGTGAAGCCTGGTTCATAGCAGATAGAAAAAACATATGGTGAGTTTTATTAGCCTTCCGAGGCAACTTGAAAATCCCAGGGCCTTCTGTGATTGCTTTTTTTCCTATTATATCCACAGCGTTGTAGGAATCATGCCTCGTACAGTAGAGTGATGAGGAGGATGTGGATTATCCTTGCATGCAGAAGGTATATTATGCAGTTAGGCTGTGGTGCCACACTGAGAGGAAAACTCAGACAATAAATGCCACAAAGCATGTGAGCAGCAGGGAGGCCTGAGTGCAGTCCCGGTAAAGTGCTCCAAAGTGAAAATCAAAGTAAGCAGATAAAAGCAGACATTGGTCTGGGCTTTTTAATCAGGCGCCTGGAGCAAAGCAGAGGCAGGAAAGATAAATCTGTGGCTATGTTGTGGCACAGAGGGAGCACTGCAGTCGATCAGGTCAATGTTTATGTTAACTGTGGTGGAAGTCATTGAACATTCACCTTTCACCCTTGCAAATGAATCAGCAGGTTAGAAACTGTTGTTAACTTATGAAATAGCATGCAAACGCTCTAACTATGTAGATGGAAATTGAAAGGCAGGCAATTTGAAACAACCCCTGCCTTAGATGTTGATATAATGAAATGTGTAATGTGAATTTGATTTGGTATTTTGAAACATCCATTTGTGACAAAGTAACTGGCAATTAGAAGAAACATGCACAAATTTGGATTGATATAAACGGCTTTGAACTGAAACAGCTGCATTTTGATAAGTTGAGCTCCTGGTTCTGATCATTGGCCTTTAGATAGTCAAACCTGCAGTTTTTATGAGGAAATAATAATACAAACAAACAAACAAACAAACTACACCCCTATACTTACCTATTTTAAAATTGTCTTCAAAACACCAGAGCAATTATTTTCCTAAGAGTCACACTAAGTTCTCAGGGAGATGGAGGCACACAAATGACTGTCAGCAGAGGAGTCGTCAAACACCTCCTCAATATGAGCTAGAACCTTCCTCAGATGCCCAAATTGGTAGACCATGCAATGTCAGAGGCCATCTGCAGAAGCTTCTGTTTACCCCAGTGATTAATTTTAAAGTGCATAAGAGAGGACCCCAGAGGATCCCCTTCAGCCACACTGTCTAGCACTCCAGAAGTGCTCTCGTCTCAGTCCTTCCAGAAGACTCTTGGGGACATAGCTCCAATCAGTCTGTCAGCTACCTCAAGTATTTTCTCCTTTTTACAAGACAAACTAGCTTCCTCAAGGATGGAGACAAGCAGTTTCAAATCATGTCAGACCTCTTCGGAAATAACTCACTTCCCTGCAGAACTGGTGAAGAGCACACAGTTCAGAGCACTCTGTCCCAAAGGTAAGAAACATCACCTTCAGGCACAGGGAAATGCAATTATTTTGTAAACGTTTGTGGGTGGCATTGCATTATATTTTGAGTTGTTTTGAATTGTTTTGCTGTCTTTCCTCAGATTTTGTCTATTTCCTACATCTAAAGCCGGTCAGCTCTTGACAGTTTCCAAATTGGAAATGTTGATATTCACAATCACTGCATTGTTTGCTCTCAACTGTGAAGATTTCCAGATTTCCTCAGAAAGAACTCTTGAATTCCCTGCTGCACTCTGTTTAAAGGCCACCTGTCCACAGTGTTTAGATGATAGTCACTACCTACTATGATGCAGTACCATGCCTGTGACTAACATAAATGGCACTGATGCCAAGCAGGAGGCAAAGAATAGAGATAGCATCATGTTTATGCTGAGGGAATTTCCTAAGCTGAAAAACAAAAGCCTACACAATTTCTTTCATTCATTATATTTTCTTCATCATCCTCCCCTGAATGCTATGAACATACTATAGCATAAAATCTAAAAAGACAAAACCAACAAATAATGCCCACAGAAGGAGCTGAGTATGGTTGAAGCAGACATGCAGATTGTTTTGACTCCACTGGATACTTGCTATTTTTTTCTCTCCTGCTTGAGTTAGTGTTCAACTCATTAGTCACAAACTGATTGTATTGAAAAACATAGAAACTAATGGAGGGAAGAATCACCTGAATGCAACCACTGTGGCTACATATAGGAAGCCTGTTCCACATTAATAGGGAGTTAGTACTTTTAAAAAGTATTACTAAATTTAAGCTTTTAAGGAAAAAACAAACAAAAAATCAACAACAACAAAAAGCCACAGATGACAAAATATCTCCATTATCTTCAGGGATAAGTACAATGAAATGTAGAAATGCACAATGAAAACATTAACAGTAATTTGAAAAAAAAAAGAGGCTTTGATTACATGGAAATAGGTTTTGGTTCATTTAAGAGATCATTGTGTAAATTACAAATAGCATGATCTGGCCAGACGAAACATAATGATCCAGAAGTTATTAAAGCCAAGAAATGCCATGTCCTTACTTTACAGACATGGTCTGACGTCCTGCAATGATTTAGACATCTTAAGACCAAGAATGTCATAGCTGAAACAATCTCTTTACAAGTTTCCATCACCATGACTGGACAAACGTTGTCACAGTCTATGGTATTTACCTTTCTAAGTCTTGGACTTACAAAGTGGCCAAATGCAGAAAAAAAGACTTAGAGGACAGGAAGACCCTAGATGAGAAAACACATTCTGATTAACACCTTCAGTGTTTACTTATGTTCTTTTTCATAATCATCTGACACTTATTTGAGAAAGGATGGACCAGAAGCTTAAATTATTAAGATTTCTCTAGGAAAACCAAGCCAAACCAAACCAAATCTCATCAAACTAAATCTCTCCCCTGCCCTGCCCCAATTTTCCATCTTTTTTCTTTTTTTTTCCGAAGTATGACTGTGGACTTTACTTTTACTTTTCATTTGCATTCTTTGCAATGATTAGGAGGCCCACAAAGCAGAAGCAGCTCATAAGTGAGGAAGCCCTTTGGGCTTTAGGTGGTGCCAACAACAAAGCAGATGCTGATAGTCAGGAGAACCAGCTCCTTCTGCTCCACAAGGGCATCCTGTCAGGTGTTAGCCTCTGACAATTACATGATGGAGTTACATGGTTTTTGTTAGCAGTATTACAACAGAAGTTCCTTACAATGCCAGTTGCAGAAACAATGCTAGGATTACAAACAGAATTTACCATGTAAGTATTAAACAGGCAAAGAATAGAGAAGATACTGAGTAGGCTGCCTAGGCTGATATTGGCATCTGTTTGTCTGTTGCAGTCTTAGGGATCTTTATTTGCTTGTGGTTTTGAAATGAATCATGTATCTAATTCTGTTTATTTTCCTCTTTTTCATCTACTTTTCTTCTTACAAATTTCATGAAAATAAGCACCTAATATTAATACAGAAGTTGTTATGAATTTAAAATATAAGTAGCCAGGAAATTACAATGTTAATATCTCCAAGACTAATTCTGGTGTAATACTTATACTGCACAATCTGCGTGAAAGCATCTCTCAGCACTGCCAGTAATCCAGAATGCCACATACCATAAGCGTACCGTGATCATTTCAGTGCTCCCATGGGAATTTTGACACTGTAATTGCTTGGCCCATATGCATTTGATTTCTCACACAAAAAGCACAAATAGATGGGATTTCTAACTGCTATAAAATATTATAGCTGGACTGAAATCATTGGACTTATATTGATCCACAAGAACTGAAGCTCTAGTTTAATGTATTTGGTAACTACTCTGTCTTTCCTTGTGCACCAAAGCACCTCTGGACAATAGTTATTCCTTTTACATTGTTGGATCACACACACAGAAAAATTGACCCCGCTATTTTTGTTAATAAGTGAAAAAGCTAATAGCCTATGATCCAAGACAGGACAATCTTAATAGTGTTCATGGCACTTAATTTCACTCCATGAATGAAATTATAATATGGATTCTGAGGCTAAAACTGTGTGGAAGACTTAATATCTGTCTTTGCCATTAAGAAGACTAAAAAGTTTTTTAAGTCACCACTCATTATGGCTGTTGTGGGGAAAAGGAAAGTCTTTGCAGGATATAAGCAGAGAAAATGAGAATCCTGTGGTGAACCAATCTCAGGATAATAAAAGGTTTGGCTGAATCTGGAGATTTGAGATAATCCACATTGAATTAGGAGTTTAACCTCTAATTCAGCATATTCAAATTTTCCAGCTGAGGTGGCTTGATCTTTGACATTGGGTAAACAGAATTTTCTCCACTAAGTTGTTTTTGCTTGTTGGAGTTTTTTTTAGATCAAAAAATAATTCCTACCATATAATACAGACATTGGAAAGGGGTCTTTGTAAAGGAATTAATGTTATATGGCACAGCAGTCCACCTATACTCATTAGATATGGAAGAATGAAATTCTGTTCAGAACAAGTTGAGTGGTAATCAGCTAGTCCATTCATTAATCTGATGCATGGTGACCTGAGAAATTTTTCATCTCCTGCAGTGTTTTAGAAAAAAATTCCTTTTCGGATCTGTTTTACTTCTAGTAGATTCCTGCTTTGAACCTGTTCAAGAAATAATACAGCTATTATCACAATATAAGGACATCACGCTATGAGTGTGTCCAGAAAAGATATACTGGGATTCGATGACTCGGTGAAATACTGTAACTACAATAATGCTGACTCATGGCCTCCTTAGCTACCTGTAGGCAAGTTATAAGTTCAATAACACAATTTTTTTTTTTTTTGCCTAGAAAAAGGGACAATGAATTTTAAATCTGTACTCAAGAAGCTTTAAAGACGAATAAAGCAATAAGAACACTCAGGTATCCTAAGTGTAAAAATGATACAGTCTGAACTGTAATAAATATTTAAAACCCACTCAGATAACCTACTTAAATTTCAGTCATTGTTGAAGAATCGGTCCTTTGCTCCAAAAAAGAAAAAGAAAAGACCTTTCAACAGCTCGGTCTAAAGGTGCTTATTCATAACCAGACAATAGACATGGGGAACAAACCACATCCTCCCTCGTTTGGAGGAAAGGAGGCGCTAAATGAATTCATGAAATCCAGACTGAAAGCGAAGCAGAACATCTAAACACCAACTGTGGGCCGAATTATTTGGTATTTATTAGCACACATACTAATAGCTACATGATGACTTCTTCAAAATGTATTTATTAATGAAAGCAAAGACGAGGAAGCTTTCTCTTTGGAAAATATTTGAGCACATCTGCAGTCATGTAGCTACAGATCATATCATAAATTTTATTTGCTCTTTCCTTTCTTGGCTGCCAAGATTTGTATGAAAGCATCTTGCTTGCATGTGCTAGGAAAGTTTTTATTCTATCTATTAAACTCTAGATTTATTACTCCACGGCTAAATATACTCATTATGTTTTTCTAGCGTGTAGCGAATTCACCATTCTTGCTTTCCATATGCAATACACCAAACAAACAAACAAAAAATATCAAAAGTAGGTTTTTTGTGAGTGAGGAATAGACAAATTGGAAGAATTTCCAGTCATTATTTAGAAGGACAAAACATTAGTAGTGATTCTTCATTATTAATTTTAGTTTTCATGTATGTTAAAGGAGATTAAGCTCTTAGTATTATAGTGCATTCCATTAAAATCCTCAGCATCCTCAGTTATTGAAACCAGTTTCAATCACTCATGCAAGGTAACAGTTTAAAGAATTAAGAGGTATTTCAGGGATAATATTCTACTAGTGTAAGGGCTGCAATTTTTATCCCTTCAAAAATAATGCCAAAGGTAACAATTGTTTGTAAAAAGTTTAATAATCTTGTCCCTAATTGGGGGTGGAAATAACACGAGCTCACACACATGTGCATACACACACATACACATGTCCTGTATTAGAAGGCTCCATGTCCTCTTTGTTTCACTGAGTGTTCACAGCTCTTGTCCCCAGGAAGGAATTTCTTTCTAATGGTCTGAGTGTTCAAAGACAACCTTCAGTTAAAACAAAAGCAACGTGTTGGGATTTTTTTCTTATTTCCTGCCTGAAAGTGTTGCTTGATTTTATTTCAGTATGAATTGTCATATATGCATAAGTCAGTACAAGTTTTCCCCTCTTCCATGCATTTTAAGGTCAGAAAGAACCACTACAGCTGGCAGTTTTGTCCTCAGTATACCTCAGTCTCATCTAGTAAAGTCTCTGTTAGACCCAGCCTGAGCTACAGCACAATGATTTTTGATTTAAGACTATCCATAACACTTCCATAAGAGTTCTAGCAGTTAATAGCTGTGGCTGTTTATAATCTGCACCTTATTTCTGCTCCCTATCTGCCCCAGTGCTTTGTGGTAATATTTCTACTGCTTGTACCATGATTACTTGCAAGAATACAATATAAACTCATAAAGTGAATTTTCATCAATACTTTAAATGTTTCTAAAATACAGAGGATCTAACCACAGACCTATAATGAGTTTTGTTTCATCCTACCAGAGATTCAATACTTTGTGACACATAAATAGTATGATTTACTCTGGAGATATGCACTGTGGAGTTTCCTTTGCATACAGGATGAATTTTCTAAGAATTTACTAATAAATCTTCTAGTTTCTGTATCTCCAAGAAATAAAAGGCTTTCTTGTCTTCCTCCAGGGTTTTCCAAGCAAGGAAATAATATGGGCAACATAATTTGAATAAAGTTAAATCTAATTGATTTTGTTTCTTTTGTTTTCT
The DNA here is from genome assembly GCA_018881555.1 of Amblyornis subalaris. NCBI lineage: Eukaryota > Metazoa > Chordata > Aves > Passeriformes > Ptilonorhynchidae > Amblyornis > Amblyornis subalaris. The sequence continues at coordinate 2,293,057 of JACAXG010000117.1, read as the reverse complement.
TTAAGTAATCAATTTGTAGTGAGGGACTGATTATTTACTTTTACTGTTCAATTTCCTTTAATTAAACTTTGATGTTTATCAAAGTTTTTTCTATAACCTGGCACTGTGGTAGCACTGAGAAAAGACTATATTCCCCTTTGTGGGACATACAGACATTGACTCTGAATTGCCACCCTCTGGTGACATCTTATCATCTAAAAAATTGATACCTCCAAACAATACATTCAAAGAAATCAGGCTATTTTTAGCAACAGACTGAAAACACGTCATGGTTATTTTAATTATACCACAGGAAAGCTTCATTGTTAATAGGCAACACCTAAGACATCTTTTCCGCCCACCTCCAACTCAGGCAGAAATATGAAAACATCCATACAACCTTCTGTAAAATACAGATGAAAGTGAAATGTACACAAATCTGACATTTTGAAGTAATTTTAAGTGTATCTGAAATGATAAACTAAGACTGCATATGTACTGTAGAGCATCACCATAGGTCTAGTGGTCATTTTCCATGAATCCTAAATATGTAAGCTCTTCTGCAAGATGTCTACATTTTTGGAAAAGATTTCTATTTTTCCCTTTGTTAAATGTTACTCATAAGTTCAATATTATTACTCTTATGTTTCTGATACACATACTGCATTTTAATTCAAGTCTTGCATATTTCCTGCTAAGAAATTCTACATCTACAATTACAATTATTTATGCTATGACAACCAAGTCATGTCGTGTAATTTATATGCCACCGGGATCAGTGTGTTTTATTCTAGCAGTATCAGTAGGTAGCAGCTAAGTGTACACGGAGGCATTTTGTTCTGCAGGCTGGATATCCTCCTGGTCAGTGTGCTGGTTCCAGAGATAGTCTTGTTATGCATCCCCAGCCACAATTTGAGTTAACATTCAAGGCCCTTAGTTTCCAGGCTGCCAGAGGCTGAACTCATTGGTGAGATAAATTATCCCACCCCTCAGGGACAGAAACAAGCCACCTGTCACTTGTCAAAGAACCAGCACTAGTGCAATGGTACCTAATGTCCCACCATCCCACCCGCAGGCAAAGTGGCTGTTATGAAAGTGTAGTCATGGATAAATGTGATGGAAAATACGCTAGGATGAGAAGGATTTAGATAAATGAGACCAGGTACAATTAGTAGCAAAATGTGCTGCCAATTGCTTTATACAGAAAGCTTTTAAAGTGGCAGTGACCTTTTTTTCTTACCGAATTACACTTAGAGAGACTTCTGTGTACCGTATTTCTATGAAATTTATATCTTACCTCTTGCTAGTCAACCCTCTGTTGTTTCTGTCAAGGCTGACACTCATTTAGTTTGTGTTTTCCTCAGTTTTGGGGAATGTGTTTTTCACTCAACTGCGAGCAACGAAACAGGGCCACACTGCCCTGAAAATAGACACTCCTTATCAGGTTTTCCAATTAATCAGATCCAGAAGATTAGCAGCCACAGGAGTTACAACGATTGCACTATGTTCTATTGGCATTATGAGAAGATAGTTTCAGTGAGCGCCTCTTGAAATTCAGCTCCATTTGTGCTCCACACTAATAATGACTTCAATTGACTGAAACCAGCAAAAAATATCCAGTTAAGTGTCATTACATGACTTCAGTTAAATGCTTGCTTTGAAAAGTCTCTCAGAAGATATTAAGTTTCAGTGAGTTTACTGCAACATGCTGTGACCGAATGTTTAATTCTAGAAGATGCACTGTCATTTTAAAGCAGTAGCCTGTGCCGTTACAGATTAATTACTAATTTTAGATTCTAGGCTGTTTCTGTGGAAATTAAGAAACTTAGTGTGACAAAAATTGCCAGAACACAAAATAAAAAAAGTCTTGAAAACAGATTAATTACAGCGCAGTCTGTCTGTATCACAGCTTCAGGGACATGATATGTGAAACAAAGCATAAGCTTTATACATTAACTTAGACATAAGTCATGCATCTTTTGTCTTCACATTGTGCAAACACAGACTCATAATGTAAACCAAGATGAGATAGCACGTTCCAGCCTAACACATTTTTGTCTGAACAATAGTTAAACATTTGCTTGATCCTATATTCTACCACAGAAAAATGCAAACTTGGTTTTACAAAGGTGATACTGTCTTTAAACTGGTGAATGGCAGGGCATTTAAAACAAAACAAAGAAAGGAAAATAGCAATATAGAATAAAGATGGAAGGTGGTGGTCTAAAGAAATTTGAGAAGCAATTATATCATAAAGCAAGTCAATTTTCAGTGTCTTTGTGATTGCACATTCCAGGCTACCCTCCTAAAACCTTAAGAATTCTTACCTTAGTTATCTAATGACTAATCCATTTGACATCACAAATCTGTATTGAAATGTTTACAGAGCTTTAATTGGTTTAATTGATTTAATTGGTTTATTTGGTTTAACAGGTTTTATAAAGTAAATCTCATTTGAACATGTTATCTGTCTCAATTTTATAAGCCTCCATGACAGCCACTTCATCCACCAGTTCCCTCAGGATGTGTAAATGCATCTTATCGTGTTCTGTGGACTTGTGCACCTTTGGTTTCCTTAAATGCTCTTGAACCTGATCTTCTGTTATGTTGGTGGTTCTACATTCTACCTGTCCCTCTCTTCCTTTTCCCTTTGTGCCTTGGGCAGGGAGGCTGAAGCATTTGCTGGTAAAGACTCAGGAAAAAAAGTAATTGCACATCTCAGCCTTCTCCATATTCTTGGTAGCAGTGTCTTCTGTTACCTTCAGGAGAGAAATTACATTTTCCTTACTCTTTCTTTCACCACCAATGTACTTTTAGAAGCTTTTCTTGTTCCCCCTGACATCTCCAGCCAAATTTAACTCTATCAGGCTTTCAGTTTTCAGCTTTCATAAGCTGTTTCCTGGCTGCTCAGACAATCTCTCTATTCCTCCCAGGCTACCTGTTCTTGCTTTCATGCTCTGAAGGCTTCCTTTTGTACTTGAGTTTGTCCACATAAGCCTACTGGTGTTTCTGTCTGATTTTCTCTTTGTTGGGGTGTCATTACACCTGATGGAGGAGGTGACACTCGAATATTAATCAGCTTTCTTGGGCCTATCTTACCTCCAGGGCTTTATCCCAAGGTACTCTACAAAGCAGATCCCTGAAGAGGCCAAGTCTGTTCTCATAAAGTCCGGGATAGTGACCTTGCTGTGGACCCTTCTTGCTACCCTAAGGATCTCAAACTCCACTGATTCATGGTCACTGCAACCCAGGCTTCCCTTGAGCTTCACTTTTTCCCCCAGCTCCATCTATCGTCTTGGTGAGACAAGGACCAGCATAGCACCTATCGTTGCTGGATCCTCTATCACTTGGAGAAGGAAGTTATCATCAATGCTTTACAGGAACTTCCTGGATTGCCTGTGCCCTGCTGTATTGTCCCTGCACCAGATACTGGGGAGGTTGAAGTCCCCCAGGGCTTGTGAATGTGAAGCTGGTCCTCTCTCCCTGTAGAGGGACTGATCTTCTTGGTCTTGCTGGTCGGGTGGCCTGCAGCAAACTCCCACTCTAATGTCACCCGTCCCTGCCGTCCCTTTAGTCCTGACCCATTAACTTGATCAGCTCCTCAGCCATCCCCAGGTAGAGCTCTGTGCGCTCCAGCTGGTCACTGACATAAAGAGCAACAGTGACTCCTCATCTCCTCCCTGCCTGTCCTTCTAAAGAGCCTGTATCCTTCCATTTCAACACTCCATTCTAGGACTAAAGAAGTATACGAACTATCCCACCACTTCCCTATGATGCTGCTAGATCACAGTCCTGCAGGTGTGTCCACATCCCTGACTCCTCTTGCTTATGTCCCCAGTGCCACCTGTGTTTGCATGGAGGCAGCTAAGCCAGCCTCCCTACGAAGCCGGCTTACTGGAGAGTGGCTGGAATTCCTTTGTGCTGCCCTTCAAGTGCTCTCCTGTGGACCTGCAATCCCTCTCCAGGCTGTGGGCATCTCTTACTGGCCCTGGCGTTAAACTGGTAGGAGTGGGATGGACTGAAGTTCCCCTCCATTGGCAACTATTCCTTCTGTATTGCTTTACTGTTTCTCTTGTACAAAAACACAAGTCAAGGTTCAAGGAGCATTAAAACAAAGAACAGAAAGCAAAGGAAAACTGAGGAGTTTATATGTTTTTATATTTAGCATCAGGCCAACATTAGTCACCTATTCCTCAGCATATCCTTTGAATTAATTGAAAAGATACAGTTGTGAAATTGGAGCTTAATCTTCGGAACTGAGTTTGATGGAAAACAATGAAAGCACCTTATTCTTCTGGGAAAAAAAATAAATAATAAAATTTAAAAAGAAAGGAGTGTTCACAAGGAGCTGACAGACAGACAACAAGGAATTGACCACCAGAAAAAGGAAAAGGGTCAATTTTGAAAGACCTTTAAAGAGAAAGCCAAATGTGCTTTGCAGTTTGTTAGGTTCCTGACAAAGCACAATGAATCGTAGAATTTTCCCTTAAAAATGAAACGTGTTGTGTCATAATTTGCTAAAATACGCGATTAAACTTGATGTGTTTAGAGGAGCAGATGGCTGTGCTTCCAAGTGTTCTCCCCCTGGGTTTTCAAATAGCAGAGGAAGCAGGAGGGAGAAATAAAAAAGCCTATCAGTATGCACTCATACAGCTTAAATTCTAAGCTCCACAATCAAGAATACTGTGTACTGAGTAGAAATTTTCTGAGTTTCATCTATTTGTAAACAAAATGTTTAAAATATTTTCTTTAGCTACTTATTATTTATGGGTGTCAAACCTGGTCGCTCTCATCTTCACTGTATCATGAATGGAAGTGATCCTGGGATTTGTAATAGGAAGAAATGTCTACAAAGGGAAGAAAGAAGTATTTTCTTCTTTATTTTTTATTTCTCCATCATTGTCAGTACATTTGAGGAAGAGTTACACATCTTCCAAGGAGCTACATTACTGAAAAAAAAACATTTGTCTGCTTACTTTGAAGTGCATTTGTGGGGAGATATAACACCAGTCCTTCATGGCTGTCCTGGCTTCCAACTGATTTCTTACTGACATTAAAAGTGACCTTTAAAAGGTCAAATGGTTTGGTTCCTTGTTTCCCCAGAAAATGCCATTTTCCCAGCATGATACCTCAGAAATTGCAATCAGATTTCTGTTCTGTTTCACAGAAAGACAGACTCTAATTTCAGAGCTCACCCTGTTTTGCCTAGAAGAAGATAGTCTGCAGACCACCTGGCCTGCTCTTTTCCTGAAGCAAATGTGGGCATGGCAGCGGAGTAACAACGGGTTGGTCTGTCAGCCATTGAACAAGAAACATAAAGGATTCATTCACTGACAATTAGGTTATTACACTGTAGGATTTTTTCTTCAGCAGCATAGCATTACAGCTCCAGAGGTGCTCTCCAACTCAAATTCCTCAACAATTCTGGGATGTTACTTTCACTGAGAACTCCAGATGGGTGCTTTTTTTTTACAGTGCAATAAATACAAAAATTGCCTACATTTTGGTTTCCTAGGTTTTGGAAAGTGTGAAATGCTATACTTTTTCATCAGTACAGGAAGGGAGTTCTTTTGGTGGTGTGATATTTTGTCTTCGCTGTTGCATGTAAATGCATGATAAACTGCTGAGCAACGGTGCTGAGTGGGGGTCACGTGGCTCTCACTGAGTACCTGGTCTCTTCCATCTTCACTGCATCATGAATTCAGAAGTGACCATGGGATCTGTAAAAGGAAAAGACATCTACAAAGGGAAAGAAGGTGACCAGTTTGGGCTAAGGCAGTTCTGTGCATGTTGGTTTGGCTTGTTTTATTATCTCCTGCAAATATAAACCCAGATCTGCAAAGAGAGACACATTTCCAATAGAGGCTTTAACTTACTGCAGTCTGGGTGGATCTCCTACCAACAAAAGGAAAATAGAATTTGGAAGCCCTAGAGCATCTGTACAGACAGAAGTAAAAGGTTAATAAGGCTGTGCTCAGTCTGGCCATTAAACTTCTTATGGGATTTAGGTCTTATTTTCTTGTCCCATTCCCATGTGAGTTCACATGTCCTGAAATTCACTGAGACTGTCTGATTACATTCACTGAGAGTGTCTGATTCTTGCTTCAAACATAGCTACTGAAAAAGACATAAAAGTCTCCCAGAACAGCATGGCTGTTCTGAGTAGAGACACTCAACTCATTTCTGGAAAAGATTTAACATTAGAATCCCCCCCTATAAAAAGTTTAACACAGCCAAACAGGAAAAACGTGTCACTGCCATCCTAGACAGTGCCCTGCTTATGGTGTCCCCTGCATTGAGTCTTCAGCCACTCAGGCTTGCATGCTCTGGAGATCATGATGGTTTGTCTCTAACATCACTTTGGTACTTCCTTGACCAGCAGCTAAACACAGAAGCCCAGTCCTGCTAGTTAAAAGCATGCCTTGCACTGGTAAGTATGGTGCAAATAAGTAGAGCCAACCAAGCCACTGTGATTTATTCCTGGAGGATATATGAGTGATTCAAGGATGCTACAGAAACCTATCAATGTGAAATCAGATCTGAAGAAGTGAAGAAGAAAAGATGTGTTTCTTGGAATAATTTCAGCTAGAATAATCAATCCCAAGGTTTACAGGATTTAATAAGGATTTAATAGGGCTTCTGTCCCGCTGCACCTCTGAAAGGTTAGCAAACCATTTAAAGAAGTTAAGCTGGACAAATCCTTCAAAGCTCTGAGTTTGCAGTGCATTAACCCTGGCATATTCCACCTGCTTTCAGTGTGTATTATTGTATCTTTGTACAATTCATTGTTTCTCCTACTAATGAGCATATTCCTAAAAACTATACTAACATACTATATAGCAGTTTATCCTAACACAGTATACATCTAAATGATGCTATATGAAATATTAAAAACAACTGGAAAATAACATTGAAAAACAGATCACCAAATCTTACTTTATTTTCTGAGACATCCAGCCTCACTGACTGGCTCATCATAGCTGTCTTTGTCCTGTCAAGCAAACGAACAAAAAAAGCAAGATAAGGAATGCATTTTTCTTCTTTTAGATTTGAATGGGGAAACCATCCTTATTCTGTAAAACACAGAATCACACAAAATGTCTCTAAATCCAAGTCTTTGTGTCATTCAACTGAAGGCTTTGCCTTCAATGAATTACCAAAGTTGTGTGTTGCAGCCTTATTTCCTCTGAGTCCCTTCAGTATGAAAAACACTTTGGACATTAAAGCTAAAATTTCAGTTGTGTGTTAGGGGGTTTTTTTGCATTTTGGGGCTGTTTGTTTGTCAGTAATTGTCTTTTAATTCAGAGAAACATTCGTGGTTTTATCTTCTCTTTTTTAGTTAAGAGAAGCTATGCAATTACAATTTATGTTACATCTTTTCTCTGATGAACAGTTGCTTTTTCTTGGAAAAGTGGTTGCCTGAATGTTTTCTTTTGCTCTTTTCTTGCTGAACAGACTTTTCTACAGAAAATATTTACCTTAGGAAAGGTAATTATAAGCCATCACATTTATTTTGTTTCCCCCTGTAGCTGTTAATACAAAGTTCAAGCAGTCTTCCAGGCCTGTCAAAAACACACACAACAAAAAAAATACTCCTGCAACCAACTCAAAACAAAGGAAAAAAAAAAGAGAATGTGTACTATTGAAAAATTCAAAAGGTCAACTTGGTCACTGAAAGCCTGTCTTATTGAATAATCCCCCTGAAGAATAAAGATAATCTAAAATTACATTTTACACAGGGAACCAATAAAACAAAGTACACAGGTGTAGTCAACATGAGATTAGGATAGTAACAACAGAATAGAGGAATAAGAAGTGTTGTCTTACATCCCAGATGGGACTGTTCATATAAGAATTTGTAATATTTTTTCTTTCAAAGAAAATATTTTGGTCTGCAATAGTGATACAAGAGTGATGAATTGAGGGGTGTTGATAACATCAACATAGAATAAGCATTGTTTCCTTTGCCAAAAGAAGAAATTGAACAAATTAACTAGATACATGTTTGTACCAATGACATTTTCAAAGGCTTAGAAAATTTTTGTTGTATTTTTTTCACTTGGCTCATTTGTGACCACAAAAACGTAGTAAAAAACAGAATTATACTAATCTGGTAAAGCACAAACACATAGGAAAAACTTGGTGTAAGACATTTCACTGTTTTACACTGATTTCTAACATTCCTGATTATTTTCTACATGCACTCCTAATTCAGCTCTTCCTGATATGGCAGTGAACACATTCATACCCAATTAAAGAGCAAATGAGTTTTGAAAAACTTGCCCTTAAGTGAACCTGAACTAGAAACAGATTTATATTTTTCAGAAAATGTGTTGGAATATTGAGCCCTTGCAGGAAATTCCTTGCTTTTCATTAAGACACTCTCAAAGGATAAGATGAAATAACTTCCTTAGGACTCTGACCTACATCCAGCCCAGCTGGATGATCAAGAGAAAGTTCTGCATGCACTGAACTCAACAGCATGTCTGCCTACCTTTATACAAGTAACTCAGTCATAGCAAATCATTGATTCATTACAATTGAGCAAAATAGAACTTTTATGTCAGACATCGAATTTAGTTTCTAGTTGTGTGTGTGTGTGTGTGTGTGTGTGTTAAAAAAGCCTTTGATAAAAGGAAGAATGAGAAAGAACATGGGTTGTAAAGGGGCTCATAAAATGCAGAATCAGAATTTGGACCCAAACTTTCAAAGACTTATGAGTGCACAAAAGAGAGATGAAAATCTAGCAGTTCTTTTCATTAAAAAAACCTCCAAACCTCTCTGAATGAATTATATGTCGTATAAATACCCAAAGTATAGAATATGTTACCTATGAAACACAGTCCACTCTGTGATTTATTATACTATTTTTCCTGCAATGTAAATACTTCACTATTATAGCTCAATGGTGCACAAATCCAAGGAACAAAAAAGTCAACTGGGAGAAAAGGGGAAAAGAGCACCCTTTCTTCACTTTATAACACACAGTATGTCTATTTTGCAAAGCAAAATTTCCAGAAAAGCAGCACATGTAATTAATATATTGTGTCCCTATGGGAAACAACTACAAATATGTGCCCCAAAAAGTAACAAGGCAGTTATAAACCTTTTTTCAGCAATTCAATAAAAAGTGCAAGCTCTTTCCAGGAGATCCCAAATGTCTCATGTCTCATATGCCAGTTCTAAGACCACAGATAATCTTTTTTACATGATCATATTCTCACACCTGCATGGAAAAACCTTTTGAAAACTTTAATAGTGTTTTGGGGGGAAAATACACATTATATCAAATTGACATCTTTCCTCCAGGTGTTTTTTAATTTCTTGGGTTAAGACCAATATTTTTTTCTATTTAGAGGAGATATCTTTTCAGGAATAAGACACACACAAGAAAGCTTTAATTCAAATTCTTTGTTTTCAAACAAGGTAATTGTTTTCAACCTGAGATACATCACTAATGAGCAAAGATAGATAACGTGAGCTTTGACCTTTATCTTGAAATTAAACTCACGTGGGCTGACCTTAGGTCAATACAGACACCATAGCCAAAAATAACCCCCAGACACCTACTCAGGAGTTTTAATTCTAATAAAGTCAAATAAGACCAAGACTTCCCTGCATACTTCTGTAAGTCCCAGTGTTTCCAACAGATGCAATGGAGAGGCCAGAAAATTTAGGCTGTATGGAACATGTTTTGCATAATTTCTCAAATTTTACCTGTTGATTATGAAGAATATGTTTACATCATCACATATAAAAAAGTTTTAGCCTATTGCTCTTCTCTCCTACAAACAAAAAGTGCCATGCTGTTGTCCCTACATGTTAGACAAGCGTCCGTAAAATGCAGCTGAAGAAAGAGAAACAGGAAAGAGACAGTAGAAAGTTAATTCCTTAAAAGAAACTGGAAAGATTAGAGGACCAAAAAAAGAGCTATCTTTAAGGATGAAAATGAAATTTCCAAATAAGATTTAAAAGCCACTAAAAATATTTTTATTTCTTTTATCTCTAACACACTCAAAAGACATAGAATTTACCAGAACTTGAATAATTTTCTCTGTAACGTTGGATCCAGTGTGAAAAACATATTCCAATATGTCAAAAGAAAAAAAAGAAGATAAGGTGTCTATCAAATATAAATTGTGCATTATAATGGTTTAGGCTTTAATGTGGCACAGCTGATGCAACAATCATTTCTACACTCCTGTTTATTTCATCAGAAAAATACGTGAGATTTCATCCTTCTCAACTGCTGAACTTATTTTTTTGTGGTCAGTAAACAGAAACCCAGGGCAGTATCTTCTTCCACAACTGTTGGCACTGCAATTCCTCATACAGACAATTCCATCTAATAGACAAGGCAGCTGAGGGACAGCTTGTTCGAGCTAGTAGGGATCCATATTCCCTCAGAGATATTTAAAAAAAAGAAAACGGCTCAGATACTAGAGCAACCCTTAGTCTTCAGTCTGCATTCCCATACTGAAAAGATAACAAAAAATCACATGACCTGACTCAGGAGTTTTGTATGATCATGGTTTATCTGCACCCAAGACATGACCCTGATTGCTAGTTAGTTCCAGAACAGAGTTCAGTATCCTATGGCCGTCCCCCGAGACATGCAGCTCCAAAAATATTTTCTACCATGTGAAAGCTTCTGGTTTTTTCTCTCTTCTTTTAGAATTATTGAGCTGTTGCTAACCCCTGCACATAACATTCCTTTTTCCTTTGCAATGAGAGTTTTACAAGAGTGTTTAAGGTGTAGAGTGAGTGAATATGCACAACAGACAAATGGCCTTTGGATTTAAGAGTCCCCAAGTACTCTCAAACATGAATGGCTGAAACATCTCCAAAGAAATCATTGCAAACTATTGGATTACAAACCTCCCTTGAATTTGGATAAAATTAAGGAAATTTGAGTATGCTGAAATAGAAAATAGTGTCTCATTTAAAGCACCCTGGAATAAGAGATCCATATCTGATATGGAAAACTCATACACATTTTCAAGTAAGAAAAAGGTGAAATCAAGTGAGAAAACAATTTGTTATTCTTGCTTTATACAAAAATTGTATTTTTTTGTACTAAAAATATTATTTCTTATCAGTTATACAAAACTGTTTTAGAGAAAATTGATTATTTCTATTAATTAATGACCATGCCTAATTTTTAATTGCTGTTTTCTTTTAGAAAAAAAAAATAGAGGAACCTTGAAACAGGCTTTTTAAATTAAGCTAATCAAAGCATATTTAACCAGGTAGAAAATATTTGGCTATTTCCATTCGCTGTAAGTTTAAACGGAGCTTTATCTTTTTCATCCACCTCCATTCTGAAAATCAGAATTAAAAATATATTTTCCTCAGCTCCTGAATGTCAGAATTGATCACAGATATGCATGTGGTGTATTATCTGTGCTACTAGCACAATCAGGTTTCAGAGACACAGGACCAGCCTGGAGCAGAAAGCCTGCTGGATCACATGATCTTCTGTACAGACAGATGACCGAATGAGTTACATGCAGATTCCCAAGATTAAGTCAGAATATCTTGGCCTTTTAGCATCTAACCTAGACCATTACCATTATTTTTAACAGAGTTCTTATGTGTGAATAATCTATACCATCTGTTGAGCATAAAAAACTAGTAGGAAAAATATAACCTGGACACAGAAGTATTACTTTTACTGGTGTATTTTATGAACAGATGCTCAGAGTAAAATTCAATTCCTGGAATAAAACCTTTATTCAGACGGAATCCGAAGATCAATAAACTATGACTGTTCTCCCACATCCTAACCCTTCAAAAGGCTGACTATGAGAAAAATCCTTATCAATTATGCTCTATGAACAGCTAAATTACATAGGAAACAATGTCTTTTTTTTTTCCTTTGGTGATTTTAAGAACTAGGTATGAATATTTGAAATACTAGAATGACAATGCCTAAAAAACCCTGTTTGACATGGTACAAGTGCAGTAGGTACACACACAATGGAATAAGAAGGGCAAAGAGAAAAAATAAAAAGGCAACAAATTAAGAGGCTAAACTCTATATCTGGATGTTTACTGTCATTTGAATCATGGCTAACCAGACTGTTACTCATCTTACACAGACATGAAGGTTCAGTGATTTTCCTACAACAGTCAGATGCTTCTGTGTGAGGTTTGGTATTCAGTTGCATGTGAGACTACACAGTGCAAAACAAACAAAAACATGGCAGACAGCCTTTTGTGCACCCTGGTTGCACCCTTTCAGGATTTCATGACTCTTTCATTGTCTACTCTTTCTCCTGTGGTTAATCTATAGAAACCTGTGCATTACATATGGGATCTGACAAAGACCAAGAGGATAAAACTAGCTTCTCTCATCAGTTTGTGACTGCAAATTTTAACTATAATCTGTCATCAGTGTGGTGGGCTGACCTTGGCTGGATGCCGGGTACCCGCCAAAGCTGCTCTATCACTCCCCTCTGCAAGAAGACAGGGAAGAGAAAATATAGTGAAAAGTTCATGAGTAGAGATAAGAACAGGGAGAAATCATTCACTGATTACCATCATGGTCAAAACAGACATGACTTGGGAAAATTAATTTAATATGTTACGAAACAGAATCAGAGCAGGATACTAAGAAGTAAAACAAATCTTAAAAAACCCGTTCTCCCCATCCCTACCTCCTTCCCAGGATCAACCTCCTTCCTGCCAGAAGCACCGGGAGATGGGAATGGGGGTTATGGTCAGTTCATCACACGTGGTTCCTGCTGCTGCTCACGGAGAGGAGTCCTTCCTCTGCTTCAGCATGGGCTCCCTCCCACAGGAGACAGCTGTCCGTGAACTTGTGCAGCGTGAGTCCTTCTCACAGGATAGAATTCACAAACTGTGGCAACATAGGTCCCTTTCCACGGGGTGCAGTCCTTCAGGAAAAGGCTGCTCCAGCTTGGGTCCCCAATAGGGTCACTGGTCCTACCAGGTAACCTGCTCCAGTCTGGGCTCTTCTCTCCACAGGTCTGTGGGTGTCTGCCAGGACCTTCCAGAGCAGGCTCCCCACAGGGTCACAGCCTTCTTTTGTGCATCCACCTGCTCCAGCATGGGTCTCCTCTGGGGGCTACAGGTGGATCTCTGCACCCCTATTAATCTCCATGGGCTGCAGGAGCACTGCTGCCTGACCATGGGCTGCACCACAGGCTGCAGGGAATCTCAGCTCAGGAGCCTGGAGCACCTCCTGCCCCTCCTTCTCCACTGATTCTGGTGTCTGCAGAGTCATTGCTCTCACATATTCTTAATCCTCTCTTCTCTGAGTACAATTATGTCTGCACACTATTTTTTTTTCTTTCTTTTTTAAATGTGTTATCACAGAGGCTTTACTACCTTCTCTGACTGTCCCAGACTTAGCCAGCAGTGGGTCCATCCTGGAGATGGCTGGCATCAGCTCTGTTGGACATGGGAGAAGCTTCCAGCAGCTTCTCAGAGAAGCCACCCCCATAGCTTCTCCCATCCCACTAGCAAAACCTGGCCATGCAAACCCAATACAACAGCTACGTAGGTGTTTTGAGTTTCTTTGAAAGGTATCCTGCTTGACTACATTTGACATGTGTGATCCAGGGTGTCTTTGCTCCCAGTATGTTCAAAATGAGAGTGAAAATGAAAATGGACTTGTTGCTATCATCCCTTTTCCTATGAAGTCACCTGTTTGGGTTTCTTACTGAAATTGGACTTTTGCCCTGATCCAGTGACAGGATTTGGCACCCTGTTATATCCACTGGTCATGGACCTCCCCTTCCAGACTGAGCTGTGCCAGATCGTCACAGGAAGGTGTGTGGTGGACTTCAACCCCCATGACAAGCAGATGGAGGCTTTATAACTGATGGTGGAGGCAAAAAAGGACTTAGGGACACATGAAGTAATAAATGTAGACAAGCTGATTAAGTACTGCAGAACACTTTACAGGGATGCAGTGGTAAAAATGAAATTGCTTCAACCATGGTCATGCTATTTTTGTGCTGTTAGCATTTGATTTAGTGCTTTGTGCACTATCTTTAATATACCCTAATGTTAACCTAATTTCTGTTCATCTCATTGAGGTACCTAAGTCTTTTATCTAGAAACATGAGGTTTTATCTCTTAGTAATTGTCAGAGGAGCCATTTTTCTTGTTCTCTTTCTTGCCCCAAGACATTTCTGTTACTCGCCTTTCCTTTCCCCAGACAAAATTAGGCAGAGTCTTAGAAGTTCGTTAGGTTACTTTTATTATATTCATATTATATTCACACAGTTAGAGATACAATGAGAGAACAAAACACTTACATGTGTAATCACTAATTAGGAAAAAAAGAGAAAAAAATATTGACAAGGTTGACTTACAGAGTGAAATACATATTTTTGTGCAACCAGAAAAGGCTTTGCTGGATTAGTCTGGAGCAAACTATTTTATAAAAATTAATGTTCTTCCATAAATCCTACCATTGTTAAAACTTTTCGTAAATTTATTTGCTAAAAAACATGTTCACCGAGGGAGTAACAAAATCTTGAAACTCTCTTGGTCATTATATCAAGACTATGCATTATTTGGCAAATTTTAGAAATACTGAAGTACTTCTATGACAATGCTTGTTTTGGTAATTTTCTATAGATTATTAGGACAAAAATATATGTCCTTCTACTGTACAGTCTTTGAAACTGACTTTCTGAGAAGGTCAAAATTTTGGGGAAAATTTAGTAAAGTTAAGCAATTCAATCAAAATTATTGCTTGTATAGTATTTTTTGCACAGATTCCAAGCTAAATTATTATTTTTAAATACTGAAAGCTAATTGAAAGACTCTGATATTTTTATGTGCCTGCGATTTCGTAGAGATTTATATCATGGCACAATATTTTACTTTTGAATTCTGTATTGCACTTTTCTTATTAGAGCACCACAAGTACTAAATAACAGCTTAAAACTCTAAAGAAAAAGAATTAACAGAACACAGCTGTTCCTGAAGACAAAATGCAGTAAAATTGGAATAAACTGTGCAATGCAAATATGAATTTTTTTGTTGTTTTATAAAATGTGTGCCAAGAATCTTGTGGATCTTCTAGGGACCACATGGGCCAAAACCTGTCTGAGGATGAGAACGGCTGCACAGAAATGACTAATAAAATGGTCTTTTACTCAATATAGGAAGTTTTCATGAATGATAATCCTGTGAAAGTATACAGCTTAGAAAACACAGGCAGACAGCTGTTTCTACATGGTTCTCTTTAAATGGCCTCATCTAAATGCGTTGGTGTCAAAGAAACCAGAGTGTTTATACGGACTTTTAATGAGTTTTATGCATCCAAATAGATCCCCAGCAACAGTGGGATTTCCAAATAATGAAGCTAGTTTTACTCGAAAACATTCCTGGCCTAAGAGAGAGTACTGGTGGAAAAATATTATTAAACAGGGAAGTCAAGAGTCCTAGGAAGTAAGTCTAACATGTTTTATTTATGCATTTTTATTTCCCAGAAGATGAACAATCACAAGCTTCGTGTGGAACCTACAATTTCCAAGTAGCAATTCTACTGCCAGAGTAAAATTAACTTCTCCAGGTAGGAGTGAATGATAAAAATGAAGTGAATTTTCAATAAGTGACCTTACGGATAGCAAGGTAGCCCAGAGACAATCTCAACTACATAAAGTTTGGGGTTATTACTAGGTATAGTTTTGTTCAGAAATATTTCTTGGGCTTCTGACAAGTTCTAATAGTATATTATCATTATTTTGTGAGGAGGTGATAGTGGACGTGCAAGTGCTTAGCATCTTCCAAACATCCTGCAGTAATCTTGACGAATGGAGCTTCAAGAGATGATGTGAGGAGAAAGTTCAGAATGTTTGATTCCAGAAACAAACAAACAAACAAACAAATAGACAAGAAAACCACCTCAGATTCTTACCAGGCAGAAAGTTTTTATATTCAAAGTTTTAGGATCTACTAGACTATTCTTTAGTAAATGATCATCTGCAAAAGCCACTAACAGTACACCACTAACTCCCAAAGAGCAGAGCAAAGCAGTGAATGGAACAGAGTCTGGGTGAATGACAGATCTGTTTAACCATCAGAGTAGTCAAACACACGCACACACGCACACAAAATTAGTTATGGCATCTCTTTCAAGAATAAAATCAGTCACTGGAGAATTATTGGATTGTTTAAATGCTGTCCTATTCTGATCTTTATGGCATTTAGAGTCTCTGGACTGCCCCAGATATGACAGTATGTGTAGTTTGACATGCATGAATTATATTATGACATATTCTCACTTAAAATGCCTACTGCAAGTCAGTAGCAAAATGTCTCCATCTCTATATTTTATAGATATTAAGAAAAGTATATATGACAAAACATTGTCTATTCACTTTGAAGTGCAAATTTATGTGCAAAGTTTACATAAACTTGACATCACATAGCCTACCTGCCAGTTTATTTAAACATTTCCAAGAGAAAAGACTAGTCAGAGAAAAGGGCAATATATGATATTTTCTGCCCACTTATATTGATTTAAATACATCCTCCAGACTCTGCTTTCACTTTTTACAAACAATATTTATTAATTTCTTTCTTTTTGTAAACATAAAGCCTTCAATTAATAGCAGGTAAATATCTGGCAATCTAGTACACTAGTAGCCTAATAGATCACCCAGGGACAAAAAGCAAGATTAAGGAAGTTAAACATAATAGGAGACTTGCAAAATGAAAGACAGAAAGCCTCAAAACCCACAAAAAGTAAAGGGCACGTAGATTGTCCTGGTTGAGATGGAGTGTAGCAGAAAGCCATGAAAATTTAACACATCAGTAAACTTTGTGTCGAATATTTGCTTTGGCCTGTGAAATACAGCAATCACTGAAAGTGCTGAGCACCTTTAATTCCCCTGGGCTCCAGTTCCTCCAGATATCACTCACCATCTTGCACGATTACTTCCTGACTAATTCTCTCTCATATTTACTTTTGTTACCACAAATGCTTGCTGATCCTAGCTTGCCAAGCCAAATGCAATGACAATTAATCCTATGGCTTGTAAACCTGAAAAACATTTTCGTACCGTGAACAACTTGAGACAGTTGAAGTTTTAGTTTGCTAAGCAGTTAACATCTTCACAACGAGAATGTAAGAAATCTAAGGGGAGAGGAAGAGGATCGTTGCTGCTTTTTTAGTGAGTCTTTCTTACAACTAGAGCTAAAAAGCTATTGCCCATATCTGTACATTATTTTAAAATACTGGGTATGTTACATGGAAAAATACCAAAATTATGTATCATATCAAGCATGCACTTTGCAACCACGGTTGTCTGTAAGAGCTGTGTCCACTCCAAAGTAAATATCAGATTAAGCACAGGCATATGTTTTAAATAATCTAGGGATAGTGTGCAGTCAGGAATAATTTATTACGCACATCTGTAAGAGTGCTACGTTTTAAAAGACACAGTTTTTATTAGAGCTTAACATTATTTTCTTAGGGGGAAGGGAGAATCCTGACAGTTTTAAAGAATCAGTTTTCTTCTTTAATAAAAAAAAAAAAAAAGAAAAGAAAAGAAATGCTGCACACTCAATTCAGTCCAGACTTTATTTGATCATTCTGCATGGTTTTGTGACTTTTTTACTTTTCAACATGATGAAACAAAGGATTAAAGCTCAAAATCCCCCTCTTTAAATGGAAACAGCTTTTACCAGGAGCAGACAGAAATCTTTGTTCCAAGCTGACAGCAAAGGGCTGCATTCTGCCCTTGACACAGCCACCCACTGCCAGCTGGGGTGGGGGAGCAGTGTGCATGGGCTGAGGGGCTTACTATTCATCAGGGTTTGCTCTGGTTTCTTTTAATTTTCTTTTGAGGTGTGAGGAGATGGATTCTGTTCAAAAACAAAAAAAAGCTCTAACTTGCTGCATGGAAATGTCACTGGCCAAGGCTGATCTTGATCTACCTCAGCTCAGAGCAGCACCTCGGCAGACTCCTGCCAGCACTCTGCATTCTTAGGAAGGTGTTGACTCACTGTGTCTATCCCTTTCTCGTGCTCCAAGAATTCCTGGCCAGGCAAGGGCATGGGCACCTCAAATAGGAGTCCTCCACCTGAAAGCAAAAATAAATCTAAGCAGCTGGCAACCCTTCAGAAGGTGAGAACTATGGATTTTTCTACTTGGAGGTTAAGTTTTTCCATGGTATGACAGAAAGAACAAGAGCGGCACTTTGCAGCCTACGGAACAAGGGAAATATGCTCAACTGAAGCTTTCAAGCGACTTTCTGCAGTTACACATAATCACAGCCTTCCAGTCCTTGGTTCCCACAACCCTCAGATTGCTGCTGACAAGAGAAAACTGCAGTTTCAGGCGTGCTGGTTTACTCCTACCCACAGATTCGGGATGCTCATGCATCCCTGAACATGACATTCCTAAAGCAGTGGTGTTTCTCCAATTTGGGTAATACTTCCATCTCCCTGCATTTGTTTGTACCTCACATCTCTGTACAGAGCACATGTTGAATAAAAGTGTTGAAGCCAGGACATATTTTCTAAATATACTACCAGTGGGACATCCTTCACTTGAAGAAATCATCCTTTTTTTCAAATTCCAAGTCTTACTCTTCCCTTCTGGTTGTGAAGACTAACAGCTTTGCCTTGATTGGAATTGCCACAACAGACGGGTGGCAAAGCCTGGAATAAGAGCAGAGACCAAAATCCAATCCCGTCTTCATGTTACTTTTTATTAATAATAATATTTGTCTCTATTAAGCATTGTGTCCTTTCTGGTACAGCATTGAGGGTGGGATTTAGAACTTCTATTTGATTGTGTTTTACCTTCTTCTACCAACTTTAATGGATGTCCTAGAAAATATGTCAGAGTATCTCTCCTATCTTTTCTCCTGTTTTCAAAATAAAAGAGCAACTTTTCTGTACTTTTGGTGTCCACACTGATTTAAGCAAAAATAAAGAAAACTGTGTATTTTATAAATGAAACAATTCGGAATCACTTTATCCAAGTAGAATATCACAGATATTCAAAGTTTAACAGGGTTATTAAGTGAATCCATGAGAAGAGGTAGCCAACCTTAAGTTTCTTCCTGTCTTTTACAGGCAAAAAAATTTCTCAAGCAGCATCTTGGAAGGATAATTTGAAATATGCTAAATTTGCAACTGTTAGCAGATATAGTTTGAACATGCTCATATTTCATAGAAACTGCATTACGCAAAACATGAAATTTTACGTAACTCTGAAATTTGTATTGCATGGGCAGAACTTCATGAGAGAATTATGCTGCTGAGCTCAAAAAGCACATGTGCGATTCATCACGTTATCAAAAACTGGAGAATAAAATAGCTACGAAGTTATTGAAATTTCACAGAAAGGTTTTTTGTCACAGAATAAACTCGTAAAAATTAGAAAGCTTAATTTTAAAATCAATTATTTGACTAATAATTGTATAGTGCCATTTGATATATCATTCAAGCATATTAAGATACAGAAAATCTGGAAGAATAGAAAAGCTGGAAGACAATTGAATACATGTTAAAATATGACAAAAAGATGACAGCAAGAAATGCTGAATGATGAGCAGTTGTGGCAGCAGGGACAAAATTATCTGCCCTATTGTAATATCTAATCCTCTCTATTAAGGAGATATCTCAAGAGAAGCACTGATTTCTGAAAGTAAAAGACTGCAAGCATTTGACTACAAGTATTTGAGAAAACAAAGTACTGCTGGAGAAGCCTATGGCCAGTGGATTCACGCTGTGTAAACACACTCAATACAGCCTTTGTTCAGCATAACAATTTTTGACAGGGCATATAGTACTAATAAAAGGCAAATTAACTGCTTTATGGACTCTTTACTGACTTCAGCATTTTCACACTATGCAAACTCCATTAATCACAGTTTCTGGACTGAAAAATTAAAGTTACAGAAGCTAGATGTTAATCACATTAATTATAGTTTCTATATTTAGCATCTGTATTTATAATCACCACTTAGTTGGATTAACTAATTTTTATAACAAAAATAATTGATGTAAAAGACACTATACACTATAATAGCTGAATAGTAAGAGCCTTATAGAAATGTCTCCCTGCAGTGATCCGCTCATGATGAAGATCTCAGAATTGGGCCCAAATGCCATTTTAGTACAATTTCAAGTTGATTAAAACAATAAACACTTATCAATCATCATTTGAAGGTAATAGCTCTACAGCCTTCACTGATAAGAAAATCACACTCTAATAGAACTGTAATCATGCTGAGCCTGTAGGTACCAGCAAGAGGTGACTTTTTGTGACATTCATTACCTCTGGTATTAATAGTAACACATACCATGTTTCAGCAGAGTCAACAAGCTCCAGTAATTTGAATCTCAAAATTGCACTCTGTGAGTGTATTTCTGTGTGTGTGTGTATGTGTGAAAAAGAGGTAGGTTACATCCTGCCATGTGGTTTGATTTGCATCATGTGTGCTCTTTAGTATGGCACCTTGCATGTAAGCATCCATAACCTTTAATCTAAAACTTTTCTACAGCCTGGAAAGTGCTTTATACTTATTTCAAGTACCAGGAAATTAAATGCAGAGAAAATAACTGATTTGCAAAGAATACTCCAAAATTTTTTCAGAGCAAAGAAATAAAAGTAGGATCATATTGCTACCCAAAAGTCTGGCTGCTTTTCTTCAAGATTTTTTCCCATAGTCTATTATTACTTGAAGTGGGGGAAAGGAAACCATTATAATTTTGCTTAAAAAAATAAAACTGATTGTAGTTCTAATTTTAAATATAATTTTTAAAAAAAGAGTAAAAATAAAATAGCAGTCAAAAGAGCAATTAGTTTGTGCATATTCACATTTATGTCATATTTATTTTTATTGTTAGGGTTATGTTATATTCAAAGGTAGTGCCTTTTGTTCTTCTCTCCATACAATTTTTTCTTCTCTCCACCATTTTGGGTGGTCACTGCTGGAGAGGGCCTTTTTTGCTAGAGCTGAATTTTCTCTCTTGTAGCAGATCATTCAGTTATAGAAAGAAATTCCCCAACCAGAAGTTAAAATTTTCTACCAAATGGAATTATGTCTGCTAAGGGGATGCGGTTAAGGTCACTGAGATATCACCCTTTCGTGCAATTCAAATATGTCATCCTGATATTTGCGTTTTAAGCTTGGTTTATGAAATAAACCAACATGCTTTCTATCAAAAATATTTTTGTAACAAATGATAAAAATATTCCATTAAAAAAAAAAGGTATATTTTGGTAGTGCTGAGATTTTCATTATTGTAGATAAGATTTCTTTCAAGACCAAGATGTTTCTCAAAATATTTTGATTGCAAAAATTTTTCATGTATTTTCTTCTAAATACTTCCAAAAAAGTCAAATAAATATTTCCTATTAGTTTTGTTTGTTATTCTTTCTCCAGGTCAGCTAAACACACTTGGATGTACTTGCACTTCACATTTGTATTCCCAACTATTTCTGAGGGGTTTTGATGAGAGTCATCTGTGAAGTCATCTGTGAAGTCAAAAATCTGATCTGGAGGATCAGATTAGTTTTTATTAATAATAATGCTATCCATTAATAATTAATGAATGTGTAATTAATTATTATCAATAGCATTTTCAATGTTTATTAATGTTATTAATTATTGATGCTATTAATCATTTCAGGCATCTGAGCTGCAAAAATGAAAATGAGTCATGTTAGCGTGACGTGTTCATGTTTTCTGCTTTCATATGGTTGATTTTTGGATGATCCTCACTATGCCAATTACCAGCTGTTTCAAAAGCAGTATGGCATCTTACATGGGCTCCTCTGCATCCTTTAGGAGATTAAGATTACGCTTTTTACCAAGGACAGTCAAATATTTGAAGTTAACTAAAGGGAACAACTTAACACTCATGGAAAATATTCAACAATTATAAGACAGATAACAAACGACATTGATTTTGAGCACCACTTGCAAGTATTTGAAATGCGTGGTCAATTCCTGTTGCCATTATATACATTCAAGAGATCAAACTATTGTCAGGAATGATAAAAACCAACGTAATGGAAGATACCAGAGACAGATTACTATGTTCTTGCTACTGATGCCTAAATTACAAATTAATTCCTCCTTTTGACCAAGTGTATAATAATTTGACTGAATTTTTGTTCCTCTTAAAATTTTGTAATAGATTTAACTCATTAATTAATGATATTTGTAGCTGGAGAGGTTTCATTCAGGGTCTTATTACTCTAACTGTACTGCTGTTTAGCAGCAAGGTTAAGATTAAGGAAAGATAGAAGTCTTACAAAGCTTGCAGACCAAGAAAAAGTAAAATACTCACATTTTTTTGAATACACAGTCTTAGGACTAAAATGTGAACAAAAGAAAGTTTTGCTGAAGGAAGAAGGCATGAAGTTGAAACTACACAAATTGGACATTTTAACAATACTGAAATTGCAACTTTGCAGTGCAGAAGTGAATTTCAGATGACTTCATTGCAAGCATACTATCCATTTTTGGTGTGGCTTATACATCACTGAATGCCAGTTGTGAGGAATGACATTTTAGAATTATTTAATTTTATCAGCTGGTCTTCCCTGCAAGAGAGAATCCCTTCTACGTCACAGACTGATGTTCATATCATTAACTTTTCTTCATTGCTCCAGTTACATGAAACTACTATCAGTATTAAGATGAGCAATTTTGCCTGCAGTTTCCCTTAGACTGTTGCAATCAAACTGTGCAATGCTCCAGTGACACATGCATCCACGGATCATGTAAAGGCCTTCAGCTGCTTGTGTTTTTTCTGCCTTGTCCTTTGAAGAATCCTATCCATTTCAGCTGATTTTGTGCAATTTCTTCCAGTAGAGAATGTCTGATTCTTTTTTAGATTCATCCTATTTCTAACAGTCGCAAAACCTCAGTTATTTATCTGTGTTAAGTCCCTTTCCAAAGACACACCAGTGACAACCGTACAGGTGTCCAGGACTGCAGCTATGTACTTAAACTGCCATGACATCTGAAAGTCAAGCATATGCATGTGTACAAATTATGGTCACCTTCAGCTACATCTTTTTCAGATCAGTTTTAAGCTGCTGTGACTTTCACAGGGGATGCTGTGATCCTATTTAAAATTCATTCTGTAGAATTTTATAGATCTTTTCTGTCTTAGACTTGATGGAAAACATTTTTGTAATGTGTCCACTTGCACACTAGGTACAAGCTATTCTTGAAGTAAAGTCATTTAAACCCAGTTCAAGTGTAGTACATCAGCACTGAGGAGCAATTTATCTTTACTCGCACTTCATTCACAAACTTGTCCTCTAGTGATGGGGTTTTAATTCTTTCTCCCTCCATTTCTCCAAACTTTCCTGTGACTGTTCTATAGTGATTAATTCTGAAATATTTTAACAACTCAGGCATGCTAAATAATTTAAATTTAAGTGCCCTCACAACTTTTCTACATCCTCTTTTTCCTATAAGATATAAAATCAGATCAGTTTAATCTCAGGTTGGCCACCAATAACTCTTTCTGTTTCTGTCATGTCTTAATTACTTTTGCCTTAAGTCTTTCACTTATGTGTGACAATATTAAGTAAAGCCTTTCCATCATTGTTAATTATAAGTGTGACTGTGAATAATTATTCTCCAAGTTTGCAGGGTTTATCTCACATTTACAGTGGAAAGTATATAATTTCTTTTAATACTATAGTCAGACCTAAATTCAGAAAAAAAAAAAAATAGTGTAAATTAATAAGAGATGGTGCTTTCTTCTAATAATAGTCATATATGTGGAAAGATCACAAATCAGTTTCTCTGAGATCAGCAGGATTATTCCAGATTCAGCCCATTTTAATGAGGGTGGAAATAGATACAACCCATAAACCAGGGAATTTCCAGTGCAGGGTACACAATACAGCTCAATTCACCTAGCCAGTGCCTGGGTATTTTTGGCGCCCCAGGTACATTTGCAGACCATCTGAGCCTGGTTATATTTTTGGCTTCATTTGTCCATAGTAAGCAAGTATACCACCAGAAAGCAACCTTGATAATTAGTAAGGGCTGTAATAACATCTGGCTACCAGTTGGTAGGCACAACATCACACAGATGTAATTCTGCCTCACTCTGCTCACAGAAGACATCATTAAGAATGAATCCGACTTATGACACTCAAGGATAAAACACGAACTTAAATTTTTACCTGTCCTAAACAAATTCTAGTCACTTGTCTGATTAAGAAATTCTATTTTTCCAATGAGAGATTACTATGCATACATAATTTAATATAAGGAAATTAGGACTAATTGCATCCCCATGGCCAGCATCTCAGGAACCATCTGCACATGCCTGAAGGTGTTATTTAAAATACAAGGGCTTCCCAAAAGTCAAAGCATATTACAGGTATCTTCCCCAAAACTCCTCTGTATGGAAGTGACCTATTGAGAGAGTCTGAGTACAGGGAAAAAGAGGGAACAGACACAAAGGGATGGCTACCTAAAGATCTACTCAGCCTGTGCTATTCCATTGTTACCCATGCATAGGCCAAAGTTTTCTGACTTCTGCCCTAAAGACGAAATACCCATAAAATCAATTCAATGGGCAAAACAAAGAAGAATATCATAATACAAGGTAATAATAAAATAAAAATAATAGTTAATAAATACTAGAATAAAAAAATTAAAAAATTATAGAAGTGTTAATGGTGGTGTAAAGTAAAGCTCCTCAAACTGCGTATCACCGATTGAGCAGAGAGAAGAAAGTTAAGAAACCTCTGAGAAGAATAAGTATTTAGTTGTAACATAGAGTCTGAAGGTGAACATAGGGCCTGATTACAAATTGAAGTCTTGAGGAGTAAGTTTTGAAATGCACGGTGAGCAACTCTGGATGAAAGAGATGGATAAGTCTATTTGAACACAGACAAGTTGGTTCTTTCTGGCTTTCAAGGTAAAAGAAGAAAAGACCGAAATGCTTTGCCCTAGAACCTCAGTTTTGTGTAAGAAATTTTTTTTCTCTCAAAAGAGTTAAAATTCTACATTCAACCAATTTTTCAGCAGAGATAAATAAAAATTAGTATCATCTCCCACTGTCAAGTGCAGACCTCAACATTGCCATAATTAACTTCACACAATATTTTACTTTTCTACAGTACTGGGATTTTTATTCTTTTTTTTTTTCTTGTTTTTCCTACTTTAGTTTTGTGCACTTGTAAATGAGAAGTAGTCTTCCAGAGATATCACCATGAGGAAGTGGTTACACAGTGAATTGTTTTGGAAGGGCATTATTGACGAACCGGACAGACCGAGATCTCTTATGACAACACTTGTGGGAAAAGTTGTCCATTTGCAATAGAAAGAGGGGACTATTGACTCAAAATGAGTTTACCATCAAGGAGAAAATAACCACTGTACTCTATGACTTCTTTTACTAGAATATTTTTTTGCTTCACTATTATTGATGTATTTACCATTACAGTACCTCTGTGAGGCAAGGAATTACTGAAAACTACATCTTTCACAAAGCGAACTGAGACACAGTAGGATTGTAAGCAATTTGCCCATGGTCACACAGGATTTATGTGAAAGAACAGGGAGCTGAACTCTTGTTTGTCAATCCAATCAACATTTTAAAATCAAAAGGCTGCCTTACCTATCTAGGCCTCTAGCCAAAACTCAAATTGAACTCCACCGGGGATTTTTTGTAAACTCTTCAGATGAATGTTTCCTACCAGGTATTCTTTCTTTATAGGCAGTGGGAGGTGGGAAAAAAGCAACAAATAAAGTAAAGATAAGAACATTATGTATTTCAAAAGTATGAGTTAAAGGAGCTGTGTCAATATGAGTCGTGGGTACCTAGCTTCCTTAGATTATTAAGCCTTTTCTCTGAAAGTCTTCAAGTTAGTTCTATGTGGCATTTCAGATCATAAATACATTTCAAAAGAAATAACTACTGGAAGAGTATACAAAAAAAAAAAAAAAAATAGAAGGCTTGGAACTTTGGTGCACTCCCGATAAGTTAAAAACATTAATGTTACAAATATTATGGTTCTTTGCAAAAAAAAGACAGCAAAAGCCTAATTTTGATGACAGGTTTCCCCCAAAATGGCACTTTTAGGCACTATTAATCTAACAGTAAGAATTCTCCCTCTGTCTGAAAGCATTGACACGTGGCTGGCAGTGGGTGACATGCAGGAAAGCGAAGAACTTGGTTCTCACCTAAATGGAGCTGACACTAACATGATTTGGGTTATGTTATCAGTTATCAGCAATGCAGCTTCTGCTTGTGATCAAAACTTTGTTCTCTTTATTAGGTGTAGTATCTTTCTAACGTTATTTATGGTCTTGTCTCTAACCACGTTCCCAGAAGACAGCAGCTCCAGGAATTACGTTACTGCTGGAAGTGTTAGCTTCAAATGTACTACTCCTGGCAAGGCTGTGACAGCACAGTATGTATAAGTTTGTCACTGCCTGATTCTAAATGTATTTATCTATTAGAAAGGCTTGTAACTTTTATTCTAAAAGCATGTACAACTAGAATAAAATTACTCTAGAGGTGTAAGACAAGAAATAAAAAATGTGAACTAATTCTATAAATTCAAGTCATATTTTCTACTTGACAAATAACCGTTATCAATCTCATGCTGAGTGTTTAAAATTTTAGAAGTCAAAACAATTGAAAAATTGAATCCTTTATCATAAAAGTCAGCACGAAAATTCATCCTTCTCAAGTGTCAGAGCACCTGAAATTTCCAAAGACAATTCATTCTGAAATAATAAAATGAGAACCGTTCTAAAAATATATAAATGTCTTATTTTCTCTCAAGTGATTCCATACTCTGAAGATGCATCTTCTTATTTTTAGTTTAACAACCTAATCATGCTATTTTTTTACATCTTTACTATACATTGCAAAACAATGCTGAGAATTAGACTCTGCAATCCTTTCTATTCCAAAATAAAAATAAGTTGAACTGTGATACCTTGCTTTTGCCTCCTTCTGAAATATCAGCATTAGTTGAAAAATTGATTCTTAGATGGCGTATCAAATTACTCAGATCTCTTGAAGGCATTGTTTTAAGGGTAATTCCTTGAAAATACATCTGTTTATTTTTTTAAAAGAGTGGTATGTAAAATTCCTTCCATCTTGAACTTCCCCTTTGTGGATGATATCTCACTGAATTTATTTATGTTCTGTTAAGAAAGTTTCATAAAGTGATCCACCGTTTTTAATTATCTCTTCTGTGGTGTTTAACTGTACAAGACTTGCCACAATAGAATCGCAGAATCATAGAATATCCTGAGTTGGAACAGACCCACCAGTATCATTGAGTCCAACTACCGGCCCTATGCAGAACAGCCCCAAGAATCACACCATGTGTCTGATATCATTGTCCAAAGACTTCTTGAACTCTGCCAGGTGCTGTGACCACTTCCCTGGGGAGCCTGTTCCAGTGCCCCAACACCCTCTGGGGGAAGAACCATTTCCTGATACCCAACCTAAAGCTTACAACTTCAGGCCATTCCCTCAGGACCTGTCACTGTCACCACAGAGAAGAGATCAGTGTCTGCCCCTCCTCTTCCCCTCATGAGGAAGTTTCAGACTGCGATGAGGTCTCACCTCAGGCTCCTCTTCTCCAGGCTGAACAGACTTGTGACCTCAGCTGCTTCTCATACAACTTCCCCTCAAGGCCCTTTGCCATCTTTATGGGCCTCCTTTGGGCACTCTCTAATAGTTCAATGTCTTTTTTATCTTGTGGCACCCAAAACTGCCCCCAGCACTCGAGGTGAGGCTGCCCCAGTGCAGAGCAGAGCAGGACAATCCCCTCCCTCGCCCGGCTGGTGATGCTGGGCCTGATGCCCCCAGGACAGGGTTGTCCCTCCTGGCTGCCAGGGCACTGCTGACTCACGTTCAAGTTGCCATTGACCAGGGCTCCCAGGTCTCTTTCTGTCTATTCCCCAGTCTATACGCACAATCAGGGTTGCCCTGCCCCAAGTGCAGAATCTGGCACTTGCCCTTGTTAAACTCTATATAGTTGGTGATTTCCCACCTCTCTAATTTTTTGAGGTCTCTCTGCAGGGCCTGTCTGTCGTCCTGCACCCTTAGGATGTGATGTTTAAAAAGTAACCAGCACTGATGGACCCCAGCACCTGCAAAAATGTTTTCACAGGGGTCTTTGCTTATCAGTTCCCTGAGCAGTCTGAAGTCTGCTCTTATGTTCAGAGTTGAGGTTTTGCTGATACTTTTCCTCTTGTCAAAAGAGATTTTAAACTCAATTGCTTTATGATCACTGTGGCCAAGATGGCTGCCAGTTATCGCCTTGTTCACGAGATCCACTCCATTGACAAACAGCAAATCACGGAGGGCATCTTCCTGAGCTGACTCCCTTAGGACCTGTTCCATAAAGTCGCCATCCAAGTTTTTTAAGAATCCTCTGGCCTGGGCTGTACCAGCTGTGTGATGGTCCCAGTTGATTTCAGGCAAGTTGAAGTTCCCATGAAGACAAGGGCAGTTGACTTGGAAGCGTCCCTTAGTTCCTCAAAGAATAACTCATTGGCATCATCGTCCTGGCTAAGAGGTCTACAGTAGACTCCCACAGTGAAATCCACATTATTTGTTTGCCCCTTGATTCTTACCCAGAAGGTCTCAACTGTTCCATTGCCAACTGTGAGCTCCATACATTCTAACCCTTCTATTACAAATAGTGCCACCCCTCTGCCTCTTCTGCCCTGCCTATCCCTGCTGAAGAGCCTGGAACCATCCAACACGGCACTCCAGTCACAGGACTCATCCCACAAGGTTTCACTTAAGCCAATTATGTCAAATCTCTGGGACTGGGACAAAGCTTTGAGCTCCTCTTGTTTGTTCCTCATGCTGTGTGCACTAGTGTAAAAACACTTCAGCTATGGTGCTTTGTAGCCAACACCCCATGAAGCAGATTGAAGGATCCCATCAGGGCTTGTTTCCTCAAGTTTTGTCACACTGTCCCATCACTCGTCACTGGCAAGCCTGGTATTTTCTCTTTCTCCCCTCCAAGACAGTACAAAGCTCTATCAATGAGCCCTGCTACCTCCTGTGCTAGAAATCATTTTCCCCTCTGAGAAAGGCACGTCCCATCAGGTGTAGACCAGGTGTTGAATAGAACATCCCATGGTCAAAAAAGCAAATAATATCCACCAGATAATCCATGTACACACTGATTTTTACCAGAAGCATTGTTTACTTCCACTGCTCTTTAGAAGTGTCTTCAGCATGCTATTCACAAATGTGGTTTGCCTTTGTACATATTTTTTCCCCATCATCATGCATTTCTACTTTAGCAAAGGGAATGAAGTGAGAACAGGTCTCTTTGTGTTGGCACACATAACATAGTGATAACACAGTGAGATCTGACTGGCACATTTTCTTTCTTAAAATGGAAAAAATAGCTTTTAGTCAAAATTGTGGTTCTGCTGTTCTCTTTCATTTCTTCTGTGCCACTTACAGATTTCAATCTTATGGAGTCACAGCTAATGTTCAGTGACCTGCTTTTATGTTCCATCTCTCAGGAAGAGGAGTAGGATTTTTTTGGCACAGATGGAGTGACACTGCTCAACTTCACAAACTTGGCAACAGCAAGTGCTTTTCAGGGGCCACTGTCAGCATCAGGATCATCAGCATGAGCAAGCTGTTCTCCCAGGCATATTACAGGCTACCATGTAGTGACCTGCTTCTCCACCCAGCTTTAACATAGTAGTGGCTGTTGTGTGCGATTAAGGATCACATCACACCAGAATTTCAGAATACACACTCAGAAAAAGAACTCATCAAAGCTTGATCAGGTGACAATCGTGAGGAAAGTTTCTTATTTCACCTACAGACAGATTGAAAATATCATAAAATGGAATAATATTGGCCTTCATATGTGTTAGTGAACAAGCAAATTTATTGAAATTACTAGATCTCTTATATCAAATTGTTTGGAATTGTATATTGCCAATTGTCTCCTCTCTTCAGTTCTTTTGAAGTAATTTTCAAATTGACTGTTTCCTAAAAGAACAGGATCAGAACAAAGTGATTCAAGATAGCACTCTCAGTAAGAGAAAAGCAAATGAAACTCTGTAAAATTCAATCAGCATGTGCAAATGCCTAGCATTTGTTGTCTATTTGCAAGTCTATTTTGAATGCCCGGTAAGTTTGTGCACAGGTTTAAACTAGCTATGATGTGAATTATTTCTTTCCTGGACATGGGTACTGATGGAAAAATCTGCTATTTCAGTTCTTCTGTAAATCAACAAAGGATTTTAAAGCAATAACATTTTCTGTAACTCTAATTATATTATACATATAGATTAGATTTTGCTTTCTAAGACATACAAGCGTGAAAAGAAAATATGACCTCTTCCCACTACAATCTCTGGCATGCCCAAAAGACAGAGAATTTCCCTGTAAGAATGTCTCTCTCCTTTCTCCTGCTGGTATATATCCATACACAGCCTGTCTCTGATTTAAGTCCCCTCTGTCAGATCATGGAATTGAACCCCTTATATTCAGTAGTCCATCAAGAACTACTAATGTGAGAGGGGATACCAGCCCTTATCCCATAGAAAACTGTACCTTTCCCAGCCATTTTAAAATGGAAATTAATTAAGACTAAATTTAGCATCTAATGAGGAAATCTGCCTGCTCTTGTATCTTAAAGACAAATACATACTTGAATTTTAAAAGTTACTAACTTTTATGCAATTATTATGTAACCGGGAGGGATAATTTTTATTTTATCTTTTTTACAATACAAGTAGTTCAAAATAGCCATATTGTTTTCTCTCAGATCCTGAACATGAGGATGGGTAATAAATATTATACACTTATCAAACAAGGCAGATTTTTTCTGCTTTCAATTATGGGAAATTATGGCTATGTAGTCAACCCCCTGTATTTCAAGTGATGTCCTTTTACTGCCATAACCCAGAACAGAACAGAGGTTAAGCTAAATAAGAATAATTTCAATCTCTGCTCACTACCCAAAATTTTGGAAATGAATTTTAGCACTCAGTTGCCAAATAATACGTCTATTAATGTTGCTAAACCTACTCAAACAGTGTTTCCCATATGTCAGACTGAGGATTTTTATCCTTTAGGAATATTCAGACAGACATTCAGAATCAAAGTGTGCTTGCAATTTCACTGTAAAGATTTTCTGCTGCGTTGACAAACCAGTGATAAAACCATTAATTTGGTCCTCACTTCACTCGTTTTATATCAGGGGAAATACCCACCAAGAAACTTTAACCATTGCAAACCTGACAGGGATGGTGGGGAGGATAACATGTTTCTAAGAGTAGTTTCCTAGACATCTGTATATTCATAAAGTATTTTAGTTTGATAGTTTTATAGTTTTCTCATGAGAAACTCTTTTCCTCTACTATAACATGCACACCTGGGTACAGAACCATAAACCTGTAATTATGGCAATTTTGCTGCTAAATTAATTTCATTGAAAGTTTCTTCCTTCATTCCCTTACAAACCAAAAAAAAATATACTTTTTCCTCTTTTCCTTGAATTTATAGGAACTGATTGGACATAAACGCAGTTCTGTAAAAAATTGATCTCCAGCAGTGTTGACATAGGTGATAGGATAAAATGAGCAGGTGCATCTTTTCTTTTTTTTTTGTTTTTTGGTGAGAAAGAATTGATAAATGGGCTATTTGAGAAAGTGAAAAATATTCTTGGGATGATATGAGTCCTACTATATATCGGACATATGAGTTAACACTCACTACAAAATGGTGGGCTAGACACAGATGCCTCTATACTTCATTAGGAAATGATTGGTGATTCATCTTAGTAAGAGCAGGAGCAAAATTAGAATAGAGTGAGAACAATCATACAGCATAGTCACTGTCTGGTTCATCTTAATGTGTAGCAAT
Organism: Amblyornis subalaris; assembly: GCA_018881555.1. Taxonomy (NCBI): domain Eukaryota; kingdom Metazoa; phylum Chordata; class Aves; order Passeriformes; family Ptilonorhynchidae; genus Amblyornis; species Amblyornis subalaris. Next base: position 2,261,215 of record JACAXG010000117.1, on the reverse strand, counting down.
ATTAAAATATAATATAGCTGGAACTCATTTTTCTCATCACCTTACACATGTCATCATCATTCTCGATTTTAATAACTACCAGCACATGCTATTTAAGTCAAAGCAGTAAAATAGTACTTGAATAAATCCTTCCAACATTTTCCTTCTTCCGTTCATCCCTCTTTCGTTCTGAAGCAACCACTGAATCTTACAGAGATGAATGTGCACAGGTTTTGTAGATGATTGGTGCCTGTTTGTATTTATTCTGATCCTTTCCCTGCTCACTAGCCACCCCAAAATGTCCTGCAATCCTGTTTTTTGTGTTAGCTAGATTTATACTCTTCTCTACAGTAAAATGTATTTTCCAAAGCATGTCTTTGCAAGACAACTTCTATTACTTATACATGCACAATATTTTTTGTCCAGAATTGATGTAAGGTTTCATGTCTTTAGCAACTATGTGCACAAACACAGCCTTACTCATAATGGCACAGTTTTTTCTTAGATATCAGAGTAACCATTAAAGAAATGTCCCTGATTTGAAAATCCTTTTGTGATTAGATCAGAAAAACTTTGGATTCTAAATAAAAATGTGATTTGAGGTGTATACTGCTGTGAAGAATTTGATACTCCATGAAGCCACCACAAGAGATTTCATTTTCCAATAGACCACAAAAGGAAAGAAAGGGGGAGAGGGTAAGACATAAAGATGAGAGGGAGGGAAGGAGGGAAGGAGGGAAGGAGGGAAGGAAGTGTCCTGGTTTGAAGGACAGGTGTCTGTCAAGGAAGGTGGGAAACCTCCCTTGAGCACAGGAATGACCCCCTCCCTCCTCCAAATTACTGTACCTTTGAAATTACGGGGCTCTCAGGCAAAGATGTGGTAAAAAGAATAACAGTTCTTTACTAGGGTTATATAAATTATATACATATATATATATATAAAAAACAAGACGGTTAAACGGCAACCATAAGAGAACAGACAAACCCCTTATCAGTTCCTTGTGTGGTGTTGGGAAAAATCCTCTGCTGGGGCAGAGAGGCTGCGGTGACTCCCCCGCGGCTGCAGGGGGCGCTGTGGCGCGAGCGCGACGACCCTCACGCGGCAATGGCGGCTCCGGCGGACGGGAAAGGGGGGAAGTCGCCCC